>JAMJFZ010000271.1:4617500-5177500 GCA_026225945.1 Cricetomys ansorgei | reverse complement strand
TATTATATTTAATATATTGTGTGTAATATATAAAATAAAACATTATATTATAATAATTTAATATAAGTTTATATATTTATATCATATATATCACATATATAATATATATTTATATAATATATATTTATAATATAAGTATATATTATAGATTATATATATTTATGTCATATAGGATATGTATTTATATCATAGATATTATATATAATATATATTGAATATATGATTTGTGAAAGATATATTTGTTTACATATATATATATATGCATGTACACACATATGTATATACATACACACACACACACACACACACACATACACATATTCACAAATATTTCAAGTTTTATCCAGGATTGGTAGCATAGGCCTGTAATCCCAGATACTTCGGTAGTCCTACACAGGGAAACTCCAAGTTCAAGGTCAGACTGGGTAAGCTACAGAGTAGGTTCAAATGTAGCCTGGGCAACTGTTGAGACTTTGCTTCAGGATGGGAAAGGGAGGGATGGATGTGGCTCAGAATTCCTGTCCAGTGTGTACATGACACTGAATGCAATTCAGTGCTACACAAAAAATACACTTTTTAAGAATATAACAATATGAAGTCACTTAACAGCCATGAAGCCTATAGCTTTATTTCTGGCTTTAAAAACACATAACTTTAGTTGCCAGTGCTTAATGAAGTATTTCTGAATCTTTGCCTCTCTGCTGCTTAAACTTAGGATGCGCTACTCATGGAAAGCAAGCAAAGATTCTAATTTATATCAACTAGAGTTTAATACAGAGAACTCATATGGTATTCTTAAAGATTCCGTGAAAATAAGAACACTTTGGCCTCTTCCTTCCCTATTTTTGCTCCTTTTATTTCCTTGTATTGTTGCTACAGCTAAAGCATCCAGCACTGTATTAAATAGGAAAGGGAACAACTTGTCTTATTCCTGATTTTATTAGGAATGTTTTTATGTTCTCTCCTTTTCTCATGATGCTTGCTATAGACTTGTAATAGGTGGTCTTTATTATGTTGGGATATGTTCTCTCCAACCCTGCTGTTTCTAGGACTTTTATTATAAAGGGTTTGTTGGATTTTTCAAAGGTGATTTTTGCATCGATTGGGGTGATCATGTGATTTATGCTCTTGACTGATATGTTAAAATGATTTATTTTCCTATGTTGAATATCTCGGGATCTGGAATGAAATGAATATTTAAAACAATTTATTTATTTTATTTTTGCATGAGTGCTTATGTAAATCTACGTAAGTGTACTACATATGTTTTGTGTTCCAGAGGTCTCAGATCCCCTGGAACTGAAGTTGCAAAGGGCTGTGAGCTGTGTGAGCTGGTTGCTGGGAGCAGAACCCAGGTCCTCTGCAAAAGCAGCAAAGCAAGGTCTCTCTTAAACTGCGAGTCTTTCCAGCCACAATTGAATCGTTCTTGATGAAATTCAACATCTAATCATAATGAAAATTCTTAGTAAAGTATCACTTAGTAAGTTAAGTACGGATTTAAGAGATTTTCTTTAATCAGAGAAAGAGTACTTAAGGATATTCTTTCAGGGCCCCTAGGTGAATCGACAGTAGTGGATTGATCTCAAATCTTTGTCCCCAGTAGACTTAACAACCTTGATATCTACGTAGCCCAATTCTGTTTTTGTAGCGAGACCCAATATTTTTGTGGGTATGACTAGCTAGTCCCTTTTTTAGTCTCCGCAGTGACATTGATACTAAATTCTCCTCGTTTGGTGTGTTGCCATGTATGGCAGAGTCATGCGGTGTGGATATTCAGTTTGAAAGCCTATCTTGAGGAAGTCTGAGTTCATTTCTCTGTTACGTTATTCAGTTGCCAGCTTTGGAAATTTCACTCAACCTGTGTCACATGTCTGTGTGTTTTAAAAATTGTGCAGTAATAGTAACTGATCCAAGGCTGAAAGAAAGACTGATGGTGTAATTATTCTTTTTACCATAAAGGCAAGGTCACAATCTTTATACATTTATTACTAGTAGATGCTATCCCATGTATTAACTTGTGAAATTCTTCAAAACAAATCATTTAAAAATGCACAAACTATAATCCATAGTTCTCAGTATGTTCTTAAGGTTTTCAATAATGAGAAATCTTAGAGGCCTGTAGATTTTTGTATTTCTGTGCTATGGAATACCCTTGGGGTGGAATAACCTTTGTTTAAAAATAATGGCCCATGTTTCTGTTTTATTATCTGTATTATGGTGACCAGAACACCTATTCTTCATCTTCATAATTTACTCATTAATAAAATGATTCTAACAATAGTGTTAGAATCATAGAGAGCTTCATTTCATAGAGTTCTTGTAAATAGTAAGGAGGTAATATATAGGAGTATAACTAGCACTTGATAAATAATCATCACAGTAAATATGTGTATTGTTATTATTGATAGGTTAATTCAGTAACTTGCAAACATGCGGCATATAATAGATCCAGAATACAGTTCAAACCATAAAGAAATACAGTAACATAACAGCTGATATGGTCATACTTCTTGTCAAAGAGTTCACAATTCTTTAAGCCTTGGTACATTCTACAGCAGTTTCAAAGGTTGCTACACTAGATTAAATGTAATTGATTTTATTTCCTGCACTTGATGGTTCTGTGATTGGAGAATTATGAAATAGTTTTCTTCTGGTCAAACACAGATTAGCCTGTGCACAGATCGCAGAGCTAGGCTTGATATTGGGAATGTCTTAGGCAGTGGGTCTGACTTTGAGCTGACGCTGTTGTGTATCTCATTAGTGTTTTCCTTGCTGAAGCTGTGGCCCTCTAAGCTCTCCTGTCTTATTCCTCAGATTGTTACTTTCTTCTACCCCCTCCCCCTTGGTAAAGACCTACTTTTCTTTTTCTACTATCTTTTCTTCATCCTAATCTTTTTTCCTACTCTCCATGAGCATTACTGGACTTAGAAGAACACATTGCCTAACAGTGTTCTTACTTGCTAGAGAATTTTCAGCTTGGTGATGATACTTTAGTGGTGAACTGTTGAGAAGGAGTTAGAATTTATCTTGTGGGGAATGAGGACATGCTTGGTCTCATCTTGAGTAAGGATTGTTGTAAAATAATTATCCCAGGGCAGCTTCCCGGTCCAGCGAGGTAGCTCCACTGCCCAGGCTCCCAGGCAGGGAAGCCACTCTAGCGCACCCTTTCAGTCTTAGATTGGAGATCCCTGAGCCAATGAGAATGAACTGGATTCTTGGGAGAGTGTTCTCAGTGGAACATCTCCATTTATTGAAGCAAAGGTGGTTACACTTACAGGAAAAACACAGGGGAGGGTCCTTGGTAGCCAGGGATGGGGGCCATTGGTTAAGATAGGGCTATTGGAGTAGCTTCATTTGCATGTGGAGCTCCTGTCTAAAGGTCAAACTCCTGGAAAAGACTCTCTTCCATAAGGTGTGGTCTCACAGGGAAAAGAGGAAGACACCTTATCATAAAATGAGCTCAGCCCTCAGCTTCCAGCTACAGCGTTCAGATAAGCACCAACCAAGCCACATTCCTTTGCCAATGACCTTCTCTGAATCGGGCAGTATTTAGAATTTCGCTGGGTTTTGCCAGTGCTAAGAAAGTGAGGAGAGGCCAAACCCCTGCCGCTCTCAGGGTGAGAATTCTGGGGTTCAAAGCACTCTTCAACTCACTCTTAGCTCTAGGACAGCCCCACAAAGGATAAAATGAGAGACTTATATTTTAGAAGTGGACTTAAAGATGAACAGAGGTGTGGGTAATTGGAATGACTATACCATTTAGGAGGCTTTTTAAAAATCTAATTTTGTATTTTTCATTCTAAGAATTCTAAGGTGAGAAATACCTAAATGAGCTTAGAAGCATGGTTGTTGTTTTTAAAAAGAGTGATGATATTTTAATTTCAGAAAATAAATAAAATAGTGTGAGTTAAATAAAAAGAGCAACGCAAGGGGCATTGGAAGGAGAAATGACAGGGACAGGTGGCTGGAACCTAACATGAGGGCAGGGCAGACATCCTGGTGGTGGTGTACAGCGGTGACTGAGTTGTGGGTAGTAGGAAGCTGCTGCTGACATGTGTAGACACCAGGAGCTGAAAACTGGGGAAGGAAATTATGAGCAGGAAGTAACTGTCAGACATTCAAGTAGAAATATGGGCTGCTGATCACATTATTGTATAATGATAATTTCGAGCAATGTACATTCTTGAAACTATTAATTTAAATATTCTCTTTGAGTTACAACACTATGCTGTGAGCTTGTTATTGCTGGCATAAATTTTAAGCATTTTATATTTTGGGATGACACTGATGATCCTGTGGTTTGGGCTGGTCTAAAATGGTTTCATGTTGTAATACTCTTACTATTTATAAAGGACGAGAATCAGCTTTAGTCTTTGACTTAATGGAACAAAAATAGAAAGAGAAGCTTTGCATAGAAGTGATCGTAATTGAATTGGTGAATGTGCTTTGGTATTTTGAGATTGAGTCTTATGTAGCCCTTGCTGGTCTCAGATATACTATGTAACTGAGGATGGCTTTGAACTTCTGATACTTCTGCCCTGTCACCCAAGTGCTGGTATTACAGACATGTGTCACCATGCTGAGTGGCAAATGTGCTTTGAGTAATGGCCATTTATGTAAGGCATTTGCAGAGGTCACTTTACCATCGTTAGTTGTAATTCTTGGGTATAAGTACTGTGAAAGGGAAATAGAAAGTGGTTTTTAGCCTGTGAAATCTTAATGGTTGTTATATGAGTAGGTACTATTTTATTTCTTAAAATTATAAAAGGAGCATAAACTTGTTAAAGGACACCGAGATATATTAATGATTTAATCATTTTTCCATCAGCCTCTGATGCCACACTGTTAAAGCTGGGCTGTATATCTCTATGTATTTTTGGCCCATTGTATACATTTCATTAATATGTATTTGCACATTTTGGTAAGGGAATTTCCAAACAATGGGATCAACATTTAAATGTCACTCAAGTGTTTACTTTTAAATGTCTTGGGGGCATTTTTATGTGTAAAAGCTCAGTTCACCCTGTTTCTTTTGCTTCCGTTATTTATGTATTCCTGTGTTGGGATGGGGGAATTTATAGCGTTTTAAATTGAGCCTCTTGAGAGTTGTAGAAGTGTTTTAGTCTGTTAAATCGAATTTTAAAAATCTTGAAAAGTATTTCCTTAACATTCATATTGCGTGTTTAGTTTTATTTTCTTACTGCTTTGGCTAGCATTACCAAATCAGTAGAATATGATTGTCAGACCTGCTATCATGTTGATTTAGTGGTCATTAGCTTGATAAAGTTGCTAAGGACTTGTTCATTGTGCTGTCTATAGTCATGGGTCTATGAGCCAGCACAACATAAAGGGCTCAAATAACTGAACTTCTCTCTCCATCATTCTGTCCACTCTTTGCAATATCTGAAGCAAATGTTACTCCCATTCCAACTTTCTAATCCTGACTTCGTTTTAAAACAGCAGTTCTCAATCTGTGGGTCTCGACCCATTTAGGGGTCAGATGACCCTTTCACAGGGGTCACCTAAGACCATCTGCATATCAGATATTTACATTAAGATTTGTATCAGTAGCAAAATTTTACAGTTATGGAGTAGCAACAAAAAATAATTTTATGGTTGGGGGTCAGCACAACATGAGGGGCTGTATTAAAGGTCGTAGGATCAGGAAGGTTGAGAACCATTGTTTTAAAAGCATATCTTAATTTTAAGTTTAACCTACACAAAAGTATGTTCTGTTTAACTTTTCTCACCGCCTTCACGTGTTGTAGTGGCAGTATTCATCCCTAGCCTGTCCAATGGAAGATGAATTTGTAGATTTTAATAAATCGTTTGATTATTCGTCCGTAGTTGTATGTTTTCTTACGATTATTTCAAGTTGGGCTGTGGTGGCGCACACCTTTAATCCCAGCCTCCTGGAGGCAGAGGCAGGCGGATCTCTGTGAGTTCAAGGCCAGCCCGGTCTACAGAGTGAGTTCCAGGACAGCCAGAGTTACAACCGAGAAACCCTGTCTCAAAACAAACAAACACACAAAGATTATTTCAGATGGCACACACATAAACACAGATATGTATGAATAACACGGCACTGGTTATTAAGTTACGGTGTTCTTGCTTTTTGTTTTTCCTTTAAGCTTCACTGGCCCACAGCATCCTGTTTTGATTGAAAACAACCACTCTGGAGCCAGTTCTCTAGACTCGAATCCCATCGTTACTTATCAGTGTCTGTATTGATAATTAACAAAAAGCTTCAGCACCTTTTCCTATACATGAGGCTGTTGGACTTTCTCTCTTGTGAGATAAGGCGCATTGCTTCCTTTCCGAGGTTTCTGTGAGACATGGTCTTGACTCTTTGTCTTCATTATCCTTCCTTGTGCTTCTGGGGTCACATTCAAGGACTCATTGCAAATCTGAAGTCATGAAGTTTCCCCACATTTCCTTCCAAGGGTTTTATGGTTCCCAGCATTATTTTAAGGTCTCTTGTTGGTTTTTAGTTAACTCTGTACACCGAGTAGTCTTGACTGCCTTGTTGAGGTTCCCTTGGTAGTTTAAGAGTTCCTCAGTCTACTTCTGTCATCTCTGCAATGTGCCGAGGACGTCATGTGACTCCGTGGATGTTGCGGAGTTATGGAATTGCAGCCATGAGGTGGCTGCACCATCTAACTTGAAAGTGGATGATGGCTTTTCAAAGAAGTTAGGTCAGTGCTTGCCATGACCAACCTCCAAATGTTAGCCAGCCTGTTAGGTGGAATAAACTAATTTGCCATTTGCTTGAATTATTATCGAAGCACCTAAAGAACATAAAATCTTCTAAGTTTGTGTTTCCATCCCCTTCACTGGCATGTAAGCTTCCTGAGGTGTTGTGTGCATCTCACTTGCTAAACATTCTTGATGTGCCTAAATGCTCAGAAAAAGTTTAACCTGGAAAGAGATGACCAATTATATTGAAACATAAACTTTGACACTTTCCAGATGGCCAGACATTTACACAGATCAGTTTATCAGCTTCACTCATATTTAAATGAAACGAATCATTTCACTGATTGTGTGTGTGTGTGTGTTTATAATTATAATGTAAAAATAAAATCTCGTGGACTGCTGGTTATTTGGTTTATGAATGACTCAGGTGTTTTCATTTCTTTTTACCAGATTCCTTTTGTCTGTTTTTCTGTTGAACGTGCAACCACTCATCAATTTCAGGAAAAATTAACAGAAGATGAAAGTAGAAAAGAGAAGAGAGAGAGAATATAAAGGACAATAATTGCACACAGCCACGCTATTCATGACTTAGCACAAATACCTAAATATTTAAATGCTGATTTTTTTACATCGTGCTTAAATGTAGTTCCTATAATTGCAATGCTTAATAATTTTCTACATAAACAATGAAGATCCCTAGCCATGTTTTATGGTCACTGTCATAAATTTTATATCAACAGTTAACTTTCCGGGTTGAGTTGCTGCCTGTTGGGACCTGATTTTTTTTTAAAGGGGGAGTTAGTACCCTTTCAGGTATTGTATAACGGAAGTTTGTTTTCTTCCGTATTCCATGAAATGTCACCAGAAAAAAACGTGACTGCTATGTAATGAGACTAAACACAAGCAGCGACATGAGAACCCAGTTTGCCTATCAAGAAAAACAGGAACTTCTTGACACTTAATGTCTACTCATTGGTAAATAAATATTTCTGAAAATCGGGCATGTTAAAATAAAGCTTAGCGCCAGTGTAGCTTGTATATCTCTGAAAATATGAGCACTGTAAACCTGTTACGACTGTGAAAGCTGTGCTCACGGTGACGCCACGCAGTGCGAGGGGTCAGTGTTGTGGCTGCTCTGGTTTGTGCCGGATCTTAACCACACCCGGTTTAACAACTTTTCATTGTATTATTTTACCCTTCTTTTCAGAAAATCAAATGAAAAAAACTGCTCAGCCTTCTGGTAACTTCAGCGACATGACTGGGGATGTTCGCATAAAGAAGGAAGTGGTGTTCGGATTGGAAGGTGAAAGGGGGCGGTTACATTCCAGGAACAAGCGTTTTCTATCGTACCCGAGATACGTGGAAGTTATGGTTACAGCCGATGCTAAGATGGTTCGCCATCACGGGCAGAATTTGCAGCACTACGTGCTGACCCTCATGTCAATTGTAAGTACTATAACAGGGTTCGTTTTAAAGATGTGTTCTTATTATTTTATGCCTGTGTAATGTGTGTATGGTGTACACTTAGAGGCCATCAGAGGGAGATCCCCTGCAGTGGTTGTGAGCTACCTGACATGGACACTGAACTTGTGTCCTCTACAAGAGCAGCAAGTATTCTTAAATGCAGAGTCATCCCTTCAGCCCCAACATAATAGAATTTTTACATCATCTAAAAGAGTAGTTCTCAACATGTGGGTCGTGACCCCTTTGGGGGTCCAGTGACCCTTTCACAGGGGTCGCCTAAGACCATCTGCATTTCAGATAATTTAAGTTATCATTCATAACAGTAGCAGTTTTACAGTTTTAAAGCAACAAGGAATATAATTTTATGGTTGGGGTTGGGGTCACCACAACATGAGGAACTGTATTAAAGGGTTGCAGCATTGGGAAGGTTGAGAACCACTGATTTAAAACATTTCACTTACCATTTGTTTGTTTGTTTTGTTGTTGTTTTGTTTGTTTGTTTTTTTCTAGACAGGGTTTCTCTGTTGTAGCCCTGGCTGTCCTGGAACTCACTCTGTAGACCAGGCTGGCCTCGAACTCACAGATATCCACCTGCCTCTGCCTCCCAAGTGCTGGGATTAAAGGCATGTGGCACCATTGCCTGACTACCACTTCCTGTTTTTAATATATAATTAAAAAATGCTTTTCTAAACTCTAGACACATGTAAGTTGTGTTTCCATTCAAACTGGAGTTTCATCTGTTACTCTGGCGTCTTTTACATTTGCTTACCATTCACAAAGCGCTTGTGTTCTTCATGTGAATGGCTTCTGCCCTCTAGTGACAGAGAGTATCCTTGCGGAGTTGATCTTTGAATCTGAGTTAAAACCTCTGTTCTCGTGGAGGGCAGAGGATGCGCCTTTGACTACCACTACAGCCTTAATCAGAAGTCTGGCACACTGTAAAGTTACAGACACATTACAAATGGAGTTGTCTTGGGAAATGTGGATTATAAGAGTCTCTGGTTTGTTGTTAGACTCTCTGCTGAACAGTGGTGGCTTTCATATCCACAGGTCTTGTCCTGTGAAGAGCACGTTTGCTCTCTGCATACATTCATTCACATGTATGCTCATGTATCAGCTCACCCGTGCATCGGCTCACCCATGTCACCCTCCCCTTTACATCCCTGAATTCAGGCTTGTTGTTCAGGAGTATTCGCTAGAATCATGCCTTTCATGCTCCAGTTGTCCAGGTTTAATTGACAGAATACAGCCAGTTACTCATTTGTGCAGGTTCAGCATTATTAGGGGCATACTTTATGGCTAGAGAGCCTCTGCTCACATGGGTGGACTTGGGGCCTGTGCTCTCGTAAAGAGCTGGCCAAGACTCCTCTGTGTTACCTTGCCAGCTTCTTTTGATAGAATTCCCCAGTTAAAGTTGCTGTGATTCCAAGATCATAAGATCTTATTTTTCTTACCAGTGACATCTCTGTGTGACCTTGTGGACTTCCCTTGATGGAATTCTCCGGTTAAAGTTGCTATGATTTGAAGATTGTAAGATCTTCTCATTTTTCTTACTTATGACAGCTGTCTAAAGCCCTTGCAATTATATCAGGTTATATGTTACCTAAATATAGTACTTGGTACAAAGTGGGTAATCGGTAAAGCTACCGAAGTGATGAAGAAGTAGTTATAATAGAAGTAATAATTTTTGTGAATGCAGTACATCATGATAAAAACATGATCTAAAACTAATTTCTGAAATTGTATGACACACTCATTTGAACAGATTTTTTTAAAAATTGACACTGATCATGAATTTAAGTATATACTGATATTTTTCACTTTGAATCCAAAATAGTTTTTTAGCTGTGTATGTATCTGTATGTGTTTATCTGTATTCAGGTGTATGTATGTTAGTGGTGCACAGTGTTCTAAGTGGCTTGGAGGATGCCAGCTAACATTTGAACATTAAATCAATTCTATGGAATGTAGCCGATACACTAATTAGTTGATCTGCTAAGAAGACAAGGAGACATTTGCATAGATGCAAACCCTGCCAGACCTCATCAGAGGGAACCACCTGCCATGGCAAGCGCCATCCTGGACAGTGGAACTCTGAGTGTCTCATCTCAGGGGTTTTTATTGATACAGAAGCTCCTCAGGTGTTCTATTGATACAAAAACCTCTGCCCTCTCATCCAAAAGCCTATTTGCTTAATGAAGGAAACCTGTTAGCCTAGTCTAATCCCACAATCCTTTAGCATCAGAGCTAAGTCACCTTTATGGTGGGGGAACTCAAGGCCTAAGGGAAGTGTTCTCTCCTTGTTGCCTGAGACTGTGGGAGAGAGACTGCAAGAATTCCTCCACAGCAACTTTGCTCTTCCACAATGGCTCTGCCAGAGAGCTGTGATCAGGTGCAAATCATGAGGAAGCGAACGTCTTAATCCCAGATTTACATAAAGCCAACACCTGCAGATAATCAAACTGCCAAGGCTGAGGCAGCCCTTCCCCCAACAAGGTACAAAACAATTCTTGTAAACATAGCTAGAAATACACTTCTCCAGTAATGAAACCCTGGATGAATTTACTGATAGGAAAATGACTTTTATTAAGAAAACTGGCTGGAGGGAAATACTGAAGGAAAGCACTAGATGTTCTAGAGCAGCAGCAGTGTTTGAAGGGTGGTTGATGGTAGACCACTGAGGGCAGAGCTTTGGAAATACTGACTAGAGGAAGCAAAGGAATGCAGCAGGAATTACAGAAGAGCCATTTTTGGGGATCTGACATCTTTATATAAATGTCAGTTAATATTATAGTCTTTGAAAAGATACATAAAATGAGCTCAGGTGTTTTGTAACGTCTTGAGAGCGTGCCTGACCTTTTTACGTCATGAAAAGACTCTTGTGTTTGGTATTTCTTGGGGCAACAAGCCAGTGTGTGGACACAGTGCTTCAGGTTTTCACTCTTGGGAGCACAGGATCAGCTGGAGCGTTGACGGCTCTGCATCATGGTTTCATTTCCAGGTGGTAGATGTGACAGGGCTGAGAAGACCCAACACTCAACTAACGAGTGGAATAAAAGAAACTCACGGGGGAGAGTTAGGCGTGTGTGCATGCGTGTACGCACATGCATGTGTGTGCTTGTACCTCCTCAGAGGCCAAATTTCAAAAGACTTCTGAGCACCTGGGTTTGGTGTTAGCTGAGGATATAGAAAAGGCAGTACATTTTAAGGTTCTTCTACATTTATGGTTGTTGGCTTAAAAGGTTGTAAACGACATTACAAATGGAAGGAACGATATAGCTCATAACATTTTTTTCTTGACCCATTCATTATTGGCTATCTTATGAAATAGTATTTTCTACCTTTTGAAGCCTGTGAAGTAAGAAGTATTGATGCCAGAGAGCAAACACTTAAATAAAAATATATCTTACTGAGCTCAAGCAAAATAATTATACATGATACATTAAAATGTAGTATGTGCGATGCTTTCACAAGGCTGTGTAGAACAGGGTGATGTCAGACACATCTGGCATTTGGGGTTGCGTTTCCCACTGTTTGCCATTCTGTCCTGTAACCTGGCCCCTTTGTGGGGAAGAGATCACTGTGTCCAAATAGCGACTTAAGGTACTGCAGATCAGGCTCCTGTCTTGTGAATTATGTTTATATTAGCTGTCCACTACTCAGTGAAAATACTTTTGAAACTCAACATTTCTCAAGCTGTGCAGTGATTTTATGCTTTAGAACACACACCGTTTACAACTGTCTCCTACCATTGCTTGATTAATGCTAATCCAGTACACAGGGCATTGTGACAGATGGCTTCAAGTTGGTTGAACTCGAGCTCTTTTGTAAATAGTGAAACAAGTGAGATAAATCCAGAGTTGAACAACAAGTAGTAATAGAGCCAGACCTAACACCCAGGTACCCAACCACACAGAACTTCTTTAAAGCAGGGTCACATCACCCATATGGCATCGCTGGGGAAAGGAAGGAGCTACCCCAGAGTTGTGAAATAGTTTTGGCACCAAGACCGAACTGGGAAGAACTTGAGGCAAAATGCTGATGTTGCACAAGATAACACGGAGGGCTGAGGCTGTACAGTTAGACTCCTGTATGGAGTCGGATTCTGGAGTTTGCCAGCTCCTAACCTTCTGTAGGCCACTAGTTCTCTGTTTAAGTTTCATAGTCTATCAAGTGAACACTATAATGGTTCCCATCTCACAAGCCTTGTGAGAATTGAATGGATTTCTACACTTAAATTTATATATAATCTTTCAATATATATCTTACGCATTTTTGTTTATTATTTACTAATTTATTTATAATAGGGATTTGCCTTTCAACACAATTATAATCTTTTAAAATATTTTTGTTTAACTGTATTTCTATGTGCATGAGTGTATGTATTAGAAGAGGCATCAGATCCCTTGGGACTAGAGTTACAAACACTTGTGAGCTGCTGTAGGGGTGCTGGGAACTGAACCTGGATCGTCTGTAAGAGCAGCAAGTGTTCTTAACTACCGAGCCACCACCCCGGCCCCCTCGTTATATTCTTCCAAGAACAAATTTGTTTTTGGAAGTTCCTGATGGACCAAAATACCATTATATGGCACGTGACTATATATAACATATGCCCTTCTGAAGAAACAAATTAGTGGTGATAATGATGAGAGCGTTATGTCTGATCCTGAAAGTTTAGGCTTTGGTCTGAATGCCATTTATGTGATAACTCATTTAATCCTTACAGTATCACAGTAAGTGGAACCATTGTTGAGTAAGTATTAAGCTGTGTTTGTTTAGTTTGGTGAACTCTGTTTTATAGCCACTACCCATCACACATACCAGTTTGTTTTGCATTATTTTTACCCTAACACTCTTGCTGTAGGAATATATCTTAAATCATACTAGGAAAAGCACTAGGAAAAATTTCTAGACTCTAGCAGGCACAGCATCTGTTTTCAGAGAAAGAGGCGTCGTCGCTTTCCTTGTGAAACACTAAGTATTGATAGCTACACACTTTGTAAGTAACAGCATAGCCTCTGGACTGCCGTGCGCAGTCAGCCTATGGGTCAGCGACCACAGTGACCGCCATCTCTGCCCTCGTTGCGCTTCAGCTCTTTTCCTTAGAGTAGAGGGTTTGTATGTTCTCGGAGACACAGGAATCTCTACAACTGTCCTCTGTTTAGGGAGAAATCCTCTGCAAATCTCTTTGGTGTGTCACTTACCTTGTCTTTTGACTTTTGCAAAGCACAGCTGCTGAGTTCACAGGATCAAAGTGTAGAAGTTAAAATCTGGCTCTCCTGTTTTCTGTGATGATTATATTATTTTAAAGTTATCTGTAAACTTAATTTTTAGAAATGTAACTGTAAATTCCCACAGCTTCCATTTCTGAGGCAAACAGAGCCACAGCCCTAAGACCCTTGCTTGAAATTGCCAACCTCTAACGGTCTTTGTCTTAACCCACTGTCATCCACACTGGGGCTACTTTTGCTCTTGTCACCGGTAGCCAGAGTGTATTAGAGCCAGCAGCCTCATTGCAGATAAAGCCAACAAGTCTGTAAATCATTGTGGCTGCCTGTTTAAAACCCCAGGAAAAGTACTAGAATGCGTATGTTCATATTGGCCTAACTCTGCAGCTCGGAGATGTTTAGCTTCAGTTCTGTGGAGGCCTTTGTCATAGGCCTATTATACATTGTGCTGTAGCTGCTTTGGCCAGTGGAGGAGCTTGGTATTGATAATTCTAGCAAACACTGCTCTACAAAGTTAGGGACCATATCCTCTTCTTCATCTCTGTCTATCTAAATAAAGCAAAGGATAGACTAGGGACCGTATCCACTTCCTATATCTGTCTGTCTAAATAAAACAGAGCCCAGATCTAGGGCATTTTTAATTAAATGAACAGGTGATGCAGCACTCCCTAGAATGAGCAGCCGTGGCTTGGACAGTGACCCAATGTGCAGGTGATGTAGGCATCAGGAATGGTTTCTGTTGTACAGGTGGCCCAGGTTAATTAAAGGGGCAGAGGCACAGGCTGTGTAAAGCATTTCCCAGTGCCAGCCTCTTTGAGTGTATAAGAAGAGGCTGTGAAGTTGGGGATGGTGACCCCTCAGCCATAAATCATGGACTGAGCTCAGGCAGAATCTCACAAACTTGAGTCCAGGCTTGGAGATCTGGGGATCAGCTTTCGATGTGCGGCCTCTTCTGCGGCTGGTCACATGACTGCAGAGGAATCTCCTAAACCCTGGCTAAATAGCTCTGTTCAGAGTTGGAAATAGATGACACTTTGGGAGGAAATGTTAAGTAAAATTACAAAAGTGGAATAAGTCACACATTTCAGTAGAATATCGTGGTCACACAAATAAATAGATTCTGATCATGAAAGAAGTAAGGTTTTTGCTCAGTCATCCATAACAGTAATTTCCAAACTTATATGCATTTTAAAGTTTAAACACATATGTTTACATTTTAAACCCTTGGTTATTTTGATGGAAGTGCGGATCCTGAGCACTCTCTCTTGAGCCATGGACTGGCCTAGGTTGGTATAAGGTACTGGTTCTTAAACTTAGCTTCACGTGAGGATGATTTAATGCCTGTGAATTTTCGAAGATGCTGGTGCGTGTTTCAACCCTAGGGATTCTGATGTAACTTAATGACATCAGATGGGATGTAAGGGATGAGACAGAGTCTGGACTTTGATAAAGGTTTCCTAAGAGACTCTAGAGCAGTGGTTCTCAACCTTCCTAATGCCGTGACCCTTCAATACAGTTTCTCGTAAATGTCAGCTTGTGAAGTGGGACCTCTTCTGTGGTTTCGTGTGAGTGTGGATGAATCTCCTGCATCCTGGACCATAAAATTATTTTTGTTGCTACTCCATAACTGTAACTTTGCTATTGTTATGAATTGTAATGTAAATATCTGATATGCAGGTGGTTGTAGGTGACCCCTGTGAAAGGGTTCTTCAACTCCCAAAGAGGCTGAGATCTCCAAGTCGAGAGCTGCTGCTTTAGTGTCGCTGCACTGGAGAATGGATACTCTATCTATGGTGGTTCTGCTTTGCCATAGAAAGGAAACTTTATCCTTGGCATCTAATCTTTTGGTGTCTACTTGCAGGTTGCAGCAATCTACAAGGACTCAAGCATTGGGAACCTTATAAATATAGTGATTGTGAAGCTGGTTGTAATTCACAGTGAGCAGGTGAGATGCAGGGTACAGCGAGGGCTGTTGGTTGCAGTTGGCTTTTGATGGGACCAACTGTAGGTCACAAAAGTCTTACTAGAAATGAGATCTTTAAAAACGTCCTTTTAAAAATGTAATTCGAACTGACTGTGGTGATGCTTCCTTGTGGAGGGAACCAGCCTTTCCCACAAACGGGTCCACGGAAACTCTACGCAGGAGGGAGTATGAGCACAGGAAAAATGAAGAATGACAAACGAACAGCGTAGTTCGTTCTTTTATGGGACCCGAGGAAATGACACGCACGATCGCGCTTTAAAATGACACGTGGAACAAACACGCTTTAGAAGTAAAACACAGGAGCGTTTTTAATAGGGGAATTAACAGTTTACATATTGAGGAAAGAGAGAGGCGAGAGAGAGACTGACAATGCAGTGCACCTTGTCAGTGGAAAAACCACACCAAGAAGAGAAGGAGGGAGAGACTTACAGTATACATTACCAGGGAAAAGGCCACACCGGAAAGAGAGAGAATTGCTCTGGGAAGAGGTTTAAAAAGCCAAATAGTTTTTTGATATGCAGATGTTGCTCAGGCCTTCACAGGTTTCGTATGTAGATGCAGTCACGCCCAGGATGGGGGTTGGGAGTCCTTCCTCTTGTTTGCTAAGAAAGAACATTTGACTTAATACTGTTAGCTGAATAATATCTCCATCTGCCCCAAACAGAGCAGAGTGCCATGTAGGCAAAGAAGGTTTTTATTTTACAGTTTTAGCTTTTTGGTGCGTATTTATTTTTTCTCTATCTAGGCCCCTTTTGCTTCTATCTGTTACTATCAATATGAATGGGTAGCTTTACACATGCCAGGACTTAGAAGCCTGCAAGATATTTTACAAAGACAATTACTTTTGAGTAAAAAATGGCTGCTTCTCCTTCTCAGCTAACACCGGCCAGCTAAGGTATTACTAGGCCATGCAGACATAATGAAAGACTTTTGTCACCATTACAGCAAAGGGGAGGAAGGGGCAGAATGGCTGGTAAGCTGAAGTTCCCCGCTGGGAAGTCTGGAACCTTGTGGACAGACTTCTACCTCATTGCCAGGGTACTGGGGCTCCAGCACTTCCTATTAATTCCAGCACTTGGGATGCAGAGGCAGGAAGATCTCTGTGAGTTTAAGGCCAGCCTGCTCAATGTAGGGAATTTGAAGCCTTCCAGTGCTAAACAGTTAGACGCTGTCTCAGAGAGACTTTATAAAATGGAATGACAGCAGCATTTATTAGGGTGAGAGAAATAACACACATGAATCAACAGTTTAAAAAAATCCAAAATGAAACCATCCATTGATATACTTTTATAATCATAATGTTGAAGGATTTAAAGTACATCGATACTTTACAGTTAGATTGTTTTATCCTGAATATTTGATCACTGTGCTAGATCAGTTTTTGTCACGATGCCAGTATCCAACTAATTAAAAATAAGAGAGGCCGATGTTACTCCCTTATGGACCTGTAAAAATGCAGTTTGATAAACTGTGAAATTTAATAAACTTGGGAGGAAAGCAGCGCTGAGACATTCGCCATTGGACCGAGTTGTTCGCCTTTGGATTGAGTTGTTCATTACCTGTGCAGGAAGGACCAG
The DNA here is from genome assembly GCA_026225945.1 of Cricetomys ansorgei. NCBI lineage: Eukaryota > Metazoa > Chordata > Mammalia > Rodentia > Nesomyidae > Cricetomys > Cricetomys ansorgei. The sequence goes on along the minus strand of JAMJFZ010000271.1, from coordinate 5,160,551 downwards.
TCATCAGCTTTAATGCAGCTACCACGTTACGCAACTTTTGCTTATGGCAACAGACTCAGAATGTTCTGGACGACGCTCACCCTTCCCACCATGACACGGCCGTTCTCATCACTAGGTACGTGCAGAGCGAGATTCTCTACTCTCTTGCGTGAGAACTGATGCATTTCGGTTACACTAGCTCTTTGCCACTGAAGCGTGGGCACGTTCATGGGAGCTATTGGAATGAAAGCATTTGACGCTTGCTTCCTTGACTGGAATTGTGGGGAATTCCTTGGGAAGCCAGTAGTAGGAATTATGCTGTGCTCTAACTGAACTCCTTATCATGTTAGAGGCAGAATGAGAGCATTAGCAAGAATACCTGGAAAGGGACAGATATGTAGACCAGAGGGCCAGTTTTAGTCATTCCTTCTCACCTATATATCTATCTGTCAACTTCTACCATCTCTCTGTCTGTCCCTGGTTTTGATTCTTAGTGCTTGTCACAATTATCAGGCTTCCTTGGCTAGGGACAACTCCCACTGTTGTAAAATAATTTCCACCTTCTAAGTGCCGTCTGCAGTGCTAATGCCCGCCTTGTTTCGGCAGCACTTACAATACAGGTATATGTAGTATCTGTTGTTTGGTTGGATGGTTTACTAATGAACTCCTTCACTTTGGGGCCAATCTCAAGGAGAGGTGAGCCTTCTAGAACTTCGAAATAAAAGTTTTCTCACTCTGACTACTCTTCTGAGTGAAAGCAGAATTGTCTTAATTTCTACACGCCATCATAGTCCATGGTTCTGTCCTGCCTTGTTGCTGAAATCAAATGCAGAAGTTCACCCTGGAGGATTTACGATAGGAGGCAGAAAAAGCAGTGAGAAGAGACATAGACAAGAGAGGTGGTCGGGCACTGTCGGGCTACACGACCAGAGACTCAGGCATACAGAGGCAAAAGGTAAAGGCTGACATCCGAGAGTGTCCACATTCTATACAACTACTGGTGCCGTCAGAAGAGGGCGGACCGTGTGGCTACGAAGGCAGTTTTAACTTCGCGGTGTGGACTCACAGAGCATCTGTTGCCCACCGAGGCACACAAGCAAGGCATCAAACTAACTTTAAATTCTTTGAGCGTGCAAAGCACTGGGCTTGGAAGCTGATTGGTGATCGCCTTGGCAGCGTTAAGGCTTAATTTTTGTGTTGACACACTGCAACCGTATTTTCTGAAAAATATTCAAAATAAAATCTTCTATTTTAAGGGAAGACATTTGCGGAGCCAGAGAGAAATGCGACACATTAGGTAAGTTCTTTTATCAATTATTTAATGAATTTTTTGAAATTATATTTGAGCTTCCCTTTTTGTCATTTTAGGAATTTTGATGTGTTGTCTTGATAAATAAATGTTTCTTGCTTCTTTGACTGTGCCTCTGAGTTTGTAGAATAGTAAGAACTGATATTTAATTGTTACTAAATACCAAGTGCTATCTATGCACAGCGTGGTAATTTGGTGTGTTTCTGTGTGTATGAGAGATGATAACCCATATGCCAGCTTAAAGCCTACGGTGTAGAGCCACGAACCTGCCACCAGATCTGACACCTGAACTTGGTTTCTCCTATCTCTGACCTGTGGTTTAATCCTCATTGTATGCCTTTGCTTTTCGTGAGGAGGGGACCAAACACACACACACACACACACACACACACACACACACACACACACACACACGTGCTCTAAAACAAAGCTTAGAGTCGTCAGGTATTTGCAAGCCAGAAGCCACACAGTGTAATGTGAAGGGTAATGATGACTGTTTGACAGAGGATACAGAAAACAAACTCTAGAGCAGGAAGTGCTATGTCGTCTCCAGCAGCTTCACTCCTGCAGGAAAGGAAATACCAGTGGCAACATTACCTCCGTATGCATTTTGAAAAGTGGTAACATTACCTACATATGCATTTCTAAACATGACAGTGTTTGCTTTTGCTTGCTTTTGGAATGTTGTCTCTTTAGTTATGCCGGTTTCCTTCTATATAACAGTCTCTGCACACTTACATACCAATGTCCTGTCGGTAAAGTTGGACTAACTGATTTTCTCCTGTTGAAATGCTGGGTTGCCGACTTTGCTGATGCAGGTTGAGCGTTCCTTATCTGACACGCTTGCCTTTAAGGGTCTGTGTGACATTTGATAAGTTTCAGACCTTCAAGACGTATAAAGATTGGACTTTTGGCACAGTCTATGTAAATATTTCCAGATTTGAAGAACTCTGAACCTTGAAGCACTGTGTTTTGAAGTCCAGCTAGTGGGGATAACATACAAATTATTTTTTAAATGGTGTCATCAAAGTATGTCTCATACTTTTTTTCCAGTAAGAGGTAAATACTCGGCACTGATTGGATACATCCAGGTGTTTGGCCATGACAGATGTAAATATCCATGTTGGTTCTTTCCTTGTTGATAGAGATTATCTTCAGATTTCAAAGTCTTTACAAAAATAAAAGGAATGTATTTTCATTTTGCTGATTGCTAAGAATTTCGAACGTATTTTTCCTTATCTACCAGCTGCTGATATTTCCTTTCCTGCAGGAGTTGAAGCAGCTGGAGCTAACATTGTACATTTGTTTTCTGTGACTGCCTTCAAACAGTCACGGTTTTTAAGTCTTGCAAATATCTGATGACTCTGGGCATTGTTTCAGAAAGTATGTGAAAACATGATTTTGTTGAGTGTATATACCCCTTATATTTAGCAATTCCGTACCATAAATCCTTCATAACTCAAGGTTTAAACACATTGTTATTTCTTAAAAATAAATATTTAAAATTTAGTTATTGTGTTTTAGTCTAGAATCCATGAGGTATATGTAGTTTTCTTACATCTTTTCTATTTACAAACCACGTGGTGAGTAGTTCCCCTCTTTTCCTTCGAACCCACAATATCCTGGATCAAATGTCTGCACTTCTTTGACTCTGCGTATCATGACTGCATTCCATTGCTCTAGTCTGACGCACACAGTTCAGTGAAGTTTTCACTGTTATTTTGTATAACCTTTAATAATTGCTAGAACACACACATGTGCCTTATTTTTTCACTATTACTTTTTTGTTTTTCGAGACAGGGTTTCTCTGTTGTAACCCTGGCTGTCCTGGAACTCACTCTGTAGACCAGGCTGGCCTCAAGCTCACAGAGATCTGCCTGCCTCTGCCTCCTAACTGCTGGGATTAAAGGTGTGTACCACCACCACCAAGCTGTTACTGATTTTAAGTTCATAATGTTTTTTTATTTTTATTTTATTATTATAGTTATATCAGTTCCCCTTTCCCTTTCCTCCTTTCAACACCTCCCGTGTAACTCTCCTTGTATTCTCAAATTCATGGCCTCTATTTTTTTAACTGTGGTCACACACACCCTGCTCATTCTGTATAGTGCTACAGGTGTGTATGTGATCTCAAGGCTGACCACTCGGTAGATAATCTGGGTGGAGTTTTTTTGTTTATTGTTTTCTGGGGAAGGCTATTTCTCCCACTCTCAGAATTCCCCAGTTGCCTGTAGATCTTTGTGTAGGGTTGAGACCCTGTGAGCTTTCCATTATCAGTATGTTCAGTAGTCATTATCCTGGTCTTGATTAGGCAGCCATGTTGATGAGACTTTTTTGCATATAGCTTCCTTGCTTTTGTATGTGTGTATGGTACATGTGTATGGTAATATGCACGTGTGGGGAGGTGTTCTGCTGAAGCACAAACCGCATTATCCTCTCGAGACAGTAGCTATCATTGGACCTGGAGCTAGGCTGGAAGCCAGCAAGTCCCAGTAATCCTCCTGTCTCTGATCCCCATAATGCTAGGGTTACAAGTGCACATGGCCTTAAAGGTCTATCTGTCTCTCTCCTTTCCTTCCTTCCTTCCTTCCTTCCTTCCTTCCTTCCTTCCTTCCTTCCTTCTTCCTTCCTTCCTTCTTTACTTCCTCCTTCCTTCTTTACTTCCTCCTCCCTTCCTTCCTTCCTTCCTTCCTTCCTTCCTTCCTTCCTTCCTTCTTCCTTCCTTCCTTCCTTCCTCCCTCCCTCCCTCCCTTCTAGGGTAGATGCTGGGGATTTGAACTCAAGTCCTCATGCTTGGACAGCAAGCACTTAGGTTCAAGGACCCATCCCTCCTCCAAAACTTGTTTTTGAGGTCATTCCTCCCCCGCTCCCCCACCGAGTAACAGCTTGTAAAATAATTTTAGTATAAGTTATTGGTAGCAAATAATCTCTTTTGATATTTTTTGCATTTCTATTTTGAAATCTACCTTTTTGAGTCTCAGTTTTAAGTTGACATTTATTTTCTCTGTGTTTATTTTATCTTCTGACTTTTGCTGTTTAGAATTATACTCTGTTCAGTTGTAGATATTTTTAGATTTATTTTTATGTTATATGAGTGAACTTTTTTTTTTTTTTGCCTGCATGTATGTATGTGCAACGCATGTGTTCTTGGTGCCCATAGAGGCCTCAGAAGAGGACATCAGATCCCCTAGAACTGATGTTGCAGATGGTTGTGAGCTGCCATATGGGTGCTAGACTCAAACCCAAGTCCTCTGTAAGAGTAACAGGTGTTCTAAACCATTGAGCCATCACTCCAACCCCCAGTTCTAAAAATTTTAATGATGTGTGTATGTGTGTATATATGTGTGTGTGTGTGTGTGTAAATTTTATGTTTATCAGTGTTTTGCCTGCATGTATGTCTGTACACCACATACATGCATGGTGCCCATTGGAATCAGAAGAGAATGTATTGGATCCCCTGGAACTAGAGTTATAAATGGTTGTAAGCCATTATGTATAGGTGCTGGGAATTGAGCTGTAGTCCTTTGGAAGAGCAGCTAGTTCTCTTAACTGCTCAGCCAGCTCTCCAGTTTGCCTTTTATTCTAACACAAGGGACCTTGATAAAACTGGGGCTCATGCTACCTTATGTCTCGGGTAACTTTTGCGAGATCTCAAAACCAGCTTCAGCGAATCAAGGTACAAAGTATCAACCAGCTGCTTGTTACCACAGTGCTAACCACTCACTTGGGTTTTGGTTGGTATGTAATTTATGGCCTCATAGGGCAAATTTTGTAGCCAATTTTCTGATCATTCGAAACCTATATTCTCACAAGACTGTTCTGTGACTGAAGCATTCGTTTTCGGATGTGCACTTTTAAAGATGAAACGTAGAGTTAGTTGTAATGGAGTCAGTATTATATTCCAAATCTCAGCTCTAAAGATGAGTCTAAAGATGGGTCGAAGCTGTTGGCAGCTTGATACTGCTGACCAGGCTGGGGACAGAAGAACACCCATGGGAAGTGTCTTCATCATTCACCTGTTCACAAAGGAGAAACGCATTGTCGAGTGGGCATTGTCTAGAAGCATGGCTTTTAGAAGCTTAAGGTCTCTCCACTCATCTTGGTTCTAAGAAAAGGTCACCTGGGGAAGACATTGCCCAAGCAAGGCCTCTGGGAAGAGGTTCACAAAGGGGAAATCTTCCCTTGGTTGGCTAATGAACTCCTTTGCCCTTGACATCGGCCCCAGCCTTAGATTCCTGAATTTAATGTTCATTTTTTAAAAATGCGCAACAAAACCTTATGACAGTTTGGCAATCTGCTGCCTATGCTAGGACGATGTTTGGGTTTTTAATGCTTCTGAATAAAAGGATTCCTGGCGGGGTGTGTGTGTGTGTGTGTGTGTGTGTGTGTGTGTTGGTGTTGGGTTGGGAGTGTGAACACAGTGACTGACGGGAAACCTGTTAGTTCAACTATAGTACCCACTTATCATAAAAAAAAAAAAAAATCTAGCCCCTCAGTGAAGCCGCAATGGCGTCACCAGTGCTTTCCACTTAATTTCACGTTTCGGTTTGGGTGGCCCTTCCCGTTTTGGTGAAGCACGCATGTGCGCTTTTTCAGGCTTGGCGGAGTTAGGCACTCTGTGCGATCCTCTGCGGAGCTGCTCCATCAGTGAAGAGAACGGGCTGAGCGCCGCCTTCACCATCGCCCACGAGCTCGGGCACGTGTAAGTACCTTCCTTACCTGAAGAACGTGCCTTCCGGTCGCGGTCATTCAGCCGCGAGCCCTGGCATTTATCTGTCAAATCCCGCAGCGTGAGTTTCATCCTCGATCCTTGAAAGGCCCACTTTGGTCTTTGGAGATCTGTGTTAGCTCAGAAAGGCTGCACAGACCAACAGACAAAGAACTAGAACGTGGGGACTCTTTTATTTCACTTCCTGTACTGGATTGCATGGCAAGTACCTCTGGCCCTTACTCCTTGGCACCGTATCCATAACCAGGTACTGTCCTCTGCCATTGTTTGGGGAGTAGGGCTTGCAAGGACTCCTGCTTCTGGGGATCTCCCCAACATACTGGAAAGACCAACTCGCATCTTGCTGTTATTGCTCAGAGTTCTAGCATAGACATGGCCCATGGAGTTTCTTACTCATCAAAAGATTCTTTTTGGAGCTCTTCCACAACTATTTGGACCCCTCTTTTCCTGCTTTATGAAAACCCTGTTGGGGTTCTGTGCTCTAAGAATGGAGGCCATGATTTTCCATGACACGTTCAGAGCTCCCATGAAGAGTTTGAAAGTCCTACGAACTCATCCTCCGAGAATAATTCCGAGTGTAGCCACAGGGTAGGTCGTTATGTTCCTTGTTTACTGCTTGAGAAACTGAGGTTAGAATTGCCTCTTAGTTAGAACACATCTCTTTCCTGGTCATGACATTAGAATATCTATCTGTAGTAGACAGTAAATTGAAACGGGATAACTTAGCAGACACCGCTTCAAAGTTCCCTTTTATTGCCTAGCTCATGGTCGCCAGCAGTTGTATATAAAGGGGGACAGGGGGTTGCGGCAGGATGGAGGAGAACTGCAGATTGTTGAAATACTGTAATGGTACCTCAGAAACACACTTGTCAATACCCAAAGCTGCTAACCAGCTCACCATCTGCTAGCTAGCTCATCGTGCAGGGAGTGTTGAATTTGCTAGACAGTGGGCTTCTCCCTGAGGAACCTCAGTGTTTCTCAAGTGTGTGTCGTAAGAAGGGTGCTTTCCATCCAGCTTTGAGACTGTGAAGCCCAGCATACACTCACTTTTTTTTTTTTCCTCTCTGTTCTCATTGTCAATATTTGGGTGCCCTTGAGACATGTTTTATTATTTTGGTCCGCTGATCGCCACTTATGGTAGGCCAGAAGCCCCAGGCTTCTGCTGATATGTAGAATGATACTTAGCTGGGGATTAAAGTCTTCACATACTGTAGCACTAGTCAATGGTCTAGAATTTAGTGTGATGGCACCTTGCCTGACATACATATACCCATCGCCCAGATGTCCAGGTTGAAACATGCAGGCATTTTTATGTGAACGTTATGCTCATAATCCTGAGTAGATGAGAAATTCCAAATGCTTTCGTTGTTTAGACTTTTGATGCCAAATAAGTAAGATGTAGGGCTAATCAAAGATATAGCCTAGTGTGTATCAGAAACCATGGCTCTAAACATAAAGTTCTAGCACTTTATATAAGGACCCAGATTTTGCAATCTGATGTAACTAGATTCGTCTATATTCTACATTGTACAGTTAAAGAAAAACAAGGGAATTGTTGTTAATGTTGTGTCGATGTTTTTGATAGTCTCAAGTGTTTGTTTTATTTCCAGGTTTAATGTTCCGCACGATGACAGCTTTAAATGTAAAGAAGCTGGAACTAAGCATCAGTACCACGTAATGGCCCCAACTCTGAATTACCACACAAGTCCTTGGACCTGGTCAGCGTGTAGTCAGAAACACATAACGGAGTTTCTGGAGTAAGTCTGGATTTCTGTTACTTCAGTTAATAAGTAGCCACTGTCTAGATGGCAGATTTTTTAAATGTATTTTAAGAAATTTTTACTTACCTATTCTATGTATATAAGTGTTCTATAAGGGTTCTATCTGCATATACACCTATGTGCCAGAAGAGGCCATCAGTTTCCATTATAAGTGGCTGTGAGCCTCCATATGGTTGCCGGAAATTGAACTCAGGACCTCTGGAAAAGCAACTGGTAGGCGATCTTAAACACAGAGCCATTTCTCTAGACCTAGATATCGGATTTTACAGCTGCATGTTCTTTTAAAGTGGTTCATGAGAGGGTTAGTTTTTCATCGTTAGTATATAAATGTTTAAAAACAAGAAGTTACAGGACAACAAGATAGCTAGTGGGTAACATCACTTGCCTGATGACTATAGTTCAATTCCTGGAACCCACATGGTGGAGAGAGAGAGAATAGGATTGTGCAGATTGTCCTCTGACCCACACATGTGTGCTATGGTGTGTGCATTGCCACACAATAAAGGAATTTTAAAAAACAAGTAATATATATATTCACTAAAAAAGTTTTTATTATAGTTCAGGCATGTAGACATGTGTCTTGTTTTGTTTTTCTTTTATTTAGACATTTTCTTGGGTTGAAAACTGTTTATGGATTGACTTAATAGTAATCAGAACATCCTCATGCAGCTTTTAGTTTTTCAAATGTTAGTAAGTAATATTTTGAGGTATGTTTGAATGGTAGAAGTTTAAGTGCCCCTTGAAGACTGAGAATAGCTGAAGTCAAATGAAATCTGCTTTCTGCTGCCACAGAGATGTAGTCTCTGGCCTGACATACTCTCCTGAGGCTCTTTGTAGCTTTTAGAAGATTCAGATCTGCCTTTTCCCACCTTAAGTCTTTACCTTCTGCCAATTTTCTTTGCTTTTCAGTTTCTTTCATCAAAATTGTGTTTCTGCTATGCTCACTAAGATTTATCAAGCTCTTTCCATAAAATATTCGTTCACAAATCCAATTCTTCTCAATTTCTTTTATAGTTTATATTCTCATTTTAACATCATTAGTATTTTGCAGTTACCTCTCTTGATGAAAATGATGGAAAGAAAAAGAACCATGCTTTAGATCAGACTAATAAATAAGCCACCACGTTAAGTAGGGGGATGTTTGCCAAGAAGTTGTTTGTCTTGTGCAGCCTTCCTGATGGTTACATGCCGCTTAGACTCCTGAGAACAGCGAGGGGGAGCTACTTAAAAGAGTGCGTCTGTTGGAAAAGTTGAGTTGGCTGGTGTGAGTGGAAGAGTGAGCACCAGGTTGGGGGCTGTCAGGGGAGACAATGAGCTCCTGAAGCTGATAATAGGGAAGGCAGGCAGAAACAAATTTCAGATAAAGTGGAGCTAATGGGGGTTTAAAAAATTACATTAGGAATCTTTCTCAGTAACAGCCAACAACCGGGAAAGGGACTGGGGGGCAGAGTCAAGTTAACAGTGAAAAACTTAACAGTCACAAAAGACTTCAAAGCTTTGTGTTTAGAAATGGTTACTACCTTTTAAGAAATATTTACCTTTTGGCCCTCAAACCCAGACCCAAATGGCAGAAAACAGCAATACACCTTAAAAAAATAACAATGTTACATCTGACCTGACATTAGCCAAAGCATCATTGTTCTGTCTATGACTGGATTCTAATAGCAAGCTATAAGATAGACATCACCCTTCTCAATGTACAGAAGATGAGACCTGGCTTAGGCAGGTTAAGAATTTGTTCCTAGCCACTTTTCATGGAACAAGAAGGGACTTAAATGTAAGCGAGCACCTGGAACTAGGGAGCTTAACTCTGCTGTACTTACTCCTTGAGAACCCTCTTGAAGTGGAGGAAGCATGGAAGTTTTTGAAATGCCTTTTTGGCTGTTGTTGCTGTTTAGAACAAGAAATATAATGTACCTTTATTTTGACATTTGACAGTTTGGACAATACATTTGAGGCTAAAGTGTACTGAAAGTGTGATGTTATTATATTGTGATAACTTGTCATTAAACAGTTCTTGTTTGCAGTGCTGGGAGTGGAGTCCAGGTTCTTATACATGTTGGGTAGAGGCTCTACCCTTGAGCTCTGTTCCTAGCCCATCCCCATGCCACTGTAGCTTCCAGATGAGAGTGGGGATCCCGCACAAACAGGCACAGTTAAAGTTTCTCTGCAAACTGATGTTGTCATTATGTATAGGAATTTTGTTTCGCTGGTGTGGCTAGAGTTGTTTTTTAAATAATGAGAAGGTGTGAACACTGTCTTTGAAAGTAACTACAGAAACCTGGTGGTATTGTAGAAGTTTAGTTTTAGTTGTGTATAAAATAATTGTGTTATGCACTGTTGGGTGAGGGGCTTCCTTGGTCTTGGCATTTTGTGTTGTCTGCAGGCGTTGGATGTATGTGGGGGATGCTTGATTGCACATGATCTGAAATGATATCAGTAGAACACATGAGGAAGTCTGAATCAATCAAAACATCTGAGCACAGATGCTTGGAGTTCCACTGTCCAGTATGGGAGCTGGTTAGGATGGTGGTGCCCTCTGCTGAGGTCTGGCAGAGTTCGAACTAATGCTTACGCCTCCTGGTCTCTCTTGGTGAGCCCACACAGTGGCTAACAACAACACAGTGGAGACACTATTGTGTGTGCAAGCATATTCACATTGTCATATGTTCTCTCCTTGGTTCAGCACTGGCCATGGAGAATGCCTTCTTGACAAACCGAATGGAAGAGTATACGACCTGTCTCCGCAGCTCCCAGGCTCCATGTACGATGTCAACAAGCAGTGTGAGCTCATGTTTGGTCCTGGGTCACAAGTGTGTCCCTACTTGGTAAGAAAAATGCTACCATTTTGTTTTGAAAACTACCTGAACGTTATAGTAAGACTGTATTGCAAATGTACGTTTATTCTTGAATGGAAGAGGAATTGAATGGCGTTTCATAGAAAAGGCCTAAAATAATGAGACCCCAAAACTAGTAGAGGATTTGCTATGTGCCTGTACTATGTCAGGTACTCCCAAACTGTCTTTGTTAACTCTCACAGGCTCCTGTGAAGTATTCCGATTTAGAAGGGATAGCTACAGCATAGATATATATTATAAAATTTAAAAATATTGAAATATGTATTGGGGGTAAAATGTTGGTGCTTCAGTACTGAGTTGTTTTAAGGGCCTCGTAAAAATAATAGACTGCATGTCCTTTTTAAAGATTTATTTTAATTGTGTGTTTGTGTGCATGTCTGTGGGGCTATGCGAGAGCATGTGAGCGTACTGGGAGAGAGTAGAAGAGGACGTCAGATGCCCTGGAGCTGGAGTTATAGGAGGTTACGAACTGCCTGGTGTGTTTGCTGGGAACCGAACTCACATCCACTGAAAGGGCAGGAATCGCTCTTAAACCACTGAGCCATCTCTCCAGCCTTACACGTCTGTTGCCCGGATGCAAATGCAAAGGAATTATATTTGTGGCATATGTTTGATTTTAATCAGTGTTCCTCACAATTTATTTTTGGAATTTTTCATAGATCATGTATTTTTGATTTCCATGGCAATGACCCATGTATGACTTGTGTCAGATCTATCGTCCTGATTTTCCTGGATGTGGTGTGAAGTTAGGATTCGGTTTGCAATAACATCAGTGCTGTGGTGAACGCGTGCCTCAGCTTCCTGAGCAGAATGGATATCATGCTTTCTTCACATCTCTCTGTGTATTTGCCAAACTGCTTCTTCTACCTTAGCAGAGTGTGAGGACCTCTGCTGCCAGGAGCATAGACTTACTTAAATAAATGCATACGCATTGAGAGACCCCAGTCTGAAAATCCAAAATCTGAAATGCCCCAGATCTGAAACGTTCTGAATGCCAATGTGATGACATAGATGAAAACTTCCCATGTGACCTCATTTGACAGGTCGCTATGTAAAACAATGGGAAGATTGCTTCCAGTGTTGCATGCATGTGTAAACTGTGAGTCTTGTGTTTGGACTTGAATCTTAACTCCAGGATAACTCACTAGTCATGTGAAAAAAATGAAAAAAACTAGTCAAACGAAAATAATCCCAAAATATAAGCAAATTAAAATCTGAATACTTCTGATTTCAATTATTTCAGATATGGGATAGTTTCCCTCCCCCCAGTGAGCAGTTCCAGATCACCACTTAGAGGCTGCCACACAATAAAGGCTTACTGAATGGATCACTGGAGGCCACTTAATAAGCAAGGGTGCAGACCTGCAAAGCTCCTCCCACACAGTGACTAACAACCTTCAGGCCTTGAATTCATAGTCAACAAATTAAGCGTTGAGCATCTAGCAGGAAATGGAGAACATTTACCTTAGTATTTCACAGTCATGGCTACATTTCCTCTCAGCTGATTTAGACACAAGATAAACTTTGCGTTCAACGTCAGAAAAAGAGGAATTTTCTTGGGTATGGATCTTATGACTCTCTAGAGGTTTCTTTTTTTTTTTTGTTTTTTCCTTATGAAAACTTTAGAACCATTTGTTCAGAAATTCTAAGCATATGCCATACTTCACAGACTAGTAAACATTAAATCCTTTCCCAGGATTCCCATGCACCTAGCTCACCATTCATACGTCCTGCCGTTGCACCAAGTGGGGAGCCTGTGAATAAAGTTAAAAAGGGACAAAAAAAGCCCTTTAGAAATTTGCAGAGAAAGGAAGCTCGTTCACAGAACTGAGTATTTCCACTTTGGTTCGTTCCTTTCATCCTTTGGCTTACGAAGAGAATTTGGGATTGTTTTCACAGTAAATGCTGCCCTCTTTGTAGCTGGAAATCTGACTAGAACTTGACAGTCGCTGGTTATGTCTAGCTTCAGCCAGGAGCCAGGAGATAGACTAGATGGGTTTGTGACACACAGTCCTGGTCCGGTTGTTGATTCCTGCTCTGGCTCGCCTGCCTGTTGTTACTCTGCAGAAACAATGTCGGCGCCTCTGGTGCACCAGCGCGGAGGGCGTCCACAAGGGCTGCCGCACGCAGCACATGCCGCTGGCCGACGGGACGAGCTGTGGTCCTGGGATGGTAGGTTGTCTCAGAGGGTGAGTCTTGTATCCAGAGCCTCTGCAGGGAGCTAGCTCTTCATTTCAGCGTCGTTTGTTATTTGCTGTCAACTGGTGCTCAGCTGTGTTTGTTGGATATAGTATACTGTCAACTGAATTAAATGTCTAATTTTTACTTTGCTCCTCCAACTGGTAGATGGCTTTGAATTTATATATGGTCATATAAGTAGTTGCATGGGCGTACATATTGTATTCTTATTATTAACATGAATACAGATCTTAGAATGCTAATGTGCCAGAAGCGCCTCTCCCCCCACCACAAATACATAGATTTTTTCCATTGCATATCTTTTCTTAAATTTGGCTTTCCCAAATCTTTAGTGGTTCTAAATGTATTAAAACATATTTTACCATAAGTGAAACAAACTGTAGTGATTTGAAGTGATGCTGTGAGATAGCTCCAGCCCTGTGCTTTCTCAGGGGTGCCTCTGTTGTTCGTAGTCTCTGGCGATCCCGTAAGAATTCTTGGATTGCCTTTCTCTACGTCTGTAAAGAATGACGTATGAGGTTTGATGGGAACAGCGCTAGCAATGTAGATTATTTTTGGTAACATTGCCATTTGCCTGATATTAATTCTCCCAGGCTAGTGGTATGGAGCGTCTTTCCATTGTCTTGTACCTTCTCTGATTTCCTTTTTCAAGATCTTGGCAGTTTCCCTTGTAGAGATCTGTCGTCTCCTTAGTGAGGCGTATTCGTGTTTTGCTGTTGTTGCTGCTGCTGTTGTTGGTGTGTGTGTGTGTGTGTGTGTGTGTGTGTGTGTGTGTGTGATTATATGCAACAACTGTGATGACCACTGTTATGAAAATCTGTGCTTTGAGAGCTAGTATGAATGGGATTCTAGTTACATTTCAACCTTTAATGCTCCTTTCCTCGCCAACGAGAGTCTAAATTTCAAAGGCAAGAGAAATACTACATTCGCTCTGCATTCCACCAACCTTAGGTACTCAGCAGAGAGGGGCTGCTTATTCCACGTTGGTATTAAATGCAGCTTCGTGTCTGGTGGATTGATGTTTGCTCTAAAGAACTTACAGACCTTCTTCTCTGGTTCATCTTTAGGCTGCTGTTACAGTCGCCACGGTGCTTTAACTAGATATACACTAGCCATTTCTCTTCGTGTGCTTGTTACTTTTGTAGCACTGCCACCGTGGGCTGTGTGTGACCAGAGACATGGAGGCCCGTCCTGTGGATGGAGAATGGGGGCCGTGGGGACCCTACAGCTCATGTTCAAGAACTTGTGGAGGTGGAATTAAAAGCACAGCCAGGCTATGTGATCGTCCTGAGTATGTCTTTTTATTCACTGTACATTAAGATTATCTCAAGGACCCGAAAATAAAAGTCAGTTTCATTCACTTCTGAAGCTGGAGGTCAGTCTGCAAGTTCTGGAGGCGCAGAATACTTTGGGAACACTTTCAGCCATATTTCCCTTATGCCTCTGTAGATTCAGACTTAAAGAAAAAAGGACTAGGTTCAATTGTATAATTTGAACTGAGACAAATATTTTCTTCATACTCTTTGTGTTTTTGCTTCAGTGTGAATTTAAGAAGTAAATGTGAATGGTAATTCTATAATACAATCTTCATTTTACTGTATTTCCAATGAAAAGCCCAAGAGCAATGGTTCTCAACCTTCCTAATGCTGTGACCCTTTAATATAGGTCCTCATGTTGTGGTGACCCCCCAACCACAAAATTATTTTTGTTGATACTTTTCATAACTGTAATTTTAGTACTGTTGTGAATCATAATATAAATATCTTATATGCAGATGGTCTTAGGTGACCCCTGGTTGAAAGGGTCATTTGGCCCCCACTGGGGTCACGACCCATAGGTTGAGAACCTCTGCCCTCTCTCCTTCCTCTTGTGCGTTGGCTCTCCTGCACAGATACGTTATTCAGTTACTAGCTTCGTATTGTTCTATAATCTGACATGCCTCCTTTCCCTCCCCTGCTCTTATCCTGGATACATCACTATCTAAGCTGAGTAAGTGCTGAAGTATCTCTCTTCATCCAACCCTAAAGCATGCTGAGGTCCCAGAAAGATCTGAAATATTTCCACTTTTTATATAATAATTCACTAGCCAGGTGACACTCTGATGAGTCATATTAGGGGGGGAGGTGGATTTTTAATGCACAGGAATGCAACACACTCTGAATAAACCTTACAGTTCATTGGAATTTTGGGCCAGGTAAATTTTACATCAACTTGACCCTCAAAACTTCTGGGGCCTCTTTCCAAGAATAAATTGAAACAGCAACAAGCATATATATGCCCCACTCAAGCACGGCAACAATGGGACCATTTCCCAGGTAACCCGAGGCTTTCTTTGTTGCCTGTGTTTCACTAGACATCACCTTTTAATTTACAAACGGAGTTCCCCCATTAGTTCTCGTTCATCTTGTCAGAACCAAGACTCATTCCTGGTGTCCAGGTCTCAGTCTATCCGGGAGGAGAGGGGGACTATTTTTACGATTGATCTGCCAGAAAGCTGCCTAAGACTCTGTTGTAGATTATCTCTTTCAAAGGTTAGTGTTAGGAGAGCGTCAGTGGCCTTTCTGGTCCTGGAAGAGGATGGGGCGTTTGTAGAATTCGATGACAACGGCGATGTTTTACTGATGCACTTTAAAATGTAATGAATTTGACTAGGCCAAGAAACGGAGGAAGGTACTGTGTGGGCCGCAGGATGAAATTTCGATCATGTAACACTGATTCATGTCCAAAAGGCAAGCGAGACTTCCGAGAGAAGCAGTGCTCTGACTTTGATGGTAAACATTTCAACATCAACGGCCTCCCCGCTAACGTGAGGTGGCTTCCGAAGTACAGCGGGAGTAAGTAATGTGATGGCTTTGACGTGGAAACCTTTGCCGTATAAGAAGGTGGAGCGTCATTGCTCCGCATCCAAAACGTGACTCTTCTTTCTACAGTTGCCATAAAAGATCGCTGTAAACTCTATTGCCGGGTGGCTGGGACCACCAGCTTCTACCAGCTGAAGGACAGAGTTGCTGATGGTACACCCTGTGGGGCTGAGACGAACGACATCTGTGTTCAGGGTCTCTGTCGGGTAAGTATGCTTGCGTTTCTATTTGAGAACAAGGCTTGCCTTCTACTTCTGTAACCAGCATTGCCTCTGTTTCTTCAGTGTTTGTTTTTATGAATGCCATTAAATCAGTCTTTGATAGCACCCGATCTCTAAGACTGTGGTTAACTTTGATACGGAGCAGTTCTTTGTGTTGCAGTGGTATACACCTGTATCCTAGTACTCAGGAGGCTAAGGCAGGCCAGCCTGGTTGAGGGAGCTGGATCCTGCCTCACAGAAATAAAATCAAAGCAGACTAAAATGCATCAATATGGCTAATTTTGATTTGCTGACAGTATTTAGAATTGGCATGGAGATGTGTCCGCTTCTTTAAAAGGCAGGAAAAAAAAAGTGGACTCACAGGTTAATGCTTTTACTAGTTCAGCTGTGGCCTCCCATGGTGACACGAAACCCCTGTCTCCTCCCTGTCTCCAGCCCTGTGGCTCTTGTATCTCTGCTCAACCAGCAGTGATTGTGTAGTTGCTGGATGTCAGAAACTGCTCACATCAAAGGTCAGATTTTAGAGAGGAGACAAGTAAGTGCCCAGGGCTACAATTAGGGAGATATTCAACACGGGCTTTTCATCTGAACTCCTTGGAGATCCACATATGAGTCTGAAGCGGGAGAAGTGACGACATTTGCTTTGCGCTTCCTGATTTTTAGAATGACCCGTACGGTGGGAGGCAGGTGGACCCCTCAGCAGGCTCCTTGGTAAACGGAAGAGGCAGGTGTGGATACATAAATGTCGCAGATAGTGATCTTGAGAATGAAGGTAGAGTCTGAGCATTAACACGGCGAGTGCCGTCTAGACGGACGAGTTATTTCCTTGGCGGAAGGGGAACTTAACATGACGGATGTCCTCTCCCTGTAGCCAATTATGTATTTGCTATGAGTTACCTGGCGATAAGAGCCTGCACCCAGAGAGCTGCGGAGAGGCTCAAAGAGATGACTTGCATCTGGGAGACAGCTTAAAGGGTACGAAAACATTGCTCAGTGTCCCAAAAACTGTATGCCTTATTTAAACAAGCGACATAGTCAAATGAACCCAAACCGAGTATGACAGAGGTGATCCGAACATCTAGCTGCGTTTGACTTTTCATTAAATACATGGCTAAACCTTCACTATGGAAATATTTGCCTTATGGATCCCAAAATCCACGCGGCAGGATGACGGGTTGCCTGATGACTTGAGTTCCATCCGTGAAGCCCACGTGATGGAAGGAGAGAGCCGACTCCCAGAGGTTGTGTTCTGCTGCACACACCCTGTCTCACCACCCCCACCAAATCAATAAAAGTGTAAAAGAAAATTATCCGTGTGGCGTATGAAAATTTTCTCTTCAGGGCACCCAGTTGAGAGATCTAGAGCACAGAACTAACGGCGTCGACCGTGTCACGTGCAGAGTGTCTCTGGGGAAAAGAGCTGGGCTTTTCCCCCAAAATGCCTATGAGAACACTCTAATAGACACTTACCGGGTATTAATTTGGGGGATATTTGCTCGAACGTTTTTTCGAAATGGAGTTGATGTCTAGAGTTCTGGGCCCATGGTGTTTTTTAAAAGAAATACAAACAGCATATTTTTTTGAGTATTCTAATGTGTTGCTTATCTTAAAGTGTCTGTTTTAATTAAAGAATAGCTGTCTTTTTTTTATAAATGGTATTTTTTGTGTATGTGTCACCTGCTAGTATGTATGTACACCACATGTATATGTTGCCTGTAGAAGCCAGAAGATGGTGCCAGAGCTCCTGGAACTGGAGTTACAGATGGTGTGAGCTACCACGTGGGTGCTAGGAATCGAACCCAGGTCCCCTGGGAGAGCAATCAGCGCTCTTAACCTCTGAGTTATCTCTCCATCCCTGACCGATAGTTTTCAGATGCTTGTAGAACATAGAAGTCATCTTCTGTCCCAGTGCAGAATAATTACCTGAGGATGTCCGTTCAGAACACTCTGAAACACACCACGTTTTAGACCCCCGTGAACGCAGTTGTTCACGTACCGCTGCCTACCTGGTTCAGTAGCTGCTCAGAGAGACTCCTATTGTTCCAAAGTCTTGCTAATTGAGACAGCCTTTGGAAGAGAGCCTTCTGCACTCTGAAGCACTGTGCACATAACTGGTCGCTTTGATGATATGAACCATCACCATTGTGTTTTGAAGCAAGCTGGCTGTGATCACGTGTTAAACTCCAAGGCCAAGAGAGACAAATGCGGAGTGTGCGGGGGAGATAACTCTTCGTGCCGGACCCTGGCAGGTGTCTTCAACAGTGCACATTATGGTAAGCTGTGCTGCTTGCTTCCAGGGTTCGCTCGTACGCAAGCTAGCACCCTGGTGTACAATGAAGGGACAGCAGTAACGCTCTGATACACTCTGAGCACTCCCCTTAGTCCCGGGTGATTGTTCATGAAAATGTCCAAATGGAAAGGACCTAAATCTCGAGCCAGGTATGTTCTTTGAATTAATGAACTCACTTGCCCATGACAAACCTGATTCTGTGTTTTGTTGTCTTTGTTTTTGAAATGAGGTCCCATGTATCCCAGATTGGCCCAGCAATCTTCCGGTCTAACTCCTCAAGTGCTGAGACTACAGGCATGCGCC
The DNA here is from genome assembly GCA_026225945.1 of Cricetomys ansorgei. Classification (NCBI taxonomy): domain Eukaryota; kingdom Metazoa; phylum Chordata; class Mammalia; order Rodentia; family Nesomyidae; genus Cricetomys; species Cricetomys ansorgei. The sequence goes on along the minus strand of JAMJFZ010000271.1, from coordinate 5,142,021 downwards.
ATGCCTGGCTGAGCTGTGCTTGAGCCAAGCTCAGGGCTTCTTGAATTTTCGACAAGCTCTGGACTGAGACCATCCCCAATCCTAAATCTAATTTTTTAACAAGTAAAAAAATCAGATGCACTAATGAAAATTGAACAATAAGTCCAGCGTTATTCCACCATGGTATGTGAATATTCTCCAAGATTCAGAGACCTTTTAATGGTGTTCCTGTAAGTTAGAATATATTTGACTTTTTTCTGGGAAAGTTGCTTTTCATTATTTTTAACATTTGGAACTCTTTATTTACTTACTTATTTATTTTTGTGAGAAGATGCCTGGTCTATGTGCTATGCTTGTTTCTAGTTTTGATTAAAGGTAAGGTGTGAAACTGTTAACTTAAATGATGATTCATTATCGCCACCCCTTTGGTTTCCCAAGTAACATGTGTGTTAGAGTTCTAATGGATACTTGGCCATGGTTTCAGGTTTATTTGAAATTGCTTTTAAGACTACCTCAGACATTTTCCACTCTAAAATTTCCTGGGAGAACATTCTTTCTTTTAAGGACGATACAAGCAGACCTTTCAAACTCCCCTCGCACAGTAAAAACTTATTCCTTACGGTGTTATTTTTCAACACTAAATTATGGTTGAGCTCATGATGCTAACGGTAATTATTCCTATTAAAGGGCATAACTTAAGACTCAATTTTTATGCTTTCACCTATGTGAGAAGCATAACACATTTCATATTTGAATGTACTGGGGATGGTCCTGGATGTTACTAACATGCTCTTTTTGTCTTGGTTGCTGATTATTTCATGTGCACTACATACTTGGACCCCTTTCTAGAACCGCTGGCACACGCTTATCATAGACTGCAATTACTTAAAAGTTTTTCCCAGTACAAAACCGCATATATCTAGTTAGATCTGAACACTTAGCCTTGTGAAAACTGTGTTGTGACTGACAGTTCCCATACAAATGGGAAATCATTTGCAAGGTGGGGGGGAAACATTTACCACCGCTGCCCCCTGGTGGACACCGTTATCCTGGCGCCTTTGGCTTGCTTTCATGAGGGGTAGCGGAGACTCCGGAAAGAGTTGGTTGGGCTGTCATATAATGAGAGTTGGCGGGTTAAAATTAATCTTGGCGATTATAACCTGTAGTATATGTAGACCAAACTGTTGTCTTTATGTTTAAATTGTGATGCCCTAAAGAGGTAAGTCAGGCTGCTCCCGGGTCCTGCAGCAGCATCTTTAAATGGATGTAATCATGGTACAGTATTTTCAAATTTAATGTATAAGAAAAATTACAGCTCTCATTCATGTACTAAATTGGGAGAATCAGTAAAAAAAAAAAAACAGGACAAGGAAAAGACTGGAATAACATCTCTAATTCTGTGCTTTACTTGAGGAATTTAGCTAGCTGTGTGAGTATTTTTAGTGTCAAGAAAACAGCTCTCTTTTTTCCTTGTTTAATATGTATTTTATGCTGCGTTTCCTCTTCAAGTAGTGCCAGTATTGCGGAATCTGGTCCAGTAAGCTAGAGATTCTACTTTCAATCCAACCTGATAAACGTTTTACTCCTCTTGTAACGTTTGTTGGCAGACTTTCAAAAGTATTGTAAAACTTGGGTGTAAATATGGAAGTTCTAGTGTGCAGTACAGCCATTGTTTCTCAGTAATAAAATTTGCAGCTCTGCGGTCTATGCAAACATATCCGGACAGTGGCCAATTACATTGCTATCCCTAGATCCGTGAATAGCATTTGAAATCCTAGGGTTTTTTTTTTCTCCCCCAGTAGAAGATATAAAGTACTGGACCCAAAATAAACATTTTATTCTACATTCAGAATGTCAGAGGTAGTAAAATAATTAGGAAGTGTTGGACTTTAAGAACCTCAAGGTTGGAGCTGAAGAGATGGCTCAGAGATGCTTGCTGCTCTTGCAGGAGACCTGAGTTCAGCTCTCAGCACTCATCTCAGGCAGCTACAACTGCCTTGACTCCAGCTCCAGAGAGCTGAAACCTTCTTCTGGTCTACACACACACACACACACACACACACATAAAATTTTAAGAAGAAACTGGATCTCATGGTCTGCATATTTAGGGCAGTTTCATTCGTCTCAGTCTTGTGTAGTGAGTTAAAGTGTAGATTCAGACAGAAAAAAAAACCACTTAGTCGTATTCTAAAGGCTAGAGAGAAATGCTGAGCACAGCTGTGCCGTTCCCGTCTTGCAGCCACTCGGTGGTAATAGCTGGCAGAACATCTCCTTTTTGTGAAATTTTACATGTGCAAATTTTACTATCTTGCAGGTTACAATGTCGTTGTAAAGATTCCTGCAGGGGCAACAAACATAGAAATTCTTCAGCACAGCTACTCGGGAAGACCGGAGGATGACAACTACCTTGGTAAACACATGTAGTGGGCAGCAGCAGATGTGTGGTTTGTATGTAATTTCTTGGAGGTCTGTGATTGATGCAGCTCTATCTACACCTTTAAACACTTCTTCTTCTTGTTCTTGTTCTTCTTCTCCCTCCTCCTCTCTCCTCCTCCCTCTTTTATTAGTTTTTCTTAAGACAAGGTTTTTCTGTGTAGCCCTGGCTGTCCTGGAATTCTCTCTGTAGACCAGGCTGGCCTCGAACTCAGAAATTCACTTGCCTCTGCCTCCCAAGTGTTGGGATTAGAGATCTATGCAACCACCACCCCACTACACAAAATACAACCTTTTAGAATGAAAACAGTAATGGAAAAATCTTTAGTTTTTGTTTTCCATTGTAGTATTTTAGGTAACCAAAGTGTGTATTCAATTAAAGTTACTTGTATATTCAGAATAAAATTCTCTTTAGTGCTCACTGTAGCCCTCTTGGATGTACAGCTGACAAGGCAGTTTATCTGCTTTGAGTTAATAAGATTTGAAACATTAGCCGCTTCTATTGCAATGAACATAAAACATTTCCCAAAGAGAAATGAATGTTTTGCTTCTTTGCCCTACTGTACTTAGTTGATATTAGTTTTCTCCTATGTAAACATGTTGCCTTGGTAGGTAGCCAGAGATGTGTGCTGTGAAAATGTAGATAAATAACTCACTTGACCATATCTTCTTGGGAACGGACCATGGGTTCCTCCCAAGTTTAAAAATCAGAAGCGTTCTAACAAGGTACATACTGTGTAAGTGAGCTTACATAGGAACATAGAAAGGCGAGTCTAACTGACAATCAGGAAAATAAGCATGCGAGTAGTCACTGGAAGGATTTTAAACAGAATTTATTGTTTGAGAATTTCAGGTCACCAAAAGTCCCTTAAATAGACCTGTTGACATTAGAGAAAGTTCAGCTCCATACACAGAGGCATTTCTGGTCCATAGGACAGAGGTCAAACGTTCTTTGTTCTCTAGTGTAACCTGTAAAGTTGCTTAAACTGTCAGCATCAGTAACTTGCATGCTTTGGGCGAGGTTCCCAAGGATGTCAACTACATATCTTCTTCAAGATTCCTTTTGAGGTCACACTGAGATTTTAACACAAGCAAAAAGAAAGAGAGAAGCACTTGGTTAACATAAGGCTTTATTATTATGAAATACAGAATGTTCCAGGATGCTGAGAATTAAAAGTAAATAAGCTAGTCTTGTACGATTTATGTACTCTGATGAATACTTCCCAGATTTTGTCGTGGCCAATTGCCTGTTAGGGTAGGAAGTTTTATGAACTCTAGTGCGTAGTTTAAGGAGACTGATGCAGAGGCTTGTGCGAGATCACATAGCAAGCAAGCAATGGGAGTCCCTTTACCATCTCGCTGCTGTGACTTCATGGAATTCTTCATGAAGATATCTTATAGTCCTGTTTCATATCTGTATATGTGCATAGCATGTACATGTACATGTATGACATGCATTTTAGTTGTGTTTCCTGTTGCTGTAATAAAATTCCCCGACAAAAGAACTTTAAGAGAAAAGACTGTGTTTGGTCTCATATTCCAAGGGTGAAGTTCATCATGGAAGGAACTTCATGGGAATGGGAGCCCGAGGCAGCTGGTCACCTTCCAGACACAGTCAGGAGGCAGAATGGGGATTGCTTATGCTCAGCTAGCACTCATTGGACCCAGCCCTAGGAGTGGTGCTGTCCAGCGCTAGGGAATTCTAACCTCAATATAATCCAGATGACCCCTCACAGGCATAGATAGTGGCTTACCTAATCCAGATGACCCCTCACAGGCATAGATAGTGGCTTACCTAATCCCGATGGCCCCTCTCAGGAAGCTCGCCTTTTGGATGATTCTAGATACATTCAGGTTGATAATATTAATGATCACCCAGGCTTATATCAATTCTTTCCATTAGGAAAGAGAACACAACAAGGAAGATAGGGATATTATTTTGAAAACAGGCACATGTATCAGTGGTGATCAAGTGGCTCCTTATGAACAGCTATGGACACTTTTGTGGGGATGGTGTACACCACTAGTGTTTAAGGTGCTGTTATCCGAATCCAGTGGTCACATGGATGACCCTGGTTATGCTAAATAGGCCACAAAAACAAACCAAAAGTCATGAATCTATTAGGAAGAAGTGAGAGAAGACAGGGTTGGGAGGGGTTAGGGGTGAGCGGGGTAACCAGAACGTATAGTATCCGTGTATGAAATTGTCAGAGAGCTAACATAATTTTAAAAGTTGGCCTTAAAATTTTATGGCTTTTCACATTTGTTCCAAATTAAGCACAAATGGAATGCAGACAGGCTGTTCTCTGCTCTCCTGCATCAATGACGGATTGGTCGGCTGCTCTGTGTGCCGGCACTCTGTGCTTGGCCTCTTCCTGAGTGTCCTTCCTGTTGGGTGCCTCTGAGGAGGCTGTGGGATAGGACAGTGAATCTATCTTAATATATTTGGCTGCTGTGTCTAAGTTTTCATACTCGCAGATTAGAGACTACAGTACTGTACACTGGTTTGTTTCCTTAGCATCAATTTTTATTTACTTTCTTTGGATTCAGCAAAGCGTTTGGATTTAAAAGCGAAGAAGAAAGCTCCTTGCTGGCTTTGCTGTTTCATGGGCTGCATTTTTATTTTGTTTTGCAGCGTTATCCGACACTCAAGGGAACTTTCTTTTGAATGGAAATTTTGTTGTAAGTATGGCAAAGAAAGAAATCAACATCCACGGGGCTATCTTTGAATACAGTGGATCAAACAACTCCATTGAAAGAATTAATAGCACCGACCGGCTGGAAACTGAGCTTGTTTTGCAGGTAACGGCCTGCAGTCAGTGATGAGAGGACTCAGCATAGTCTTGCTAGTGGACTAGTTGAATGCTTAACATTGTCAGTTATAAAAACGATGTCTTAAGAGTGTATCTTTTATAAATTAATTGTATGTTCCTCTGTATTTTATTGAGGTGTTATGTGTGGGTAATTTATACAACCCTGACGTGCACTATTCCTTCAACACCCCCATTGAGGAGAGGAGTAATCTGTTCTCCTGGGATCCATATGGGCCGTGGCAAGACTGTACCAAAATGTGCCAAGGTACCCTGGCCTTAAATAAGAGACCCACGTTTATGCATGCTGGTATTGTTTAGTTCGTTTTAAGTCTGGCTGGCTAATGAGTCCTTCCATTCGCGGAGCGCACAGGCACGCAAAGTGACCTGCCTCTACCCTGTTCGCCTCGGCCTTTCTTTTCCTGATGTTTAACTACCCCGTCAATGCTACTGCTTTCAACCGTTGTTCCTTCATAGTTCCTCTCTCTCTCCCTCTCTCTCTCTCTCTTCTCCCTCTAGCTTTCTAGGGAGGTACCCATCCCGCTAGCCACTTCCCGCCACACACATTTTTCTTAGAGTTCCATCTCTCTTTTATTGTTGAAATGTCAAACATTAATTTTATTTCCCTTTCTTGGACGTGAGTAAATCCATTTGTGCCATGGTGGGAAAGACTGATAGGATCCGAGAGGGAGGGAGTACATCTGGAAGATGCATAGCAGAGGGGAAATGGGGAGAGTGGAGCCACGGTGGAGCCTGTAGTTGTGGGTGGTTTATGATATGCTACGATGTTCAGTGCAAGTGATGTTTCCAGAGGGACTGTTTTGATTCAGATTGTTAAGAGCCAAATTTTGTACTCAGGTACAGCCCACACGTAGATGGATATCTTCAAGTGCCAGGGCTGCTTACAGAGATTCCCCAGAAAAGGTGGAGGAGATAATTGTAGAGCGTTGAAAGTTTGTATAAAATGGAGCATGATGGGGAATGGCAGATTAGCGGGAAGGAAGCTGAGATGCAGATGAGGAAAGGTGGGTGGCCAGAGGCACTGGTCCTGGATGAAGAGAGTCATGACCATTTCAAGTGACAGGTGTCAAAGGAGCAGTGGCGCTCTCCAGGAAAAGGCACTTCCTCTGTCCTTTGGGACCGGGGCCTAGCTACTCAGGATGATTGCAGGAAGTGCTGTTCCTGGCCTTGTGTGGGGTGGGCTCTCAGAGAGCGGACACAGAAGTAGGTGACACCAAATTAACTAGGGTGAATGTTAGAGTAGAAGCAGTGCGGTGGCGATGGTGGGTGCCTTGGGGTTTCTACTCTGTGATGAAGACACCATTGCCTAAAGCACCCTGGGGAGGAAAGGCACTGCTCCCGGTGGGCTGGGGCCTCCCCAGTTCAATCATCAATAAAGAGAATGTCCCGCAGGCTTGCCTGCAGGTCAGTCTTACAAGGCATCTTCTTGGTTGAGGTTCCCTCTGTTCCTCCTTCCTGTGTCAAGGTGACAGATCTCTAGCCAGTGCACTGGGGAAGTTCAGGGAGTCATTTTGACCGAGGCCTTGGGTGAACTTTCCAGAAGATAGGTGGAGTTTGGAGATGAGGAATCAGCCATCCTACACTGAATGTGCAAGCAGGTGGGTCTCCATGACCATGGGAAGATAAGACAAGCAACGGGTGAATGATGGGGAATTCTGAAGTGCGGTGGGTACCTTAAGAGTAGCTTCTGAGAGGTTGTCAGCAGGGAAATGGGAAGTGTTAACTCTTTGGCCGTCAAATATTGTGATTAGATTCTCCACTCTGTGTAACCCCTTTGGCTTGTTACTTATTTTCTGTGTTCTGAAAGTCATTGGGACGCAGGATCTTAGAATGGCTGTGCGTTTTGTCTTAGAAGTTCCTGAGTTATTTTTTAGTGCTAATGCTTCTTTATCTTCTTTGCTCTCATGCTCACAAATGTGTGTTGTGGCCGGCTCACTGTGTAACTGCCACCTTTAAGTAGCACTTCGATGTTTCCTCGGGGTTTCTCTTCAGTTTTCCTTTCCGCTCACGAGCCCTCTTTCTTATTTACCTCCCTCCCTAGGGGAAGCAGACTTCAGTATTTTACAAGAAGGAAAGGTAATTCAGGGGACTCACCATCTCTGAAATAAATATCACCATTCGATTCTCATACCTGCCCAGTTCTTTAGTTGGTGTAAATTCTGGATAGACGACTTCTCCATAGACACATGAAGGCCTTGCCCTTGGGCTTCTTCTTCAGCTTGCCCTTTCGTTCTCTGTGCTTGGACGGGGCATTCTCGGTTCTTGAAGCTTTCTGGACTCTCTCCCCAGTTCTAATGATGTCAGAGATCCGGTTCACTGCTCTGTCCTGTACGGCTCGCTTCTAGAAACCCGCCTGGGGAAACGGAGAAGGGACAGACACACAGGCCTAGGTACTGAAAAGCGGGATTGGGTGGATGCTCACTCTGATGGAGGAGGTGCCCCTGGTCTCTGTAGTGGAGCCGTCTCAGGCTGTGAGTATCTAGGTGGAAGGAAGCTTCACGTCCACTCTGTCAGCATCTGCACAGGGACCAGAGGAAGGCATTGCCATTTTCCAGGGCTCTGAGGCTGTGGTCCTTGACAACACTACGTGTCCACTTGGGGCTTCCTCCGCTGCTGCCTCGATGCTGGTCCTCTTTCATGTCATTGTCCTGTGAATTATGTCGATATTTTTGGAAATAGATTCTTCCTGGACTTTTTTTTTTTTTCCTGATGATTTTTCTCATACCAGTTATCCGTCTTTCTAATGTTTGTATTATTTGAACGTGAAACCTCTTAAATTAAAACCTTTTTATACTGTCTTGTCTTTAACCTCCTTGTTTCGTAGCTCTAGTCGTGTGTGTTTTGTGCTCTTTGTGGTTGTTGTTGTTGTGGGTGGTGGCGGTGTTTTTTTTTTTTTTTTTTTCTTTCTTGATCTGTTGTGTTTGAGGTTTCCTAAATCTCTGTCAATGCTTTGCTGTGCGTCCATATGTAAAAACTGAAATTGCTTTCTGGATCACATGAATCACTGGGGAGAAGACCCTGATGTCTGTGATCGTTCTTTCTTGGGGAACAATCTCCAGGAGAGAACATCTCCTGTCTCCCAACGGTCGTGGTAGGGTGAGGAGAAAGCGGGATTGTCCTGGTTCCCGCAGGCTTGGAGAGTGCAGTGGGCTGGGATGTTGTCCTCCTGTGAGAGCTTCTCCCTTAACGAGCCCGTTCTGTCCCGCGTGACCCACCTTTCCTGTGCTGTGTGTCCTGGCTCTCCTTTTCCAAAGCCATGCTGTCCAGTGTGGCGGCCGCCAGCTTTATGTGAATGGTCTGTTTTACTGCGCTATCTGTGTGAACTCCCTGCTGGATTTTGAAGATTAAAATGAAAAGAAGAAATTAAAATATATTTTAATAATTTTTTATATTAGTATGTTGGAATGATCAAATTTTACAGACTAGGGGTTAAATATAAGTGCCGCGAAAATTAATTTTGCTAGTATTATTTTATGTTTCACTGTGATTACAGGAAGTACAAAATGACATTTAGGGTTCACTGTCTGCTCCTGGTGGCTGGAGGAAGAGTAGTTTAAGGGTCCTTAAAATATGATTTTTAATCTATTCTTTGTCTTTCGTACCTACCCCTCATGCATTAATTCACAAGGTTGGGCTTCATCCTCCTTGGCTCTGTTGATAGCTTTCGCCTTAAGGATTTCCTCTTCTTTGTTGGCTCTGCTTCCTTTCTTTATTTTCTTTTGCTCCTTCACATCTTATGCCTTTTCAAAACTATTTATATTGACTTTAAAGAGGGCTTAGAATAGATCCGAGATAAACACATGTTCGTGTTTAGTTAGCTGGAGCCCAAAGTCCAGCATTCACCAAACAGAAATTTGATCGTGTCACTGGCTGCCTCAACTCCTGATGAGAATGTAGACTCGGGGTCTGCCGGCGTCTCCCAAGCATGTCAGTTTGCTTTGACTGTGCTTTACTGCAGAGAAACAGCTGCCATGTCTCCGAGGAGGAAGCCGAGGCCATCTGCTGATCGGCCTGTTTTGGACTTCCTTGCCTTGTCTTGCTCTGCGTAACTAAGATCTCCATCCATGCCCTGAAAACAAGACCAGACCAGACTTTTAGGGTAGCTTTAACCCTATCAAATAGTGGAAGCACAGAAGAGCCGAATATTCTTGTCCCCCCGACACCCCTCCTTCTTCCTCCATACTGCTCTGGTATGAGTGCTTGCATCCCCTGACACGTGTGTATAACTGACCAGCTGGGTCCGATCCTTAATGACCCTGTGAGGCCTGTAGATTACACTAGAGTTCTCTCTTTGTGCCGGGAATTCTGTGGCTTTTGACAAATGAATGCTGGTGTGTTTCCACAGTCCAGTGTCACGCGGGGCAGTATCACAGCCCTTCCCCACCCCCTCCCCTCCCCTGTCCCCATTCTGTCCCCTACAACCCGTGAGACTACTAATCGTTGTGCTGCTTGGCATTACCCTTTTCATTCACCATGCCAGTCCGAAAGGTCAGCCCAATGTGGACAGCGCCATCCCGAAGACAGGAAGGACAGGAGACAGTTGGGACTGTCCTAAGCCGTATCCCCTCTAGTCAGTCCACATAAGTGTGTGCCATCTGGCGGGGAGGTTGTCCTAACACTGCAGCAGTACGTACAGGGAAGCAGTCCAGGCACAGCGATCTGGTGGGAACACGGCATCCGTGCTGGCCCCAACCCCACTTCCAACCCCACACGTGCAGAGGTGAAGGTTTTTTTTTTTTTTACTCCATCCCTAGCCCATCTTCCTTTGGCCTCCTCACCGAGCAAACCCCTCCCCGTCGTTGAGGATCCAGCTTATAAAAAATAACTTCTGTAAAGACTCATGTGCGAGTGACCTGTGAATAGTATCAAAACTTTCTGCTTTCCTAGCTGAGTCATTTAGGCTAATTATTATGATTATGGAATACCTACTTACATAACTTTTTCTTTCATTCTTTAAAATTTTCGTTTCACTCTGCCCAAGGTCTTCACAGAAGAAGAATTGCCTGCGTACGTAAGAGTGATCACGCGGTCGTAGCTGATCAAAGTTGCGGCCACTTACCGCTGCCGTTGTTTGTGACTGAAAAGTGCAACACAGACTGTGAACTCAGGTAAGAGAGAGAAGTCGTGGGGGGGAGATGTAACCGGTCAATGATGAAGATGGCCTGATTGTTGGCTAGGACATTGAGCGCAGTGCCTTGCAGCAGGTAGTTAACATCTGTCCGCTGCCTCGTTGTTTAAAACGCCCCAGGCTCAATAATTAGTGTTCATGCTCAGTAATTCATTTGACTTCTGAATTAATAATATTAGCTAAATGCCTGTGAATAGGCCTCAGGTTTTATGTACAATGTAGAAGCAATTTAGTCTGTAAAGTAAATCCAGATCAACTCTAATCTGAAAATCCATGGTTTATAAAGTTTTGAAATAATAGGTCCATATAGTGTTGCAGAAGTTTATTTTTTTGTTATATATAGAATAATTGTTTTATGCACTGTTGGGTAAGGGTCTGTTTAGGGTGCTTTGTATTGTTTGCAGGTGTTGGATGTCTGTGGGAGTTGTTTAACTGCTAATGATCTGCATGTGCTATCAGTAGAACACCTGAGTTCTGAAAGAATAAAAACACCTGAGCTGAGATGCTCGGGGTTCCACTGTGGATTGAGTCTGGCACTGGCCAGGACGGTGGTTCCCTCTGCTGAGGTCTGGCAGGGTTTGCAGATATGAATATGCCTCCTTGTCCTGTTTGCTGAGCCTCCACGGCAGTGTACTACTACAGTGTAGTATGATTCTATAATTCCCTCTGAAAGTAGGACTCAATGAACATGTAATGTTTGAGAATGAGAAAATGTAGACTGTGTTCCCTGGTATACTAGAATTGTATTAATAGATCAGTACTGCTTAGTGCAAGCTAGTTAGTACTTATACCCCATATTCCAAATTTCTTACATGTTTATGTGTGAGTGTGTATGCTTAGGTGTGTGATTGGTTAATAGACTGAACTATGCTAAAAACAACAACTCAATAACCTCATATTCCAATTAAAGAAATCACATTGTGACAGGTGATACTTAATATTTAATGATAGCCAAAACCTCTCTTCATGCGTGCAGAAGAAGGATTTGAATATGCTGTGGCATAGTCTGGAGAAACACAAGAAAAGCCTCCTAGTAGCAGGGGCTACTGAAGTCGCAGAGAGCACAGTGGAGTCCTTTAAATAAATGAGGTCTCTACCCCATGCCTTGTTATACTGCTGTATGCATATTGTTCCGTAGATTGCTGGGCTAGAATTGGGATAATTTGGCTAAAGTTACCATTTTTGCTAAATGAAAAAAGTATTTGTTCATGAATATTTATAAATGGAGAACACAGAAACTAACCAGAGGTGATGATGTGTATCACAAGGAAACTGTTTTGCCAGCTTTCAAAATTGTATCTTAGCTGTTGTAGTAAGGTTGCCAGACCTTCCCTGTCCATACACCAAGGTTTGGCCCCGGGCTTGTAGAGGAAGAGAGCATCTGATCGGGAGTCAGTGTATCCCACAGAGTCTTAAGTTCTATCACAAGTGCCAGTCTTGACCAAAGCCAGATGATCTCGAGGAAACTTGCAGTTCTGTGGACGCACCTCCAAAGTTACCACCACATGCTAGAGTGAGATAAATAGCATAGTGTTATTTTTATATAGTTTTAGAGCAACTAAGATTTCATTTGGAAGATGGTATGCTCATACACACACATGCACACCCAAACACACACACACAGCATACCCATTATACACACACTCACACACATGCACACATACACATGCACTCAAATGCACACATGCACTTGCACATGCACACACTCATGCACACACATGCACACTTGTGTGCACACACTTGCGCATGTGCTCAATCATATGCCTGGGCCTCTGAATCTATTTTAAATGATTATCCTTCAACACATCTCCTAAATGTAAAAACATCCCTCTAGGTGGCACATCACTGGCAAAAGCGAATGTTCTTCCCAGTGTGGCCAAGGATACAGGACCCTGGACGTTCGCTGCATGAAGTATTCTATCCATAAAGGACAGACGGTTCCAATAGAAGACAGCCACTGTGGTGACCAACTCAAGCCTCCAACCCGAGAACCGTGCCACGGCAGCTGCGTAGTCACAAGGTGGCATTATTCAGAATGGTCCCAGGTAAAATAAAAAGTATCACTTGAGAAAGGAAAAAAGAACCCTCCACTTTCACTGTAAATGTTTCTATTTCTTTATAGCATCTTTTGTTAAAATTTGATTCTTTTTCTGTTTCTCAAAGTCACTGTTTTTTTTTTTTTTTTTTTTTTTTGGTTGTTGTTTTTAATTAGTGTTCCAGGAGTTGTGGAGGAGGGGAGAAGACGAGAGAATCCTACTGTGTAGATGGCTTTGGCCACCGCCTTGCTGAGACAGAGTGTCACGAGCTTCCTCGGGTGATGCTGGGGAATTGCAATGAGTTTCCTTGTCCCACCTGGGCTACTAGTGAGTGGAGTGAGGTAACATTAAACACGTGGCTTAGAAAAACTGTTATAACCTCCGTCGTGCTAGGGAAACTTTCAGGCCAAGACTGTAAGACTTCAATATAGTTGTCATAAAAGCAGTAAAAAATAAACCTGCTTAGTTCTTGTACTATTTATAATCATCAGGCCAGCAGTAACATTTACTGATATTTAGTCTGTAACCACCCTCATAAAACAGCAGTGGAACCAGAGCATCTTGGGGCACACACTTCTTCAAAGGTTAGCTCTAGATCTTTGTTTCTAGAACACGTGGATACTTTCATGGGTGGCAGACGTTAGCGATGGCTGGTTGTACCCGGTGAATGTCTCTAGAGGTGTGGGGGGGGGAGGAGGAGGGTGGGGACTCGGAATCTTTGCATCACTTTGTAATGTGTCCCTTAACTTCTCAGTGTCCCGTTACATGTGGGAAAGGAATGAAGCAGAGGCAGGTTTGGTGTCAGCTGAATGAAGATCACGTGACTGATGGCTTCTGTAACACCAGTACCAAGCCTGAGTCGCTGGGCCCCTGTGAGATCCACGCATGTGCTTCTTGGCACGTAGGACCGTGGGGTTCTGTGAGTATATGATGGGGGATCCTCTGCTTTTACCCGTCTGGATAGAGGACGGCAGGAAGAACTTGTCTAATAATTCATCGTCTCCTTAGAAGATTCAGGATCATTATAAATACACCTTAGGGGCTGGCGAGGTGGCTCACTGGGTAAAGGCGCTTGCCTTCAAAAGCCTGGTATTCTGAGTTTGATCCCTAGGGACCTCATAAAGGTCAGAGGCGAAGCCTGATCTACAGAGTTGTCTGGCGTCACACACGTGTGATGGCATATACACGTGTGTGTTCACACACGCGCAAATAGAAATCATAATAATGATAGTCATAATCGAAATTGAAGAAAATGCACTTGTGGGACGCAAACTCTGGTCTGCAGCTTTCGGCAACGCTGATAATCTTGCCGCGCTTCATATTTTCAGCTTTGCTTTTTAATCTGCTTTAACCAAAAATGCTGAAAACGTTTGCTTTTGTCAGCTTCAGCAGAATAGAAACGTGTTCAGGATCTGTGCTTACATTTCTCTTTACTGTGTCTTGGAGTCTTGCCAGGAGGTCCTGGGGTGAGCCAGGGCCAGGCTTGGTGCAGGTGGGAAGTTCAGTGGCATGCTGTGGCTGATGGAAGGCTCTGCCCATTTGCTTTAACTAAATACGTAATTCCTTATAGACAAAGAACTTTCTTTATCTAACATATTAGATGACTACAGTCACCAGGCAGGTTTTTGTTGCAGGAATTGCATTGTCTCCTCAACCAGCAGAGCAGACGTCTATTAACATTTTAGCACGGCACCTTTAAAAGTGCTTTGACCATAGTGCATTTTGTTCAATACAGTGTCTAGGTAATATCTGCACAATGAATTTGAACCAATAAGCATGCCGATTTGATTTACTAATTACGGGTCTCAAGTCTGACATCAAGGGCTAGTCAGGTCAGCTACTGAAAGTACATGGCCAACTGCGCATTCACTAGGGAAGTAGGAACTTCGGTAACTCTTGCAAACTGTTTTTGGTCCCTGTGTTTTCTTTCAGTGCACAGCCACCTGCGGACATGGGTATCAGATGCGTGCTGTTAGGTGTGTCAGTGAGCTGTTTGGCACCATGCTAGATGACCGGGAATGCCAGGGAGCCAGCAGGCCAGGTGACAGACAGGTAAAGCAGGTGTTCTGGAGGGTCACAAGCAGAAATACCTATGAAATGGAAGGGTTATTGATAAGCACAAGGCATTTTTATAGCTTTTTCTTATCTTCTATATCTTAAAACGCTTTCTGAAATACAGAATGTGCCATTCTCGGTTCTGCCATCCTTGTGCTTACTGGAAGGTTCTCTCTACCCGCCCTAGAAGCGTTCATTTCACCTGGATACTCCCACTGTGGTTATGACTCCCACGTACCCGGGGAAGTGTGTTTCCATGGCACGGCCCTGTATGCTCTCAGAATGCCCCACTTAGGGCTGCTTTGGAGGGCTTTGTCCTTTCAGTGGTCAGAAGCACTGGTGACAGAAACATTGAGATGCTGCCTTCCCACCCAGTGATGTCACTTCCTTCCTAGTCAGTACTGTCACTTCCTACTCAGTATTGTCACTTCCTTCCTAATCAGTGCTGTCACTTCCTGGTCAGTACTGTCACTTCCTTCCTAGTTAATGCTGTCACTTCCTTCCCACCGTCACTTCCTCCCACCCAGGACTGTCACTTCCTTCCTATCTAGTACTAGCCCTTTCCAGCACTTTGTGTCTCTGAAACTGAGCACCTTTAGGTCATCCATTTACAGTTCAGCATGCAGTGCTGCTGGGTACTCTATGTAGAGAGGGAAACCACGTCCAGGATCTAATACAAGTCAGAGTGAGTAGTTAAACTGCATCCAATAAGGTTTATTTTTCTCCAACAGGACTGTGTAGTTGCACCTTGCCTCATTATTCCAAAAGTGGGGGCCACCTCCTTACCAGCCGTTCCCCTGGGAAAGGCAGCCCAGTGGCGCCACGGATCTTGGACCCCAGTAAGTGACCCGGCATTTCTACTGCGGGGACTTCATACGTGCAAAACATTTTCTTGGTTCTGCCAGCTTTAATACGTGCGTTCACTCTCAGATGTGTGATCGTTTAGAAGACTTACAGGACTTAGTAGGTCATGGAGCGACAAAATCATGGCTGTCCGCTTCATGAGCCTGCATCTCTGTGCAGGGCAGTACATCTTCAGGGTGTGTTTTCTCATCTGTGAAGTGAAGACAAGACCTAAGGCCCAGACAGCTATGAGAAGTGGGTGTTAGGCATTTATCAGTTTCTGTCTCAACTACAGACATTTTCATGGGTTTGTTATTAACTGAAAACTTTAATGTTTGATGCATTAGGTGTTAGTCTGCATTAACGTCATATTTTAAATTACGGGTTCAGATATGTCTTCTATTACAGAAATTTTCAAGATTATTTTTAACAATATCTTCTTTTGTTTGTTTGTTTTGTTTTGTTTTTTCGAGACAGGGTTTCTCTGTTGTAACTCTAGTTGACCTGGAATTCACTCTATAGACCAGGCTGACCTTGAAGTTACAGAGATCCTCCCGCCTTCCTCCTCCAGAGCACTGGGATTAAAGGCGTGCACCACCACCGCCTGGCTTTTTAATGCTATCTTAAAATGCTCTTTCATGAAATGATTCAGTGCCTTTAGTTTAGACAAGTGACTAAATGTTATTTTAAATATTATATTCATTCCAATTGTTAGATCTGACTTGTAAAACTTACTATCTAAAGTGGGAAATTTTACGGCCTTGTCTGTATTTGAATCAGAAACTGTGTCAGATGATATTACTTCTACAGGTAACAAGAACAGGGAGGTACTGAACTCATCTCACTGTCGTTTGGCTTTCTAAAGTGCTCTGTGTCCTGTGGAAGAGGCAGTCAGGCCCGCTACGTGAGCTGTCGCGATGCCCTTGATGGAGTGGCAGACGAGTCGCATTGTGCCCACCTGCCCAGACCTGCCGAAGTGTCTCTCTGCTTCAGCCCTTGCGGAGAATGGCAGGCGGGGAGTTGGTCGCCGGTAAGTATTCTTGTGAGAAAACAGGAACTGAAAATTGAAATATAACGTTCGCTATTAATGCAGTAGATTGCATTGTAATCTTGGCTACCTTTCTAACCAGTGTTCAGCTTCCTGCGGACACGGGAAGACCACTCGACAAGTTTTATGCATGAACTACCACCAACCGGTTGATGAGAGTTACTGTGACCCCGAAGTCCGTCCTGTGATTGAACAGGAATGTAGCCTGGCCGCCTGCCCGCCCTCGTACAGCCGCTCTCCCAGCTCCTCTGAGCAGCCAAACCACTTTCCAGGCAGAGATGTTCCATTAACTTACAAACCAGAAGAGAATCAAAATCCAGGGGTCCACCTGCCAATCAGAGGAAACCAGTGGAGAACAGGCCCTTGGGGAGCAGTAAGCTGCCATTGTTGAGTTATATTAATTTCGTAACTGAATCGTATTACAGTCCTTTCCCAGATACGTGTGTAGCCGCATCAGATGTTTTCAATGTGAGTGTTATCTAAAGATTAATAGCTCGACTCCTCAAAGGCTTAAGCATTTTGACCCAGATTATGAATTCCCAGGGTAATCACCAATGTGCAGTGAGTATCGAGAAACACGCTCGAAAGCCATTTGATTAGAGTCCATGCCATGCAAACAAAAGCAAACCTTGTAAAGGCAAGACTCTGAAGGTTTGGAGAAAGAAACCAAAACTCACTGAGACAGCAAACAGAAGGCTGATGTAAATCCTGAGGATGTAGGGAGGGGGAGGGAGGCCTCATTTTACAAGAGATTAAGGGGCTGACAGTGGGCTGAATGTAGGTAACAACATGCTGTTGATGTTTTAAAATGCCTTCCTGGTGAGACCTCACAGCTTTAATTCCTTTTTACTTAACATCTATTTTGAGGATGAAGGATCGCTTTCTAATGCAAGTTTGAAAGACTTAATTTTCATCAACATTAGAAAAAAAAAAAAATACAGGATTTCACTCTGTAGACCAGGCTGGCCTGGAACTCACAGAGATCCTCCTGCCTCTGCCTCCTGAGCACTGGGATTAAATTCATGTGCTAGCCTGCCCAGCTTTCATCAACAAATTCTAATGAGTCCCTCGGTAAAAGTCAAGTGCTTTGACAGGTTTTATTGATTAAAATTGAGACTCCACGTGGGAGTCTTGCCTGCGGACTTGGTTTTGGGTTGAGCCGGGGCCTTGCTCACTGAGTTCTTTCTCTCCTGTCCCTCTCAGTGCTCCAGAAGCTGTGCCGGAGGTCTTCAGCACAGGGCTGTGGTCTGCCAGGACGAAGATGGGCGGAGTACTACCTACTGTGATGCGGCCTCCAAGCCCCCAGAGTCTAAGCACTGTGGCTCCGGACCTTGTCCACGCTGGAATTACGGGGACTGGGGAGAAGTAAGTCACGTTGTCCCCCCAGTGTCATGTCTGAGGACAGAGGTAAAATGCTTCCGGCCACTGGGCATTGTGAGATGGCCAAACCTCGCTGTTTTGTGTGGAAACTGATTTTTAAAAGATCTCTTGCCAGAAACACTCTGGCGTGGTAGTCACTCATTCCTGAGAAACCGCGCACCGTTGTGTCTAACAAAACCAGTAAGTGCATGTGCTACCAATGCATTTAAAAAATGCGTACATAGTCATCTAAACGTCTCAGAAGGGTAGATTGACACAGGCCCGGAAAACCAGGTTGATCTCTGCGCCATCCTTTGTTCTAGTGAATGTCGTTCGACAGATCTCCTTTAAACCACATAGCTGTAAGTTATTATTAAGCACCTCTTCGTGCCCACGCACTCTCAGGTACCCTAACTGTAAAAGGGACTTCTGAAACAGTAACTTCGGCTACCAACCCCAGACACGCCATGTTTTAGGAAGAAAAGAGTTGTTTAATGCTTTCGGTTTGATAAGTTACTCAATTAGTTAATTTTTTTTTTTTTTTTCAGTTAATGACTTCAGCACACAATTTCCCTTCCTGAGGGAATTTGGAAATTACTCTTTAAAGGGTTACTTTAGCCGGCAACTAAAATGATCAAGTTCCCTTTAAAAATATACTTTAAACTCTAGCATTGCAAATAGTATTTAAATGTTAAATAAGTAACCATGATCTTCTTGGGGTCTAGGAATTCATCTCAGTTATGTTTGTTTTGCATGCATGACGCTGGGGATTTGACCACCAGCACCACAGAAACTGAATGAGTGGGAGCAGGAGGGTCTGAAGTTCAAGGTCACCCTCAGCTACATAGGTAATCCCAGGTCAGCCAGGGCTATGTGAGACCCTGCCTCAAAAGAAGAGAATGGAAGAAATCTAATATTCTCTTTGACGTTAAGTAGGTACAAACTTCCCTATTCTTATTTTCAGTGTACGCAAACATGCGGTGGAGGAATAAAATCAAGATTTGTGATATGTCAGTTTCCCAACGGCCAGATGGCACCAGAACACAACTGTGAAGTCCTGCCCAAGCCACCCAGCATGGCGCAGTGTCACGTGCACGCCTGTCCTGATGATGTGTCCTGGTATCGGGGACCATGGCAATCGGTACGATAGCGATCCGTAATCTTCTTACCGTGTTCCTTTTACTTGAATTTCCTCTTTGGGAGTGGGAAGATTCAGTCTTATTTCTTATCTGATTCCTGCTTCTGAAGACAGATCATTGATGGTCCCAGCACGAGTATTAGAGTGGATAATTTGAGTAGGAACTCACTCAAGTACTGTAATTACATATAGATATATGTACATATCTATCTACGTATAGATATGTAGTGGTTTCATGTGTATTTATTTTATATGTGAATTCTGAACTAATGGAACTTCATTACATCTCTGACCCCCTCTGATTAATCAGATCTGTGCGTCAAGTTAACATTGTACTTGTAAAAATGGCTGATGAAGGCTGTGTCTTGTTTGAGGTTATGACTGTGTGTGGCTTTTCTCTGTCATTGTCCAATAACTGGTCCAAAGCCAAATAACATCCTTTTAAAATTGGTTTCCTTACTGTTAAATTGATTATTTTGTTTGGAAACGTGAAAATCAGGAAAGACGAAGACATTTGCTCACATAGCGAATTGTTCATAGTTTGTTAAATACCTCGTAGGGAAGTATGATTTAAGTAGTAATTTATTATGAGTATCCGTTTTTCCACTGTGTGGACTCACTATGGTTTAGGAATATTCTAATTTTCCATTTTTGGAGTCATAGATAAAACTCACAGATGGTGCTAATGAATGGTGTATTTTCTCTAACATTTTTCAAATATCTGGTTGGAAATATAATTAATGCAAAAATATATTAAAATTAAATTTTCATCTCCTTTGATTTTTTTTTTTTTTTATATCATGAGCAAGTGAGTATTTGCCTTTCAGATAAAATGCTGATTTGAGACAGTGATCTATATAACTAAATTCATAAACGAAGCCATTTTTGTTCCAGTTAGGGAGAAATCTGTTAACTAATTGGAGATCTTGTTCTAGAGGCTTTGTTTCCGAGCTCAGTGGTGCTGTTTCCCCAGGGGACGTGACTTCAGTGTGCAAGCTTTAAACATCTTTCCACGTCTCTTCTTCGCGATAGGCACTGAAATACCCAAATGTAACGATTTTGAGGTAGATTTTCTGTCAGGGGTCAGTGCACTGGTACGTTTCATTGGTGCTCAGTCACATCATCTGTTCCTGTCTATGGCAGACGTTACACCACAGTGGCGCAGAGTGCCTGAAATATTTACTATTAGCCCTTTCTTAGAAGACTTGGCTGATACCTATTCTCAACCTTCCTGACGCTGCAACCCTTTAACACAGTTCCTCATGTTGTGGTGACTCCCCAACCATAAAATTATTTTCGTTGCTACTTCATAACTGTAACTTGCTACTGTTAAGAATCATAATCTGATATGCAGATGGTCTTAGGTGACCCCTGCAAAAAGAGTCATTTGACCCCCAATTGTGACCTACGGGTTGAGAACCACTAGTCTAAAGTTTAGGACAGAAAGTTACTTCAAGTTATAGAATATTTAGGATTACAGTGTTCCGTTAAGAGTCAGTTTTAGTGAGATCCACGTAAACTTCCATTTGATACTTTAAACACTTTGCAGCCCACCAACCTTCTAAAAGTATCCACATAGTCATATATGTCTGTGTGTCGTATTGGAATATATCTGATCCCATATTCCAGGACAGCTCTCTTGTGATAGTTTGTAGATTAATTACGTCATAAGGGAGAAACCCGGATGTACATTTTGCCCTCCGCACAAGCAACTTTTTGACTTCATAGAAATAACTGGTCAAGAAAACAATACCTGAGATTTCAAAAACAGTAAGAAGAATTACAGAAGTTATGGTGGCTTGCTAAACAGTTAGTAGAGTAATTTAGTCTTTGCACTAGTGGAGAACTGTAATATCTTTATATTTTTCCATGATTTGAAAATGAAGTTTTAAAGAAATCTCAATAAATGTTTATGCCAGAATTTTTACAAACCTATTTATTTGCATGTGTAAAAAGATATATTATTAGAGTGCCCTGATTTCTGTTATTATATGAGGAATATTTATTTTTTTTCAATTAGTCTTTTATATTAAAAGGACTCAGGGGAATCGGAAGTTTTGTTATCAAAACCAGGTATATATATTTTTTTGCTTCTTTCAGTGTTGTTACATATTAGCCAAGTTCCAAAATGGCTCTTATCGACAGATTAGATTAATATTTTTCAACAAGTAACATTAATTCCAGTAGACCCTGCTTTTTCAGTTAGAAAATTAAGGGAATGTATATGTATATATATGAATAAATGACATTAAATCTTTTTACTTTAAAGGAAAATAAAAAAGACAGTGTATAAATCACTATTAAAATGTTTTAGAAAAAGGTATAAAATGTTACTTACTTTTCCTTCATGTTCTGGGAAATCTTGTGTTGTAATAACAAAAGGAATAAACGAATCATAACCCATGCTTGTTAATTGAATTACTGCATTTATGTAACTAGCCAACGTGGAGGAATTGTACCTTAACCCTGGTTATTAATGTGCTGTCTGTGCTTTGCATAATGTGTGTGTACATGGTATTTTTATCCCTTGTATCAGTACCTAAATGTTTTGTGCAGCTGAGAACCTTACATTGTAACAAATGGCTCCTTTTGTTAATGCTGTTTTTCTTAAATAACAGATTGTTGACGTCCCTTATTAAATATCTAACCGTTGAAAGCGGATGTTTTCAAAACTTCACTGACTTCGCGTAGCTCTTTTACAAACTAACACCGCAGAGAAAAAGCGTAAGCGTAAATCTGCCAACTTAAGACTACTAGAAATGTTTATATTTTTCTTTTTCATGTATTATAAGCAATGAGTTAAACTTAGTCATGGGTAGTAGTATTAAAGTTAAAATCAGATTGTTTTGACCAGCATAATGTTTAAAAGGTTAATACATTTTCTTTTTTGCCCCCATGGATAAGGGTTACACATAACAAAAGTACACATAACAAAGCTGAACTATGGGAGAAAATGTTTTAAAAAAAATATTCATTTCCTTACATTTTCTCACCGACTCAAATAATTTCTCTAGAATGCATTGTTCTAGAGTGATTTTGTTCACCATGGGGAATGAATTCATGTTCGATAAGTGAGTGCTATATATTCAGGCATGTCGTAGGGTTGAGAACAACACAACCAGAGTAAAGAAACTGGCATTCCTTAACGATCCTTTTTTTAACGTGCAAGTTGGCTGCGTGAAACCTATTCGCTCTGATGATTTCCCTCAAAGTGCTTCTGGGGAAAAAGCATATAGGATTATGGGGGAAAAAACATTCAGTCACCAAGTAGGATGCACAGATAGATACACAAGCCCGTTAGAAATGACGGGGTGGCGTGGGAGCACAGCCCTGCGCACGGTTCTGTGTGATGATCCTGTGGGAGCTGCGGAGCAGCTGCCACCTCTGCAGCTCTGGCTCTGGGAGAGGCTAGGAGCAGCTCGGGGCTGCCTGGCACCTTTGAAGCCCGCAGCTGCAGGAGAGCAAGGTAAGGTGTGGGGAGACATTTCAGAAACCGCCCTTTATGTCAGCTCTGTGAGGACCAGTAAAGGAACCTACAGTAATTATTCTCTTTATCTTGGAAAATGAACATACAAGCATAAGTAATAGTGTGGAAATGAATTTTTAGAATTTTGTTATTTATTTAGTGTGTGTGCATGTGCGCGTGTGCACGTGTGTGTGTGTGTGTGTGTGTGTGTGTGTGTGTGTGTGTTCTTGCACATGCCATTGTGCACTTGTGAACTGAATGTCAGAGGACAACCTTTGGTGGTCAGTCCTCACGGATACTGTGTGGATGCCAGAGATTGGACTCAGGTCATCAGGCTTGGAGGAAAGTAACTTTTATCCACGGAGGCGTTTGCCACCATGGGAGATCAATTTTTAAAATAATGTTGAAAACGTATTAAATTGTATTTAGTTATATATTTAAAGTATTTAAATATATATCTAAAATAAAATAATGTATATTTAAAGTATTCAAAGTTCGCTTATCATATTTATTACCATATCTTTCTACAGTGCATTTATTTGTTCTCAAAAATAGCGCATCTGCTCCCTAGTGGACACTCTGCTCGTCACTATTACTCAACCAGACTCGGTCCCATGCAGTGGCGTGGCGCAATTTAATGATGAGTGTGCGAAGTCAGTGCATTCCCATGCGTGGAGTATTGCAGCTGCAGTAACAGCCGAGTGATTTATAGCGTTGAAGGCTCATAAATATTTAGAGCTTGACATGTTAGAGTGAATCAAGGGTTGGTGATGAGGACTACACTTGGAAGCAGAGTAATTCTACTAGTAAATCCTTCTAGAAAACCTAAACCGGTAAGATGTAGTTCTTCGCCACTTGGGTTTTGTTGAAGAGGGTCTTGTTCTACCCTAAAACAACAGGTGAGTTTTACGGTATGCCACAGCTGCCTCGCTGTACATGTGGATTTTATGCCTCACGAAAGAAGAATGGAGATGAGCTTACAGATTGTCCTGGGCCTGGTGCTCCCAAAATAATAAAGGAGACACAGCAGGGTCCTGGACATTGTAGACGGATGACCTAGGAAACACCCAAGGACATATCCTACAAGGTCACTTGTGGGTTTTTAGGTCCCTGCAGTTGTAAGTTAGAATATAAAGCAACTAAGTCATGTCTCAATGTCTCAGCATAAATGGGACATGCCATGTTTTTGTTGATACATGTCGGAGAATATGAAAACGTCCACCTGTCTATGGCGTTTCTACTGTTTTTCCGGGTGGAGTGGTTCAGATGTGGAAGCTTCTCTGGAAATACTAGACGTTTTCAGAACAAACTGCTCTGGGTCTATAGTGCCTGTGCTGGGGCTGTTGGTGGAAGCGAGAGGACATTCTTGGTGTTACAGGGCCCGTACGTGTCCGTTTTCAGTACTTTGAGAAAACCATATTCTAGCTTCCATGTAATCACAAGAGTCAGACATTAATATTTTTACATCTATTGCTTGACATTTTCTAGGCAATTGATTAGTAATTGTTTGATCACATGTATTTCTCTTAACGTGTCTCATTATGTGTTTTCATTTTCCAACATTGTCTCTAGAAATTAAAGTATAATTATAGGCTTTATAAAGAAATACAAATGATCACATGAATAACATTAAGTATAACTTATTTTATGAGATTAGGAAAAGTTTCTATCGTTGAATTAATTTTTGACCATTTAATTGTTAAAAGATGTTAAAAGATGTTTTCAAAACTTAGGTCAACTCCATACTGCAGCTCGGAGCACATATTGTATCTAAAAATATTGTTCTAGTCATTCCTAAAGTTGAAAATTTTACCTGCACAAATTCCTCAAAGTATCAAAGCTCATCCATGAGTGCTTTTGCAGTATACTAGAAATTGGTTTAAAATCGAGTGTAGCAATCATTTTTACAAATTTGTTTTAAATGACATCATCAAGTTTTTTTTTAATTTTTAGGAGTTAAATATTTTTATGTTAACAAATACCTACCTTTGAAACTGCAGAGGGAAAAAAGTGACATCAGTCTAAGTTGTTAAGTCTCAGACTTGAGACATCTATTTAAGTGTGACAATGAAATCACTTCTGAGAAAAATATGTAATGGAATATTTATTCATAGTATGAAATACTCTAAACTATCTTCCAAACATAAACAATCACATACTTAAACACAATAGCAAGTGGTCATATTTCCAATTTGTTGTAATCATTATAATTAACAGAAAAAGGTCTACCTGTATTTCTTTCTAGCCTATTCATTTTTATTCAGGGAATAAATACATTCAGGAAAACTTGCTGGTTCTATTTTTTTAACCATAGTAAACAAACCAAAATATAATATTCTATAGGTGGAATCAGAAAGCTGGTTTCAATAATCAAAAATGGTGGATATCATTACTGTAGTACAAAAAGTAAAATTTGAAGATTATATTATGTAGATAATAATATGAAACGGATATGTTTTTGTTTTATTTTGTTTTTTCGAGACAGGGGTTCTCTGTTTAACTCTGGCTGTCCTGGAACTCACACTCTGTAGACCAGGCTGGCTTCATACTCAGAGATCTGCCTGCCTCTGCCTCTGGAATGCTGAGATTAAAGGCGTGCATTACTACCACCTGGCTCTGAATATGTTTTAATGGGACTGTAAGAGTAAAAGGAAATTCATACCTCCTTGCTTTTCAGAATTACTTCCTGTTTGCTCATTAGAGGGTTTGGTCAGGCTCCTTCTCACTTCTAGATACTTCTTCTGTAGCATGCATTACAGTCACACGGGATGTTCACTATGTCACCCTTGTTCTACCAACACAAGCCGGGTCACTACGTGTAGATTCTCGTCTCCACCAACCTGCAGGGCAGCGTCAGGTCGGAACAGCAGAGATCTTGGAGAGAAATTATATGGAGCTATCTTCCCTTTGTCGTTTTTGAAGGGCTAACAGTCCTTCACTACTTCAATCCGGTAAAAATAATTAGGCTATCACATGATGTGCTTTCTCTGTGAACATTTGACATTGTACAAATGTGTCTTACTAATGCTAAAAGCTGGGTGTGGTGCCACATGCCTGTGATCCCAGCATTCAGGTGTGAACCACATCAGATCCTGTTTAAAAAAAAATGCTAAAACGACAGAATTTTCCTTTACTAAGTAGAACGTATGCAGTAGTGCATCCGGGCTGAAGAAGTATCTGTTTTGAGAAAGTTGGTTAAAGAGTTTATGTTTCATATAAGAAAGTAGACAGACAAAATAGGCAGACGAAAATATAAGGATTTCTTATATTTTCATGTAAGAAAATAGATGAAAGTCTTTCGATTTCAAAACTATGGTAGCAAAATTTAGAAAATAATAGCTTAAGAGTATTTTGTAGCTGGGCAGTGGTGGCGCACGCCTTTAATCCCAACACTCGGGAGGCAGAGGCATGCGGATCTCTGTGAGTTCAAGGCCAGCCTGGTCTACAGAGTGAGTTCCAGGACAGCCAGAGTTACAACAGAGAAACCCTGTCTCAAAACAAAACAAAAAGAAAGAGTATGTTATGACTCACAGTGTTGACTCACAGATACATAATGTTCACAAGCTTGTGAGAACATGCAGTTGGTCAGTGTTTGGGTCCATGACTTTCCTCAGGAGATAGGAGACAGTATTTAGAATCCCCTGGACTCTTACCTCTTGTATTAACTGTTGAGCTTAACTCTGAACCCAGAAATGCTGTGTTCAATCATTGTGGGCTCTGAAACCAATGTGAGAATCTTTATTGTCCTCTGGATTCGGAAAAGAAAGAAAACAAAAGACAGGAGCAGTTGGTTTAATGTGCATCACACTAGTGTGTCAACACTATAGAAGATTCCTTCATATGCAATATGAAGTATTACGCAGTATGACTACCTGTGAGGCCAGTATTGCTGTTACTGTCATCTTTTGATTACAAGAAAATAGAGAATCAGTAAAGCAGAAGCATTGGTAGTGACTTTACACATTGCTGCATCACAACACCTGGCAAAACTACTTAAGGGAAGGTATGGGTTGGCTCTCGGTTCTAGGGGACACTCTCTATCATGGAGGGAAGACCGTGGCAGTGCATGCTGGTCAGGGAGCAGTGTGGACAGAAAGTGAGGCTAGGCTATACCTCAATGACTACCCCAGTTACCCTCTTTTATCCGGCAAGGTTCCACTTCTCAAAGATCCCAGGACTTTCCCAAACAGTGTCACCAGTTGGGGGCCAAGTATTCAAACATGGGAGCTTCTGGGGAACATTCTACATTGAACCTGCAATGAACACATACCCCTGGGTTGCCCAGTTACTAACAGCTATTTAAAAATGTAGGTTTCTGATTCTTTCTCCCATGCCTTTTTGTTCTTCAACCCATCATTACCTGGTACTAAAACTCCTAACAACCCACTTCACATGTTAACAGAAAATGTATTTTATGTGTTTAGGTAATTATTTAAAATTGACTAAATTCACTGACTTATACATTTAATTCCTAAGGCTCTCCCATTGCCACTTCTGTAGCGTGTGATAACTAGACATTAAGTTGTTCACTTTAACTCCAGCTCTGGCTCTGACTCTGACTTCTCTGGCCCAGACACAGCATTGTCTCATCTGAGAGTCCTCAATGTACTTCCCTTTGGGGACCTTTATAACTCTGTTTAAAAACAAACTTCTTGTCCTTCCTATGTCTGTTCCCAGAGCAGCTCACAAAGCATTTGTGCAAATGCGGATGGGCGGCCCTGCTATTTTGCTGGCACTTGGCTTTAAGAGTGCTGTCGGTGTTGTAGTGATTGATCCCTTAAAAGTTGGTATTTAAAAGCAACGGTACACAGTGGAGTTTTATGGTCTGCCTACAATGAAGAGATTTCAGTTTTTCCATCCAAGAAGGCTCACGATCTCATGATTCTGGCTGTGGGCTCCCAGGTAGGGTACGAGTGGGATTTCTACTGTAGAAATCAGCATACATTCTTACAAAAGAAATCTCCTGGCTTGCTGTGGTTTGTACAAGAACCAAGGAAAAAACTGAATTCACAATAACGCCACTGAAAGAATTATTAAAAATTGGGCAGGAATGTAACTGTGCTCATATTAGCCAGTTTCTGTTGTTTCACAGTAAGAGTGCTGTCCCTGGAAGAGAGTAAACTCCAGACAGGAACTCGAGACCAGTCTCACTTGCAGAAGTCTGAAATGCTCCTTATTTCTCTGTGGCAGGAACAAAAAATGTACTTTTAGATACAGAGTTAAAAATAAACTACAAGAAACGGCAGGTTTTAGAGAAACGGCAGGTTTTCCTGAGTATGTCTTACTGCAATTAATGCTTTCAGCCACATGAGATGGCTCAACCTCTTAATCTCAGCACTGGGGAGGCAGAGGCAGATACACTCTGTGAGTTCGAGACCATCCTTGTCTACAGAGCAAGTTCCAGGCCAGCCAGGGCTATGTAGTAAGACCCTGACTTAAATAATGATAATGCTTGAATTTTGAGTTAGAATTACATTTAGGACTGTTTCCAGCAAAAATAAAGCTGAGTTTGATAACATCTATATTGCTGGGCTTTTTTTTTTTTTTTTGTCATAGACAAACTAGAGTCACCTGGGAAGAGAAAATCTGAATTGGCTTGTGACATCATTTTGACTGACTGACAGTGGAAGGGCTCAGCCCATGGTGGGCGGTGCCTTCCCGGGCAGGTAATCCTTATGTAGGAAAGCAAGCTGAGCCTCATTCCCCATGGTGTCTGCTTTCAGTTCCTACCTCTGGGTTCCTTCCTTGACTTCTCTCAGAGATGGCCAGATTTCCTCCCCCAGGGTTTCAGTCAGCGGTTATTACAACGACAAAGAAGCAAACTAGGGCAGAATCTTTGCAAGTTTGAAATGAGTGCATCAGCTCTTAGTGAAGAAAGTCAGTTCGGTGCTTGAGACCTTTAGTTACCAGTCACTGTGATTTTCCACTCTGATTTTCAAATACACACGTGCAAAAGCTAGGGCTGTGTAGTGAGTGTTTCTACACGAGCTACTGGGATTAATTCATGTAACTTTGCTCCAAGTTTTGTATTTGAAACTGAACAGAGTAACAATCTTTGTAGATATTTAGACAATGTCATCAAGTATATGACAGTAAGTTATCATTCAATATTCCAACTGAGTCAGACAATTGAATTATATATAAGATTAAGTATTAAATTGCATAGTACATTGCCCAGGTTAGAACTGTTAATCCATAATGAAGATGTATGTATATACAGTCAAAAAATAAAATTTGGAGCATGAATTAGAAATTTAAAATTATAATTGTTACAGAGATCTCAACAGAAGGAAACGTGCTGAGTATACTTGCTATATGGGATTTATTATTTTTTTGTTCCTCAGTTTGGGAACCGAACATTTTACCAATTACTCTGACTTTAAAATCTTAACTGTCTAAAGCTGTAACATTCAGGTCTGAGAGTTGCAATGCAGAAGAATCAAACATTTCAGCAGTAAATAATTTTCAAAGGCAAATGCCGTCTCATTCAAACTGCATAGTCGAAAGATACCGGCCACAGGTTCAAACCGTGAAGTTTCCATCTCCGATACACTTTCGAATTGTCAGTATCACCTTTCAGGAAATGTCGTGAGCAGTGCCATCGCTGAATTAAGGGACAGCACCAGTAGCAGGGCCGCTTCCCAGAAGACGTTCGTCACGTGCATATCTCATCTGCTTTCTTGTATAAGCAGCTGCATTGCTGTAATCTGTCTTGATTATTTTACTCTTTGACTTATAGCAAATAAATTCAATTGTAGATGTTTGTGTCTGTTTGAGCAGATGCAGGGGGCTCGTGTCTGACGGTCTCCGAGATACGTAGGCGTTTCTGGATTCCTGGAGATTCCCAAGACCACACTGCTGCTGAGGCTTAGGTTCAGTTTTATTTTATTTGGAGAATGCTATCTTGGGATTATTTAAGAGAGAGAGAGAGAGGAGAGAAAGGCTTCGTGTTGTACTCCTTGGAATATTTTCTTTCCAGTGTGTTTTGACCTGAAACTCAATCACTTCTCTGCTGAGATCTTATTTCATGTTTTGGTCTTTTATTTTATAACAGTATTCCAAAGGGAGTAAATACAACCACTAAAATAATATTTTTAAAATTCTCCAGCAAAATGGCTACGGTTATGATTTTGCAGTTTCAAAACGTCCATCGACTTTACCGTCGACACGTACCAATCTTTAGTTTTAAATGACGATTCAGACAAGGCTGATTCGTTTGTGAGATAATGATTCCATGTGGAAAACTTCATTTACCATTTGCAGTTGCCGCTTAAGCAGGAGAGATGGGCCAGCCGAGTGTCAGGAATTCAATCCAAGCCACTCAGTCTGCTGCACATTGGTGTGCCGTGTAGTCAGGCCTCTCTTAGTGGAAACGATTTCTAGCTTGTAGGAAGTGGGGATTTGAGGCCTTGAGGGTAAGATGTACTTCCTCTGGTGTGAGAACCCTCCAGCCACTCAGTGAGCAGCCTTTCTTATTTAGCTGCCTGGACGAGTTGGCTAATACCTTACAAAGAGTAAGTCGGCAGTTGGAGCTGTACGTGAGCTGTGTGTCCCCGAGCGCTTACATCTTCAACAGGTGGTCTTCGCCATTACAAAAGCAACAGGAGTTGATGTGATATTTAGAAGTGAAAGAATTTTTTTTTGTTTTTTGATCATTTGGTGCCTTCTAAAACTTATTTTTAGAAAGGAAAAACAGAGGACTGGGGATGTAGCTCAGTCGACACCGTCCTTGCCCGGCACAGACAAAACCCTGGGTTCCATCCTTAGTGCTACAAAACCAGAAGTGTGGCCCACACCTGTAATCCTAGCACCTGGAAGGCAGGAGGGCCAGAAGTTCAAAGCCCCCCTCTGCTACATAGAAAGTTCAAGGCCAGCCAGGCTGGATACAGGAGACGCTCTCAAAAATTAGTAAATAATAAATTGGAAAGTTCAAGAGAATTTGGTAGCCTGTGTATTTGTTAACAACCATTTTTTTACCTTCAATCTAAGGAAAGAGAAAGGAAGGATAGAAAGAAATATTCCCTGCTTTTGCAGTCAGCCTTCATAGAGAATGAGAGAAAGGTAGAAATCTTCATAGCCTTTTTTAAAGACTGTCCTAAGCTTGAAGAGGACTAGCTGACAGTGAGTCAGACTAGGGTCTCAGCTCCTGGTCTGTAAACCCAATCTCTCCAACCTTTGTTCTTTTAAGTAGGAATCAACACACTAAAGACCAACAACCCAACCAGTGAACCACCAACCAACACCCACCCACATGCAGGGCTTCAGATCTTTTATACTCTAAGCAAAAGTTCCCATAAACCCATGAGGCACACAATCCCAAGAGCAAGCTGCAGGTGCCAGAACGACTGCACCTAACCAAATTATAGCCACCTGCATCAAGCATTCCAAATCCAACTATACTGCACACCTGGGGTGGGAACATTAAACCTAGTCAAAACGCCATTTTGCATTTTTAAAGAAACCAAAATAATAAAACTTCTTTCAAGTGTTCCTCTACAAGCCGGAGTGAAATTGAGTAGTAGTACCTTGCTTAGTTTTGTTCAAGGCTGTTTGGGGACTAGAACCTGGAGTCTGTGCCTGTGAAGCAAGCAAGCGCTTATCCAGCCGTGCTCTCTCCCGGAAACCAATAGCGTATTTTCTTATTGTAACTGCTGTATTTGTTGTAATGACTAATATACTCAAAGTTATTTAATACATTAGGAAACTAAGATAGTCAATGTCTGTGAAAAAGAATTAAGGCTATGCTGACACGGATTTTACTTTCCGGTAGCTGAAAAATGAAATGACCCACTTTTTCATAAGGTGGTTTTGAAAAGTCATCTTTTTTTACATAAAATTTTTGCAATTATATTTCAAAACTATGAAGTATCCTCCTTGATGTGCTTTTCCTTATCTGCCATGAGGAGGAATCTGGAGGAAGTGTTGGCCCAGGTGTGCGAAGGTAGTTCTAATTCTTATTAACTGACCTGGAATAAATAAATGGCTTAATTGGAGGCTGGTTTTTAAAAAAGGGTTATTGTCAAATTTGCTCACCAAAAGTCACTGTAGAGAACTGGGGGTGATGTTGGCTATATACAGAATTCACCCAGGAAGGTTTTAATTAAGAACAAGAATTTACATAAAAGGAAATTTTTAAAAATTTATTTAATTTTATTATATGTGCATTGGTGTCAGAGCCCCTGGAACCGGAATTACAGATAGTCATGAGCTGCCATATGGGTGCTGGGAATTGAACCTGGGACCTCTGGAACAGCAGCCGGTGCTCTTAACCACTGAGCGAACCAACTTCTCCCCAGCTCCTACATTTTAAAATTAAAATCCTCAAAAGCATATGTCAGTGGCCACTAAGAAAATTAAATGTGGGAATTAGCTGATGTCAGAGCTGCCCCCTCTCATATTCCTTCTGATGTCGCTTTTCTCGTATCAGGTGTCGAATATTGTTTTACTTTTCATTTCTTTCTTTCTTTTTTTTTAGAAATGAATATTCGAGGATGTCAACGTTTGTAAAAACTTGTAGGTTTTCCTGTGATTTCATTGCTCCGATCAGTTCCCTCCCCCACCAGCCTCACCCTCCTCTCCAGCTTCCCCCATCCCTTTTTCTTCCCTGTCAGCCCATCTTCCACGTTCAGGCTATCTTGACAGGGTTCGATGCTGTTTCCAGGTGGAGAAAGCATGAGGTACTTGTCTTTGTGTCCGTCTAATTTCACCCATAAGATCGGCCCCAGTTCCATCCATATTTCCGAAAGCACCGTGTCTTGTTCCTTTTAATGGTTGAATACAAGGGGACTCTGTACATGCAGCCGGTCTGTTTATTTTCCCATTGGCCGACAGTTGTCCGCTCATTCTATGACGTGGCTACGCAGGTCTCCCTTTTGTGTGTTGACTTCATTTCCTCCAGTTGTGCAGCCAGGAATGGATCAGGTGAATCCTGAAGTAGACGTGGTTTTGGTGTTCTGAGGGACTGCATACCGTTTTCCATAATAATTATGTTAACTTAAATTCCAACAGTTGAGTATTAGTTTTAATATTTATTCCTAGAGAAGTGAAGATGGGATTTACATGATAAACAGAAAATATTCCAATTAAAGAATAAACTGTATATGCATTTGCATGTGAATATCTGCATATTCATAGAGAATACTATACTAAAGCAAATGAAATACACATTTGCAATTTTTATAATTTTAATTTTGATTTCTCTTGTATAGAATGCAAGACCAGACTTCAGAATGTTTTCCCATATAACTAGTTATGGGATCTTCAGGGATTAACATGAAAATGGTTGATAGTATGTTGTTGCCTGCTTTTTCCTGAGGAATTATGAACAAATATCTATTCACCCCAGATACAGATCAAAGGCCCAGCCTCATCAGCCAATGAGGTTTATTGACCATCTACAGGATCATGAGTGGCTCAAAGGTAGCTGTATCACTGAAAGAGTAACAACTCAGTAAAGCTGAATCCCTGAGTTCCTGTAACTTTTGGATCATCCTGGTGAGATTCTTCACTTTTGTGAACTATCTGGTCTCAGTGTCATATTCTTCCCTTAATGAGGGAGTTTCAGTTCAGAGGAACTAACCACACAGCATTATGTAAGCAACCATTGAATCTGGAGTGTCCCGTCTCCAGCTGGTTAGGTGTCCCCGGTGGACTTTGTACCATGTCAGAGGAACGCCAGGGCGTGGATGAACACACACTCCTCCGGTCTATGGTGCGCTGCAATCATCTCTCCCTGATAGAAGAGAAAAATGAACAATTTGTCAGACATTAAATTGGGAACAA
Source organism: Cricetomys ansorgei (assembly GCA_026225945.1). Lineage (NCBI taxonomy): Eukaryota > Metazoa > Chordata > Mammalia > Rodentia > Nesomyidae > Cricetomys > Cricetomys ansorgei. The sequence continues at coordinate 5,108,923 of JAMJFZ010000271.1, read as the reverse complement.
GTGAGTCTGAGGCCTTTCTATTTTCCGTGTTTCTCTTAATGTGTCTATACTTGGTTTGCTCTATTACGCATAAGAGGAAATAGGCAGACTAGACAAGTACAGGGACAGAGTGTAGCAAATGAGAAACAGGGTGCGAAGACAGGATCTGTAAGAGCCAACCTCGCACATGTATTCAGAATCGAAGTGAAGACACATGCCTGCTATGACAGAACAAGACGCTTGAAAGAACGGAAAGCAGTTTTCCAAAAGGAAATGGTGCTTAAGCTCAATATTGAGCTGTAGACAGGGCTGAAAGCTCATAGCACGGTGGGGAAGGCGTGTGTGAGCGTCCTGAGCTGGCCCGAGCAGAACGCATTCCAGGGAAGGACGGTACACCCTGGCTCGCTCACTGACCTCCAACTTTGCCATTTACCTAGCTCCATTTGTAGTATGGGAAAGATCTTCAAGCCCCACATAAAATCAGTGTGCTCGTCTGTGCTGCTTTTCTGGTTCTTTATTGATTCATATGTTTTTGCAATTTTCATAGTGCTATAAATACTCTTGTTTGTTTGTTTGTTTTCATTTAATCTTAGAAAGAAAAAAACCTTCTTGTATCTTCTTGTAAAGAAAAATCTCCCCTTTGCCTTCATTTAGATGTTATTTTGCTAATGTTGCATAAAAAAAAAAAAGAAAGTCTCTACAGGGCGGGTTGTGCATCACCGAGGTAGGAAGGCAGCGGGTGAGATTCAGGGCTGTTTTTTGAGAGGTAGCTAGCATGCATACCAACTCTCCCAACATCAGTACATCTCCCTCAACTGTCGGAAACAATGGCATTCTGGATTAAACAAGTTTACGGACATGTGGAGAAGCAGAGGCTCCCATGTGTTAGATCATGACAACCTTCATTCCCACTTGATTTTGTTCAGCAGGTTGTTTCTAGAACTAGTCAAAAACTCCCCACAGTTCAGCCATTAACTTTTCTACCATCTGTACCTGAAATAACATATAATTTTATCATATAATTCCGTACAATGATTCCGTGCAGAGAAGAATGCTACTGTTCTAAAGTTAGTCTTACCAGTGTAGACTGAATTCTCTTGGACTGAGAAATTTCAGATCATCTGAAGAAGTCTGGAATATCTTCATTTTATCGCTTGGAAACTGTACATTTCCTTCAAATACCCTGTTTTGTTTTTGTTTTTTGTTTTTAAATGGACATTTGTCTTCATCTGGTTTGTAAACAGCATTGATTGAGAATACCGGAATGTTTATTCATTGTTGCTGCTTAGAAGGCAGCTTGAGTCCTTGTGGTTATGAAACATCTCCAGCCATGATGGAAGAGGAGGGGAATTGAAATGGGGAAGGAGAGGAAAGGAGAGGAGGGTGGTCGGTGTGAACAAAGTACGTTGTAGGCATGTATGAGAAAGTCACCATGGAAACCATTGTCCCGAATAAGTAATACGCAAGTTTTGAAAGTTTAAGACTATCATTATAGGCACTTAGAGGTGACTTTCAAGAGAAAAATATCATTGACAGGAATGCAAGGAAGGGGCTGTATGATTTTAATAAAATTCTAAGGAAATAAAAAGATATCAGTGGTTAAAACATTGAGAGAAAAGGGGCAGATATTTCTGTGGCACCAGAGGAAACAAATTGTTGTTTCGGGGTTTCCTATGAAATGGGCTACTTTGTGCAGTCTCCACGGCTCAGGATGTAGTTTGGGAGGAAAAGGGGAAGTAACGTTTCAGTATTGTGTTTACTGTATCACTGCCTCTTTCGAATGAAAACATAATTATTTGCACGGCATGTTCTCTTTTACTGTAGAGACATTCCCACGTGGCATTCATCAGATGCGATAAAATACTGCACTTCGGGAAAACAAATCTGTGCTTGTTCAGAGCTCAAGAGAAAGTGTTTTATTTTAAGTCCATCCAAAGCATAAATTACATTGCAAATCTGGCTTTGTAGTTTCTCTAGCTTAGAGCCCCCCCTCTCCCCGCCGCTTTCTTTCTTTCTTTCTCTTTCTCTCTGTGTAGACAAATTTTGGGCCTTAAGAGAAATAAAAGAACTGGGGATTGTTTAATCTAAGAAAGAAAATAATGACCATTGTTTAACATTAAAGACTGAGGGATATTATTGTGCCACAAAATTTTCACCACATTAAGGTTGGAGAGATGGCCCAGCAGTTAAGGACACAGACTGCTCTTTCAATTCTCGTGGCAGCTGACAGCATCTGTAACTTGAGTTTCAGGGGATCCAGTGTCCACTCTGGTCTCTGCAGGCACTGCATACATGTGGTGCACAGATACACACACACACACACACACACACACATATATGCAAAACACTGTTACAGATAAAATAAAATGAAAAAAAATGTGATGACAAGTTGCATGACAATGTTTGAGAAGAATTTTGATTAAAACTAGGTGGAGCACAAAGCAAGAAGAGACTGAGCCTAAAACACAGGCGAGGCATTGTTTCTTGAGCGATACGAAATATACCGAAAATTGTGTTTACTAATTTTACTTTTACGGAAGCAAAATTTTTCTTATAAAATGTTTATAAAATTGGTTTGCATTTAAGTTATGTTTCATAAGAGTTTGAATTAAGGGGAGCATAGTCTAGATAAAATCTAGCAAATTAAAATAAGGTGGAAGAGAAAGTCGAACAGGAGCAGGACACCGTTCCGTGTTCTGAAGCGACAATTTTTCCGATCACTGTGCGCGCTGTTCTCTGCAGGGATACTGCTGAATTCTAAACTAACAGCTCAAGTTCAAGCTCTTTCCCCTGTTGCAATTGTTTTGTAAATGAATCGGTCATTCTCGGAACTACCTGTAATATCCTGTCAGTTTACCTATCATTTCTTGGGGTTTGGGCACTGTTAAAAGAGGTTTAGGCATTTCCAAGAATGGCTTTATGTATGACAATACATGGACAATGTCTGACTGTGGCATGGCAAACAAATACGTAAGGGCCTCCATAATGTTTGTGAACAAACATCATTCTCTTAAGACTCTATCACTCTCTGAAGGACTAAAGACATGGTTGCCTTTCACAAATTTTAATTCTAGAATACTTTCACTGTACCATTTTTGTGGTGTTTAATATTTTGTAGTGTTTTGTTTTAGTGACTTTCTTCATGTTTGATATTGTTTTGGACCAACACTCGCAGTTCATTTTGTGCAGAGTATGCATCATTAGCTTGTAACTACTTTGGCAAAGAAAGAGACGATATTTAATGAGCTTGCGTATGAATATTAACGATAAATATTAACATTTGAAAGGGAGCTAACAGAGAGAATAATGAACAGTGTCTTTAAAATATCAACGATTCAACACTATAAAAATAATACAAACCTAAGATGAACATTCTGTATGTGAGTGTGTACTATGTGAGAGAGATATCGCACTCCCCAATGATGCGCACACAGTGCACAATATTTGATGTTTACTAATGTACAGTGCTATATTTAGAAGAACAAATAGTGAAGACAAGAAAAGGTAAGGTAGTGAGCAAATCAGTAGCCCAGATGAGTTTAGCATGGAGGTAGATCTAATTCAGAAGTGCTTCAGGACAGTGTAAGAAAATTCCCTAGAGACTTCCCCAGAGCTAAGTGGCTTCCAAATACGAAGGAAGGAGAATTCCACCATATTTAGATCACCCAGGACAGGATAACTGTGATCAAGGCACTGAACTAATTGTCTATACAAATGGGATGTGGTGTTGCAGAACTATGAAAGGCTAAATTATTCCCAAGTTATATATATATATATATTATATATAGATTTATTTTTTATTTTAATTATGAATGTCTGTGTGTGTGTGTGTGTGTGTGTGTGTGTGTGTATACGTGTGTGCACGCACACGTGTGTCAGGTGTGGCCACAGAGGTGAGAGGAGGGATGGCATCCACAGGAGCTGGATTTACAGGTGGTTGGGAGCCACTGGACATGTGTGTTTGGAACCAAACTTGAGTCCTCTACAAGAGCAGTATGAAATTTAAGACTCATCTTTTGCTGAGTGTGGTGGTCTCACCACTCATGAGGCAGAAGCAAGCAGATTGCTGTCGGTTCAAGGTCATCCCAGTCTACATAGTGAGCTCCGTGTCAGCCAGGGCTACATAGTGAAATGCTATTTCAAAAACAAACAGAAATGATTTTAAGTTATGTGTGTGTGTGCACGTGCACATATGTCTACCTGAGTGTGTGTGCATGTGTGTTGATGTGCACTGGCCTCATGCATGGAATTATATATTCAAGGATTTTGCCATCTATATGTGGCTGCTTCAGGCACAGAGATACGCCTTCCACAATAATGCAAAATACAGGCACAAATGGATTTAAAAGCGAAAAACAACTATTTTCTCAATTGGCTCACTATACCTCACAAGTGATCGTGAGGATTTTTTTAATGAGAAAAATAATATTTTTAATGCAAAACATGACAATACATGATGGTGACTGTATATACTAACCCTATTACAGGTTTAGGCGTGACACACAATTAGTTGAAGGCAATGTTTAATCTTTAAAAAAAAATCTAAATCTTTATGCAGCAGAGTTTATGCCTAGTACATTTTAGACAGTCAGCACTTCTTTGGAAGGGATGGCAGCTTTATGAGTCCCAACTAATTGTCCAGAGCAGATTGGCAAACTTCAGACGCCCACTAACTAAAAACACCAGACCGTGTGTGACAAGAACATCAAAGCAATGGTGTTTGCTTATTTCGTTTTATATAAGTTAATTAACATGCATTAAGCGTATGCCTATGTCTTCTCTAGTGCTCAACTTCTTGTGGTAAAGGTATAAAGTACCGTGAGGTTCTTTGTGGTGATCAATTCCAAAGGAAATTAGAAGAAAAATATTGCAGTCATCTGCAGAAACCTCGAACTCACAAAGCTTGCAGATCGGGACGATGCCCTTCATGGAAAGCCAGTCGATGGAAGGAGGTATGTGCATTTTACAACCATCACCTGCCATCTCTATCTCCTATCTATCTATCTATCTATCTATCTATCTATCTATCTATCTATATATCTATCTATCATCTATCTATCCATCCATCCATCATCTATCTATCCATCCTTTTTTCTTTCTTTCTTTCCTTCCTTCCTTTCCATCCATCCATCATCTCTAGAAAATTATATTTACATTTTTAAAACCTGAGTTCAGTATCTGTTTTGATTAACTCTATCAGTTTTACTTCTCTCATGTGTCTGTCATAGGATTTTCTGCACTGTGCACAACACTGTACAGAGTTGTTGCCTTTGCTTAAGTCTATTGGTAAAATAATTTAGTTACTTGATTTTTTTTTGAGGTTACAAATTCACAGGAACTTACTAGTGAATAAGAAACTCAAGGCTTATATCATCTTGGTTATCTAACAACAAAATACATCCAGGGGTGTATTTGGTAATGGCCGTGGTTTGCATCTCGAAATCTTGGATTTGAGTTAAGACTTCATCCTGGAGAGACAACTAGTGAATCACATACGGAATTGCAACTAGAGTCAGAACAAATGCAGTGTGAGATCTATAGAACTTTGGAGGGGCTGAGACAACTCTGCACAAAAGAGACTGATTTACAAAGGAGGTTCAGGCCGACAACTCAATGTTGAAAGGAAAATGTCTGGATGTATGCCTAAACATTTTAAGGGACAAGAAGCATAAAGCTACATAGTATTTTTTTTTTTGATGGACAGTTGGCTTTTGAGTGGCACCATGTCATCTCATTGATACTGAGTGAAAAACCTCTAGTTTCACCATAGAATGGGCAGCCTCTACGAAGGGTTACTGTGTTGGGGACTTGGCATTGCTTGATCTCTGGAGTGAAAAGAGTAGAATGAAATTCTTCTATTATCTTTTTAAATTGTCCACTAGGTTGGTCCTGATCAAGGGAGATGAGAATTCTGGAAGTTTTTCCCTTAGGCACAGACAGACATCGGCCATGTGGATGGCACTCTGTAGCATGGCTGAGGTCTGATACAATGAGGAATCTGTTCTGCGTGGGGTCCTCAAGCAAATCTGGGATTCCCTAAACACAAATGAAAGGGCCCCCTTGTTTCTAGGAAGTATGTGTAGAGGGGTGGCGTGTGCATTTGTTCTTAGTAATGATTCGAGTATTTAATTTGCCCCTAAAGCCACACGTCTGGAAAGAAGACACAAGTGGTCATGTTTGTCATTGTTTCTCAGCAGTCATTACCACGCATCACTAAATACTTGCATTAAAAACGTTATCAGATACCAAACGGAACGTACTCCTTCAAAAGGCATTTGAGCGATCTGGTCAGCGGTTTTCCAAGTGAGCCTTTGTAGTTAAGGCACCATGAAAAGTGGCAATAAAAGCGAACTTACTGTGCAGTGATTATATTAAAGCAAAGCTACAATTTATACAATTGCATCAAAGAAGCAGCCGGCGATTATCTTGTGAGTCCCTCTGAAATTATCCACGTGTGGAACGCATTACCAGATGTAGTGCAGGGACAGCCTGCAATTGTTGGCTTCATGTGAATACTTTTTATAGAACAAACCAGACAGCACGAGCCTCACAAGGGGTCGTTTGTTTCCGGAAGAGACTTGGGGACTATGTGGGTAAATGGAGCTAACGTCTACGACAAGGAGAAACAATTCAAAAGGAAGGCAGACTCTCTATAGTGCATCTGTGTCTTTCTGGTCCTAACATTCATCTCTGCTTCTGAAGCCCCGGAAACCCCTTCCTTTAGTAGAGCTTGCATCATTTCATCTGTGGTAGTAAGCCAAGCCAACTTGTTGGAAAAGGCTATGGGTTTGTTTGTTTGTTTTTACTATTATGGGCCAGATGGTCAAAGGCCAGAAAATACCCTTCGTGGTACAATCACGGACAGGTGTAGCGGTAGCACAGTGAAGAAGGATGCTTGAGACCCACACGAATGTTGGTGACCAAGAAAAGCAAATCTCTCCCCCTTCACAGCCAGGCCCCCATGGTCCTCTTTGGGCTCAACCCGAGAGTTGAAAATATCTGTGGATTTTGTTGGCCAGTGCCTTTAGATTTCTTTTCCTTTTGTGGGAGAGCTGTTCTGCTGTTGTTATGCACATCTTGGTCCAGAGGCATATAACAGTCCTCCTCGTTTAACAAAGCTATAATGTGACAAGTTTAATCAATGAAGAGGTGGCAAGTCCCTTTGTAATTAAGTCACCGTGTTCAAAATAAAAGGCATTTGACTCTGTGTGAAGTAAGGTACTCAGTAAACAGGAAGCCATTGTCTCGGAGACAGCCTGAGATAGTGTTGTAGAAGTAAACTTAGGGCAAGCTTCAGATTTACCCATTAAAGACAATGGTAAGTCATGCAAGACATTAGGCGACACTGTCGTAGTTTAGCTTACTAAACTATAAGAAAGGTCATGGCTGCTTTCTACCTAAGGAAGCCATCGTAGGCCTGGAAACAGAAGATAGTGATGGAATCCTGAACTCATTTACTCATCTCTGCTTGGTCTGGGCCAACATGCTGGGCAATTTAGAAAGAAAAGAATAGCATCCTATTCAGCATCTATTCAACCCCGCGAACAAAGTGGTTGAGATACAGCTTCAATAGCCACTTGACAGGTAGAAGAATTGAGACAACCTACTGGGTGACAGACGTACTGTGGGAAGGACACAAAAGAGACAAGGTGAACTCAATATTTCTGTCTTAAGCAACTCTGTATGGTAATGATCACCAACTATATGAAGTTAGGGTAGGTAGGATCTTTTATGAGTATAATTTATTTACCTATTTAAAATTCGGTGTAGAAAAAGACAGTGGGGAATGCATTCTTTTTATGGTGTCTGTGTGTGTATTCATTTTAGGGAAGAAGTCCATATTAAGAATATAGCATCTTATATTCTAATATATCTATTTAAGGCCTCCATGGATTTTTGCTTGCTATGGTCAAAGACAAAACCAAACAAACCCTGTGTTTTATTGGATTAGAGGAAACGTCGTTTGTTTGATAGAACTTCTTGCTCAGAAATGTTTTGGGAACTAATTCTTTTTTCTGAAAATTCTTTTTCAAGGTTACAGTGAGGATATTGTCCAAATGCAGTTTTATGTTTCCAAAATTCTCTGGAAGGTTTTCAAGACTATAAAACAGGACTATTTTATAGGCTAATCATTTTTGTAAGAGGTTTAGATAAGCTAAACTATATCTAGATATGTCAGTCTTTATAATATTATACTTGATGCAAAGCATGCATTGTCATCTCTGCACCAAGAGCTAGATGATTTTTTGGTGAAAGCATTTAATGAGTTGACAGAACTCAATGGAGTAACAGGTCAACATAAGCTGTAGACATGTGCGCAGTACTCAGATGTGAAAAGACACACAGTCTCTTGGAAGCTCATGGTTGCTAGTTATACTCACAATCCAGAAGGGCCAGACATGGCAGCCACTTCAGTGGACAGCTGCTGTAGTCTGTAAGAGGAACACGATCACGGGGTAAGTTCAGATCTTAGCTTTTGTGGGATTTAAATTTTTTTTTTCTTATATCATTTCTATTTTGCAGTAGAAAAGAAGGGATTAGGTCCTGCAAATCCAGAGAGCTTGTAAAACAACTAGATTTTTTTCTTATTATATCTCTGTTGAGAATACCAATGAGTCTTCATACATTACTACCCTGTGTAACCTCCAGTCCTTTCTGGGATAACAGGGATACAGACAAATTCTCATTTAATAGTATTCTTCAGCCTTTTGTGTGCTTTGTTAATGTTGGCCTCACAGCTCTTGGTTGTTGTTAGTAACTGGATACGGATACAGCTGGGTGTTGGAACAGCTGATATCCCAGAGCTAAATCTTGCCTAGTCTCCATCCCCAAACAGCAGCTTAGTAAGGGCTCAACAAAAAGAGCAAAGCTTCAATAATACTAAGAGTTTCTGTTCCCTTCATATTCATATGTTAAAATATTGTCATCCAGGTAATGCTATTGGAGGTAGGGACTTTGCTAGGTGAGTGGTGAGGATCATGCCCCTCTAATTGATGTTATCTTCCGTGCAAAGGGGGCTCTAGAGACCTCCAAGTCTGCTTTGTGTGTGAGGATGCAGAATTGACCACCTGTGAGGCAGGAAACAGCTCCTCCCCAGACACCAAATTTTCTGATGCTTTCACTTTGGACTTGACACCGTGAGATATAAACATCTGTTATTTATGAGCCACCCAGTTTAAGTTGTATGAGAATAGCAACCCAAGCCAACTAGGAGGGAGAACTGCAAACGACAGTGGTGCTGCTGTAACAGGTATCAAAGCGTGGGTGTGTTTTTGGAGCTGGGTACCAGGAGGAGCAGGAGGAGCCCCGAGGTATGTGTAGGAAAGGCTTGCACTGTTGTGTGGGGGCTAAGGGGAGTCCTGGTAAATACTGGGAAAGAAGAGCAAAGAGCTGAAGTGAGAGCTTCAGTCTTAGAGAACATCTGAGCAACTGAATAAAGTGTAGAAATATGGACAGGAACAAATTTTCATCAATAATGATAAGAAAAATGAGGATCGAAAGTCCTGGACAAGGTTGGCTAAATTTACAATTTATATAAGCTACTCCAGATGCCTGCCCTTTAAAATATAATCTAGACTCAACAGCTTAGCAAATATATGGACCTCAAGCAGGTTCAAGTTACAGTGGGTTTGCACATACAAATACAAATATAACAAAAATATTGATACTTTGTACTGGGAAATAATGGGCAGAGTGTTAGATTTTGTCATTTAAAACAATGTAGTATCCCTGTGTGTGGTGATTTTTATAGACATTAAGTATATTTAACTCAGGAAAGAGTTACCACATTGGGATGCCATCTGGCATAGCCTGATTCAGTTGACAGTTTCTGGAAAACTTGAAATACTTTGTGAATATATATATATATCTCAGATAAATAATGGTAAACATTTATTATTATTAACTCTTTATTTTTTACTTTCTAATTTTCTGTTTGTTATTGCTATTTAGTCACAGAAAAGATTAACACTTTATAAGAAATATACTTTAGCATATGCCATATAGATATGATTTTATATGAGGAGGAACTTATGAGGAACAGGATGTCTTTGGAAGGAAATAAGGAAACGGCAATAAAAGAATTCTTCCATATATAAAGCTTTTTGAACTGAGTTACTCTTTTTCAGAATACAAAGCTTTAATTGTTAGAAGGAAAGAGAAAAACATCAAATAAGACAGGAAGCTGGAAGACCAAGGTTAAAGAATTCTTCTATACAGATTCACTGAGCATGGGGTATATATGTGTACGGGTTTGAGTCACAACAAAAATCCTTGCGTATTATAAGACATTCACTTTATGGGTTTTCTACCTAACGTATGATATAATATCAGACCGTCTTTACAGCAAGTAAGAAAAACGTGCAATACTCTAGTTTGCTATGATATGTGATTTGGCGTTTGCTAGCTACGTTATTCAGATCCCCTGGACTCCTTTGCAGTGTTCCGTGACCTGTGGGTCGGGGGTGCAGCGGAGGGAGGTGTACTGCAGACTGAGAGGCACTGGTCCGGTGGCTGAAGACATGTGCAATCCATCCACCCGGCCTCAGGGGCAGCGACAGTGTTGGCACCGGGACTGCGTCAAGTACCGGTGGCTGGCAGGACACTGGCTAGACGTGAGTGTCAACAGGGCAGGGTCATTTTCTCTGCTTTCCGCTTTTTGGAAACTTCATTATTATTGTCTTGTGTATGCATGCGTATGCGCGTGCGCGTGTGTGTGTGTGTGTGTGTGTGTGTGTGTGTGTGTGTGTGTGTTTTTGCTTTGGCACTTGTGTGGGGGTCAGAGGACCTTAGAGTTGAACTAAAGTTGCTATGCTTTCACTAAGTGCTTTACCTGCTAAGCCATCTTGTCTGCCCTTTTATCCTCTCTCCCTCCCCCCTTCCCTCTTTTCCCCTTTCCTTCTCTATCCTGTCTTTCTCTGCCTCTCATTTTGAGACAGAGGCTCCTATAGCCCTGGCTGTCCTGGAACTCCAGCTACTACTCTCTCTTCCCCAGTGGAGTTCTGGCTTTGCAGTTATGTACCACTACATCCAGACCTTGACAAGCAAACTTGCCAGGACACTGCACGTAGGAAAAAGTATTACTGGTTTTGTCGTTGCACTTCCAGTGTTCAACGTCCTGTAAGAAGAAAGAAACCTATCGGCTAGTGAGATGCACGAATGAACAAAATATCCAAGTGAATGAAAGTTTCTGCAATCCTTTGACGAAACCACTTTCTATCAAGAAGTGCAGGAATCCGCTCTGCAAGTATGTGGTGGTAACAGGAGACTCGGCACAGGTAAGGTTGGCTTAGTTTATTTTCCTGTTGCTGTCATAAAATACCTGGCAAAAAGAAGTGTCTTTGGTGAGCGGTGAGGGCCACACGTAGCTGTGGTGTAAATGAGTGGTGTGGAATACAGTTGGGAATTAAACTTGTTTGGGAAAGTAGGTTACCTGGTCTATGACCTCACTAGCTCCAGGTAGTTCACTAGTCTACACTATGAGGACATGGACCTTTTTCTTATTAGGTGGATCTTAAGCCCAATAAGACAACTGTTGATTACTTCCAAGATATGTGTCACTATCACACCCTTGAGTATATCTTGCCACGCTGGGCATTGTTTTGGTTCATAGACTTTGCAGCAGGATAGGACTTGATTGCTTCTCCCCCTGAGCAGCTGGTACAACGTCTTCCAATACTACAAGGAAGCTTCTGGGTCTGCTCTGGCTCAATTGCTCCAAGTCCTGTGGAATCTTCAGCAATAGGGTCTTGAAGTTCTGGGGGTTAACCAAGGGCAATGGTGAATGGCTTATGTTGGTAGGGGAGAGGTCTCCTGGGTTCCCCTGACTGGCAACTAGAAGGTAAATTTCCCATGCCTTGGTACTTTCTTGATACGCATTTTCATCTTGTATGTAAAATATCTTGTATCTTGATACACATTTATATGCAAATTTTGGTATCAAATTTATTATTCCTTCTGCTATTATTGCTCTTTGGGCTTTGGGTATCACATCTATAAAATCATTGCCTAGTTTGTATCAGAAGGATGTATATATTCTTCTAAGTCATATAATTTTAGTTCGTATATTTAGGTCTGATATATTTTGATTATTTTCACTTATGATATGAAGTCATCACCCACATCTACAATTGCACATGTCTACCCTATGAGCCCAACACAACTTGAAGAAGAGGATAATCATTGTCCCATTGATTCACTTGGCATCGTTGTTGAAACTCAGTTAACCACAATGTTTTTGATTGACTTTCGCACAAAATTGCAATAGCATTCATGTAAATTTGGCAAGCTGGCCTTAAAACTCACATAAAAATGTAAGAGACTCAGCCTAGCCAAGCCATCTTATAAAAGAAAGAACAAGTTGGTCCCTGAACACGTTCTCTCGTGCATGATTTTTGTTGTGCAAGTATAACCAAGACTGTCCTGTCGGAATGACATAAGAATGGGAAAACAGGCCAAGTAAGTACAATAGAGAGTCCGAAAATGGCAAGAGAAACCTCACAGGTTCCTCAGATGTAAAATCTAGGCTGGAACTTGATGGTTCATATTCTCTGATGGGAGTCTGGGTAAGCTGCCTAAATGTCTCTGCATCTTTGTTTCCCCATCTATGAATGAAGCTGGTGAAGTGAGTTGCCATGGAGATGATATGCATCATACATATCAAGCAGCAGACAGATATTAGGCCTCAGGTGAATTTCAAGTCTCCTTATTTCCTTACCAGTGTGTGTTTTTCAGTGTGCAGGTAACTGCGGGTTTACTTACCGAGAGAAGATGACATACTGTACTAAGATCCAGCCCTCTAAGAAGCATGCATTCCATCAGCTTCGGCCTGTAGTCTATGGAGCATGCCCCGTGATACCTTCTCCACATGTGTACAAATGTGACGTTAAGAGCTGTCTGCATGTGGCCACTTGGAAAGTGGGGAAATGGAGCAAGGTCAGTGCAGACTGAATTTAAGGCCCTTTGCATAAGCTTTCCAGAGGTGGAATGCCTGGTAATCTGCATTTATTGGTTGTTTGTATAAATATCTTATCCTTTCTGTATTATTTATTATTATTATTATTATTATTATAACTTACTTATAAACAGATTACATAATAATCCTCATTTATAGTCCTTGGAGAACATGTACAATAGCCTTAGCATTAATGTAGGTACTTCAGAAATATCTGTCAGGTAAGTGAAGAAGTAACTTTCTCTAATATATACATAATATTATTTACACTACATTCTATTTATCAACTTAAATCATGGAAATAAAAATAACGTTCCTTTGCATTCTCATAAGGAAAAACCTCTAAGTATCATTAATATCGCTAGTAAATGAGATTAATGATTACTAAGAATTTATAATGTGCTATGTACACATTTTAGTTAGTTTTAACGAGCCTCATCAACTAATATTTATTGAATGCTTATCACGTGTTACTGATAAAACTGTACAAAATAAATGGCAAGAAACCAGTAACTGAGAGACAACAGCTGCGGGCTCATAGTTAAGGACTTTTTTCTCCTGTGACTATCCAGCCCCAGAATATTTTTGCGTCTTCCATAGTTCTAACCGTAACTGACCGTCACTTTGTTCTAAAAGAGCTTCGTCTGGAAGAAGGCACTGTGGATTTCCTGACCTTATAATTTGTTATATATTTTTACCTCAAACTTTACTGTGTTGGCAGTGCTCAGTCACTTGTGGAAATGGGATGATGGAGAGAAGAGTAGAATGCAGGACTGAAAACGGTTGGCCCAGTGACTTATGTTTAAAGCGTTTAAAGCCAGATGCTCAAAAGAAATGTCATGCCAATGACTGTAAGTAATGGGCACCCAGCATCAAGTATTCCTAAGTTTTACCTAAAATGTTGAAAACAGACATACGCAGTAGTTACAATCTGCAACACAAAGTGTCAGACCTTCAGAGTACAGCGATGATTCTGATAGTCGGGCTCGTACTGTTTGGATTTTGTTGAGTGTTGATGTGCTGCATTAATTTTATCCCTGAAGGTAAATTATTTACTACCTGCAAAGAAATGCAAGTCATAAACAACATTACCAAGGATGGTGACTACGACCTTAACGTCAGGGGAAGAGTAATGAAGGTATTCTGAAAACCGTTTCTAATTGATTTCGAGCATTGATCTGCTCCTTGGAAAATGTTCTCTAGATATTTGCTTATTCCCCTTAGATCCATTGCTCAGGCATGCAACTGGAGAACCCTAGAGAGTATTTACCGCTGGTCAAAGGTGAAGACAACTTTTCTGAAGTCTACGGCCTTAGGTATGAGATGCTTTGTCCTATCTGTGCACTTAGATACTGAGCCTTCGGCATGGCATTGGAAGCCCTCACATGTAGGATATGTAATTGAGATGAGGGTGGGTACATCCGGGCCTTAGCCATGTGATAGCCTGCAATCACAAAGCGGGTGAGGGTGGGACAATACAGAAGGGACTAGTTTAAAGACCTTGTCTACCTTCATAGAAATCCAATTAATTCTAGTAGCAAAAGCTGGGAGAATTACATCTCAGGTATTATATATTATAAAATAGTCCTTGGATCTCCCTGTGAGGACTCTGCATGTTAGCCGTGGTGAACTCTGCTGCTTTCCAAGTTAACATGCTGTCACTGTGATGCGCAAGAAGTACGCCTTCTGTTTTTACCTCTTCCAAGCCCGTCATTTACCACCCGGGGTCTAGCAAATGCAGCATGCACTAAAATATCCCACTACTGTTACAGACTTCAAAATCCTTACGAATGCCCCTTCAACGGAAGCAGGAGGCAAGACTGCGCATGTAAAAACGACTACCCACCTGCTGGGTACACTGCTTTCAGCAAAGTGAGAGTTGATCTCACTTCCATGCAAATCAAAAGTAAGTGCTGAATTGCTTTGGAAAACAAAAAGCCTCCATTTGCTAAGGGGAACTCCAGCAATGTACACATGACAGTCGAGATGTAATGAGGAAGCCAGCACTATACAGAATCGTTTCCTTTATAATTATTAGTTACATACTTTCTTGGTAATGAAATGAAAGATGGGGATCTTTGGTACAAATGTTGTATAGTGGCAGTAATAAGATTGTTCCCTTTCAAGCAAAGCTATCTGCCTTAAAAAAAATCCCCAACCATATTAAGTTCAAAGAAATTAATATCCTCAATGTAAGCATAAGTTTTTTGGTAGGATTTAAAGTAAGAACTTTATTCTAGATTATAATTTATTGAGTATTATATTTCCCCATGTTATCATTTTTTCCTTTAAACAACCCTGTATCAGATAAGATAGGTATTATACCAAAATATCATAGGTGATGATATTGCCAGTCATTGGCCTGAACCCTAAGCATATAACATCAAATGGGTACATTTTAAACTCCTTTCTTTTCCTTTCTCAAATTCCTGTAAAGCCCGCGCGCGCACGCGCGCGCGCACACACACACACACACACACACACACACACACACACATTCTACGCCTATACGGTGAAACTCAACGTGACAACTTCCCGAGTGGTCTCATCTTAAATGCATGACTGCTAAGCCTTGTGTGACCTTCGTCATTACCGAGCAAACCTGCTGTATCTGTCTAGTCCTCCTTCCATTTTCCTTGATTCCAAATCACTTTCTTTTTGAGGTTTAAATTCCTGAAACATTAGCACCTTCAGTCTTTCACTAAGGACGACCTTACTCCCTAATTTACCAGGAAAAATAAGTAGTATATCCGTAAGCGGATTTCCCAAGTTCCCACTGCTGCACCACCAGTTCAGGGAAACTACCTTTGCACCTTCCCTTCCCTTATGTATTGTCTTTGAACAGTTTGTTTCCTGCTCTTGGTGAAGGCAAATCTGCTTGGCTGTCTTATAGATATGACTCAAGAATGTAGCAGTACGCTACAAATCTTTTACCCTTGATTTAGGGAAGGAGAAAGGAAAGATAGAAATCTTCACTGCTTTTACAAGCAGCCTTGATACAGAAAGAGAGAAAGATAGAAATCTTTACAGCCTCTTTTTAGGCTGTCCTAAGCTCCAATCTCTCCAACCTTTGTTCTCACACTAAGGACAGCAACCCAACCAATGAACCACCAACTAACACCCACTCCCACCCACTGACTCTCGGGTCTTCAGACCTTTTATGTCCTAAGCCAAAGTTTCCCATAAACCCATGCGGCACACAATCCCAAAGACAAGCTACAGGTGCCAGAACGACTGCACCCAACCAAATTACAGCCACCTGCATCAAGCATTCCAATTCCAACTCGTAAACAACTCTACCACAGCTGGGGTGGGAACACGAACCTCTAGTAATTAGTCGGTTAAACCAAAAAGCTTTTCTTAACATAAAAATTCCAAGTGGTCCTCTACACAAGGACATTATTTCAGCAACTCACCTTTTCTCTTCTATATCACTGATTCTTCTTTGCTGGGCTATTTACACAATTCATGCAACATGTACTTAGTGCTTCCGCTACAATGAAGTACGAATTTTACCGGTGGCTACTTTCTTTCTACTTTGTTTCTTTCTTTCCTTCTTTCCACTCCCTCCCTCCCTTCCTTCTTTCCTTTCTTCCCTCCTTCCCTTTTTTCTTTCTCTTTCTTTCTTTTTTCTTCTTCCTTCCTTCCTTCCTTTTTTCTTCCTTTCTCTTCTTCTTCTTCTTCTTTTTTTTGATGTAATTGGCTATCTTGGATCTTGCCTTGTAGATCAGGCTGGCTCGAACTCAGAGATCTGCCTGTCTCTGTTTGAGTGCTCAGATTAAAGGCATTGCCACTATGGCCTACTTCTTGTGTTTCTTGATAGTGATGTTTCTTAAATGAGACGCTATCCTCTCTTTCTAATTTCTCCTTTCCTATCCTACCCTGAACTTACTCCAAGTTGCTTCTCATTGCCACCTCATCTGCATAGTTCTTACACAAGTTATTGGTGGCCTCCTCTCCTCTAAACCTGATAATGAATTCTTCATTATGTGGTTCAGCTTCCAGATTTTCATTAAGGATCAGTATTATCCACAGCTGAGGAAAACTGGGGGAGGAGAGAGCCTGGGGCCACGTCCTTTGGTTAAGGGGAGGGGCTAGTATACTCAGTTGAATTTGTGTAGTAATCCATAGGAACCACAGGAGTAAAATCATAAGCTTATAATCATAAAAATCATAAAATCATAAGATTTTACCAATAAGGGTAAAATCATGGGTATTGGGAGAACAAATTGTAGCCATAGAAACAACTAGGAATTGAATATACGAATTCAGGTAAAATGGTAAGAGTCAAAGCTAGTATGAGTGAAAAGAAACAGATAAATGCATTTTAGGAATGTATTTAATGTATGTGAGGTTAGCTATACCTGTGGAGCATCCAAGGAATGGCGGCCAGTAAGATCCTGGTTGATGTGCCAGAGCTCATCAGAGGCAAGTGGATGATGTACACAGAAGCGATTATCAAAATGAAACTGGTGTTATCGACCGCTCTTGTGCCTTCAGAGGCACTAGCGAAGTACGCTTTGAAACCTGTGTTTGTGTTCTGCCCCGCATAATCTTCTGTGCCACAAAGAATCAGTGGAACGGGGATACATGTCTAACAACTACCTATCCTGGAACAGCTCCGATTTGTACTGTTGGTCAGTTCTGTGGTGTACATACTCCACCCACGCCACACGCGAGCTCACCACCGTGACCACATTGGCTGAGCGTGGGAGGTGCACGCAATTGTTCCAGTGGATTATGAAAGGCCTGGCTGTTTTTGTAGCTGTCCTTAGAGATGATACATTTGCACGTATGCTACTTTGGGGAACTGTCTCCGAAGGACCGGTGTCTTCGCAGGGTACGCAGGGATCTGTCACTGACTTGACTCGACTAGAGGAACTCGTAGCCACTGGTGAGGCACCGTTTAAGTGAGTAAGGCAGGCAAGAGTGATCGCAACAGCTGAGTTTGAGGTTTCTGCCCAATCTGTCTTTGATGCAGTGAATCTAGTTTGGGTCTTTTGTGTGGAATCTCCAGCGATTCTGACAGTCGGGAACTTCTGCTAACCGTGTAGACATAGCGCACATGCACGCACACTACTTTGGCGTACTTGGTCTACCATCAAGGAGATTTCTGTCTTTCTGTGATTTTCTTCTTGAGCCCACTCTCTCTATTTCCGAGATTTGCTGTGGTGTAAAATGTGAAAAACCATTTATTAACTTTTTCCATATTTCTCTTTAATTTCAGATGTATCTGTGATTGTTTCTTTTGTAGGACAACTTAGGCCGTGTATAGTTTCATGTTTAAGAAAATGTCCCCATTTTGAGACAACCCTGTAGTCTATGCTGTAATGGTTAAATATTTTGTTTAACATTTTTGTTAAATTTTTAACTAGTCATATAAGTATATTTATGATACTATGAGGACTGCACATTTGAAAGTAAAGACGATTTTGCTGTTTCCATGGTAATGAGTTGTGTTTATTTTTTACAGCTACAGATCTTCTTTTTTCCCAGACACTATTCGGAAAGGCAGTTCCGTTCGCCACAGCTGGAGATTGCTATAGTGCTGCCCGATGCCCACAGGTACCTCATATGCACTTCATTAGTGTTCTCTTCAAAATGAAACAGTCAATGATTCTTTTCTTCATTTTCTTGACCATAACATTGCAGGAAACGTAGAACTAGACATCCAGAGCTTCCTCTATGCATTTATTGTAAAGGTTATAAATCAAGGGAAGGAAAAACACCTCTGCCAATATTAAATTCATTTCAAAGACTCAGTAGCAAGACCTACCCCTTCATCTTTCATTTTATCTTTCAACTTGGTCCTTGGGAATGAAGAGGTACACGCCGAAAGGGAGACGAACGGATCGTAAGCATGTTTGGTTTATTTGCTGATGCTGGCATCAGTCCTTTTATATGTTTCCCAAAGGTCCACATATGAAGGACTGGTTCCCAGGGTGGTGGTACTGAAAGATGCTGTGGACCCATAAAAGGTGGAGGGGTGCCCTCCGGGGGCACCATGGAACCCTCCTGGTCTAATCTTTCTAGATCCTGTGGCCATCTGACATCCTGGCCAGATAGTCAAACAAATGAGATCATCCAGTCTTATAATAGAGCCTCGGTGTATATGTGTTTAGGGCTAGCAACTTGAGATTGGGCAACCTACCAGAGGACTTCTCTCTCTCCCTCTCTCTCTCTGTAGTCATTTAATTGCCTGTAGCTTTTCATCTAGGTCGAGGTCTTGTAAGATTTACCCCATCCACGATGGCATTTCATCTGGGTGATATCACAGATGCATATATAGAAAACGCTATCTCATAGACATGCTGGCCTCTGGCTTTTACCATCTTTCTGGCTGAGATATTCCCTGACTGTATAGGAGTTGTGTTGTAGATGTGTCAACTGAGGGTGCACACTTCACAGTCAGTTCTTCACTATATTTTGTCCAGTTGTGGATTTCTGTAACGGCCTCTGATTGCTATAAAAAGAAGCTTCTTTGATGATGGAGGAGAGCTACACTTAACTGTGGGTATTGTATTTGCCTGTTCTGGCATCTTAAGGTGGAGAGGTTTGCGATTTTTCTTCTTTTTATGTTTTCATAGCTATAAGTATTTGTTTTACTTAAAGTGCCTCAGGAATTTTGCATGTTGTGTATTTATTTTTATTTCTATTAATATTGAATCTTTAACTATTTGAGAGTAAGCTTAATTTCCAACTTTTTGTGAATTTCCTAAAGTTTTCAGTTTGATTCCGTTTCCGTTCTTTTGTGGCTAGAGAACACACTCCATATTATTCCCTCCTTTTTAGCAGGTTGAAGGTGGTTTTACAGTGTAACGTGGTTCATTCTGAAGAATGCTCAAGACATGCTTGAAAAGAGTGTGTGTTTCAGTTGTGTGACCTGTTCACAGGGTGCAGGGCACAGTCTGCAGTGTGGTTCACTCTCCTGTCCACTTGCTGATCCGCTTCATTCCAGCTGCCGAAGCTCTGCAGTCAGTCCCACGGAACTGTGGTTTTAGTCCAGTCTTGTTCCGGCGTGTTCTGTTTCCTTTACACTGAACTTTCGCTGTACATGATTGTTGGCTTATAATTCCCACAAACTTTTAATAGGTTTTCTTCTCTTAATCACAAAATATGCTTCTTCCTTTGCAGTAGCTCATTTTTTGGTTTAAGGTTTACCCTATCTGACGCTATCCCCAGAGGGCATAAAATCGCTGCTTTCCTGGCTTATATGTTTCCGTGGCTTTACTTTCAGTTTATATCCTTGCAGTTTAAGAGTGTTCCCTATAGATGTTGGAGGTCTTTGCCTGTTGATTGGACTTTTCATGTTATCAGTCTGCTTGGTTTCCATCTTGTATGCTTTTTTTTTTTCCTCTGCAAACCCTTCTGTTTGATTCTCCTTCCCTCATAGCTTTCCTTCTTTTTCAGTGACTGCTCTCTCTTGAAACATCTAATCTTACCGCTGTTTTAAAAATCACTGCCTACCTTCTTACCTACCTGCCTATCTAGGTGCTGAATCAGGATCTGTCTGAGTTTTTCCTGCTACTTTAGCTTTCCCTTTGTCTTCGTCTCCTAGCATCTTCACTAAGGAGCACCTGGTGTGGATCTCTTTGTGTCTGTTCGGCTTCTTGGATGTGTACATTACAATATATCACCAAATTTGGAAATGTTTTATGGGGAGCAGCCTTGTCCTGCCCAGTCTTCATGGCCTTCTCTTTCGCAGCTCTCCGTCTGACTCCTCGACAACTCTCGGGCCGGTCGGTCTCGGCTGACCATGTTCTCAGCCCGTGCTCTCTCCCAGCTGCTGGATGCTGCTCTGGCTTTTCAGCACCATCATGGGGACAGCAATTACTCCACAATCTCATCTAGATACACTATGCTCCTTGGACAGGATGTTCTTAAGATCAGGAAAGACTCCAAGAGGGGTCTTTCTCAGCCATCCTTTTCCACATCCTCTCTGTTAAACCTCATATCTTCCATCTACTCATTGCTCTTATTATGGTTGTTTATCCTTCTCTTCCTGTGCAGCAATAAAAATCCCACTTTCAGTGTTACTTTTAAGCTTTAACCTAGCCATATTACATTCCAGGTAATCTCTGTCCTCTTAGGAAAAGCCATGTAATTTTCTATTTTTGTAATCCAATTATACTCTGAGAATAGTTTTCTTCCTTTCTTTTTATTAATAACAGTTTCCTGTTGACCTTCTCACATGGAGGTTGCTTCCATAATGGTCAATCCATGTCAGGATGGATGAACTTTCTCCAACAGCCCTTCTCTTTTTAAGCTCTGCCTTCTGGTCATGTATTTGATACCTTGAGATACGCGAACAGCTTGGTAATATGAGGCCTTCCAAATACTCCTGTTCAGAAAGATTGCTCAGTTCTGGAAATCTGGTCCTCAGGGGTCCACGTTGATTTAAGTCTTCTCAGTGAGAGATGTCAGCAGCATTCAAAGGAGATCGGTAATCGAGTAAATCACGTAATTGACAAGTAGAATCATACTCCTTTTCATCTCACTGGTGAACTCTCCCTGTAGGGAGCACCTTAACAGAGAGACAATTATTATAAACTAAACATTTCTTGATGAGCTTGGAATGGGAGTGAGAGGTTTTTACACAATCAGGGTTTTAACTACGGCAGTTATTTCTCTTTCTTTCTAACACCTTTCCCCCCGCCCCCCACAAACATCTTAAGGAAGTTGCATAGCTATAAAGTATGAAGTCTCAGTTTATAGCTGGACAGACAGATACTGCAGTGTCAACTTCTCTCGGAACCTTACAAGAGTCAGTGTAGAAGCAGCAGCAAAATGTTTTTCTGCCATCAGGGTGCGATGCCCCATCATGTGGTTCTGAACACTCCTGGAATGCAGAGCTTCTTGCCAAAATTAGATGGTGCTTGGCATAGACAGATGCTCTTGCAAAAGAGCTGTGTCATCCATATTCAGTCTGTATTTGTCTTCCCCAGGCTACTGTTACCAAAAATACAAACTGTCCGGTATTTTGGGAGATGTTCTGTCAAATGTATAAACCAGTTTCTATGTTAAATTACATGACATTTGCATGAATACCTTCCAGATGCTCGATGTCTCAGAAAGAACTTCTTCTGTTGTTTGGCATTCATCAAAACCACATCCTCTGTGTTTGCATGGGACCGGGTACCCCAGGACATGAATGCTAAAAAGAGCACAAACACATATGGCATTCTTTAGGGAAAATAAACTTTACCATATTGAACGTGAGATGGAGCGGGAGAGCGTTCTGTGACCTGGGAATACATATGTCAATTGGGAGGAAGATATTCCTGAAGAGTCCTGGTGGGGACTTTGTTTCCTGTCCTGTGATTAATGTTTGAGTCCCAGAGAGTTGGAGACATAATCACATTCCAGTAACGTCAGCAGGTCATGCCAGCACCCGTCTTAGTGGCTGTTCGTTTCCAGGTGTTAGAGATTATGATTTACACGCTCACAGGTGTTCAAATAAATTTTCACATCTCTACGCTAAATCCCTAGTACTGTCGTTGCAGATCCCACTGTGCATGTTAGAAAGAGGAGCTACGCCATTTTGTTTTTCTACCAGCAAAGAGAGATGTCCCTGTTGCTTTGCCTCCTTTCTAGCATTTGTGTTGCCAAGTTCATTTGCATTCGCTTGGTTGCATTCTCACTAATGGTTTCTACTAGTGCTTTTCCACCTCTGTCTAGTGCATCATGGTGTTAAGAACCATTCCCGGGCTTATTTGCCCTTTGTGTATTCTGTCTAATGAGGTGAGTGTCCGTGTCTGTGTCCATGTTTCACACTGAGCTCGTTTTCCTATCGGTGAATGTCGAGGATCCTTTGCATATTCTGGATACACAAAGGTCTTTCACCAAAAGTGACATTTTCAAGTATTTCATTTTTCTCTAAACTGTCATTTCAATCCCTTAAGTATCTTTCAGAGTAAAAGCTTTTCTTTCATTTTAATGAGATCAGATGTATGATTTCTTATGGATTGTTGAGCTAAGAAATCAAATCCCAAATGACAAAGATTTTCTCTATCTTAAAATCTTTTTTTTTTCATTCTGCATATTAGTCCTGCTCTATATCTACCCAGGTGATCCTTTTGGATTAATTTTGAGTTGGAGCCTGGGGGGGAGGTTTCTACATACAGATATCTGATTGCTCCCACACTCTGTGGTGGAATGGCAGTGTTTTCTCCACTCTCTGACATCACCGTGTGGCAGCAC
This sequence comes from Cricetomys ansorgei, assembly GCA_026225945.1. Lineage (NCBI taxonomy): Eukaryota > Metazoa > Chordata > Mammalia > Rodentia > Nesomyidae > Cricetomys > Cricetomys ansorgei. The sequence continues at coordinate 5,085,792 of JAMJFZ010000271.1, read as the reverse complement.
CCTGGAACCCCGAGCACTTCTGGCTTCCTGTGCACTGAAGCAGGAGCACATTCTTATGGCACAGCTGGCATGGAGCTAGACATGGTCCACAGACCTAGAAGCTCTACCAACCACGTAACAATGTATTCAGGTTAGACCTGAGTACCTCATGTTCCAGAGCATGAGAGCTTGACTGAGCCTCATCCTTCAGACCAAGCATCCTCAGGACCCACCCACCTAGAATGGGACTAGCCCAGGATCCAGGCTGTTGAGAGGTACTTGCCTGTAGAGGGCAGCGATTCTCAACCTGTGGGTCTCGATCCCTTTGCGGGTCTAATGACTTTCACTGGGGTCGCCTAAGACCATCTGCATATCAGATATTTACATAATGATATATAACAACAACAAAATTACAGTCATGAAGAAGCAACAAAAATAATGTATGGCTGGGAGAGGGGGTCACCACAGCATGAGGAACTGTATGTATCAAAGGCTCACAGCATCAGGAAGGTTGAGAACCACTGATGTAATGAGGTTCTCGCTTCATTGCTGACCTCCCTCAGGGTCATGTCACATGTACTCTGCCTCCAAGAATCTTCCCTGCTGTACCTGCCTTCACAAAGCCTGGGTTCCTGCCGTGCTTCACTGTCCTAGAGTCACAGGTCACAGGTCTGTCTTGGTCTGTCACTGTACCTTACTGGTCCCGAGTCTTCCTTCCCTGGGCCCACGCCTTTGAAAGATTTATTATTCCTCAGAACCTTCTTAGGGTCAGAGGCACAGCTATGACCCAATCCCACGCTGCTGGAAAGCTTCTCAGAGACATCAGTCCCCAGTTCCTGGAGAACTACAGCCCCCCACACACTGACATGACGGAAAGGAATGCCACACCTCAGTGTGCAGACGCACAGGCCCGCCAGCCCAAACGTCCAGTTCCGTAGCTGCAGGGAGAGCCTCCGTCCTGAGTCTCCCTGATGTTGCAGCTGCCGTGGGGCTGAGTGAGACCCAACACCGACGGAGCAATCCCCTCCTGTGACACAAAGACAAGAAGAGGCAGGTCCCCAAAGCCCTTACCTGAAAGTCTCTGTAGCACTGCAACTGCCGCAGATGCTAACCCCTGAGGCTGATGTTCATCACAGCCGAAAGGCCTCGGAGAGTCTACGCAGGGCCGCTTTCCCACTGCGGCCTCTTCTTACCTGACCTTTTGCTGAGTGGGTGCACAGCATAGGCATACAAACCAAACGTTTAGTGATCATAAATTACCTAGGAATTGACTTTAAAACAATGACTTGGTACGCGTTTGATTTCACAATTAAAGATGAAATAAACGTGTGTATGGACGAGATGGCTGTGCTTGTCTATTTTACATGAAGCACCGAATCTTGGCTGCACATCTGGTGCTGCAGAAGGCAGAGCATCGCCTCTCAGAATTTGGATCTACAGTGGCAAACGTTTTTAATTTTTAAAATTTATTGATTGATTTTTATCGCTTGTGCGCACACACGCATGTGCGACAGCAGGAGTACGGAGGACGGAAGACCTCCCGGGGATCGAACTCAGGTCACTAGACTTGACAGCAATCCCTTTTTCCCACTGCGTCATCTCACTGGACCTATGACTACAAATGCTAAGAAAAAAATGCTATATTACAAACAGAGTACAAAATGGCTGAAGTATGCTTAGAGCCATTTCAAAGCAGAAGTGTGGTGTTATGCACATGCACGAGCATATGCACACACCACTCACATGCACGCACACACACACACACACACACACCACTGTAGCACGTGAATACATAAAGTAAATATTAATGGACAGGAAAAGAGAAAGTCCAAAAGACTTAATAGTAGGGGACTTCAATTCTCTTCCAAAGACGAACAGATCAACTGGAAGAAAATAAGGAAACACTGGACTTGAACTTGACTTGGACCAAGTAACCTAACCAAATGCACAGAGCTTTCCATTCAAACACAACACAGCACAAGTATTTTTCTCATGTGCACAGAATAGTCGTCAGGATACACTAAGTGTTGGATTACAAGATGTCTTGATCTATTCATATGATGAAACTTTGTACCGAGCAGCTCCACACTAACCTCCTTCACCATGTCCTGTTCTAGAATATTCCTCTAAATTGAAGCATACCTTCCTGGAGGGACCCATCCGGTTGAGGAAGTATCAAAGTTCTCTTGTGTAAGAAGCTGAAAGTTACAAATGCACAAGGTCTCTTCATCATATGGACGGAGTATCAGATAGCGTAATATACCCCAGGAATTAACTCTTTGAAAAGCTCAAATGTGGACCAGTGTGAAGTACGATTGTGCCTAGGGTTAACATGCTTAGTATTGCCATCATGTGTGCTCATGTGTTTACTTTCATGTTGTCATTATTTGATGTTTATAATGTCTTTCACCTATTAAAAAGCACTTTCTAGTGCAGAGGCCTGTTCTCGGAACATAGTAATGCATAGATGCCCGTAGTCAGTGTTTCATAATCAAGTGACCTATATTATAAATATTTGAAATTCGTCTAAACTTTATGTAACTACATTGTATATGTATTTGAATTAATATTTACTTTAAAATAATAATTTTACAATGGCCAAAAGTGAAAATAAATAAATGAAACTGGTATCTGATTTTTTTTTTTTTTTTCAAGACAGGGTCTCTCTGTGTAGTTTTGGCTGTCCTGAAACTCTCTATGTAGACCAGGCTGGCCTCTAACTCACAGAGATCCACCTGCTTCTACTACCCAAGTCCTAGGATTAAAGGGGCGTACCACCACCCCGGTTGATATTCTAATTCTTAGCAAGAGTAGTAGCTCATAAATACATTGAAGTGAATGTATTTTATATTTAGCTTTTGCTTTTGTGAGTATTTAATTCAACGTATGCTCCCAGGTTTCATCTCAGTCTTACTTAAGATGTGAGAAGCTTTGGCCCCAGAACGGTTAGGTGTGACCGGAGTGTCTCACGTTGCTTGGAATTTCCGTGCATGCTGAACACTGTTAGAAGGCTGAATTAATGTGTATTCTAGTTTTCAGTTCATAAGTCTTTACTGTATGATCATATAAACATGACATGGTATCATCTGGGTCACTTCATTTCTCATTCAGCATGTTTGAAGTTTATTACTAACAAAGGTAACCTGAAATATTCTGACATAAAAATACTTCTTGTATGATATAAGCTTCCAGGGGCCATATTGTACAAGTTATGTAGCATTGTAGTCCACACATCCTTCTAGGACCTTGAAAAGGGTTGATCTCTTAGGGGAAAACACCTCATTCGGCAGTTTGAGTTATCAGGAAAAGAGAAAAGATATTGCTATGGAAGGGATGAGTCACAATAATGGAAGATTCCAGAAAATACATCAAGCAGATATAAGTACCACAGAAATGATCAGTAAGTAGTCAAAACTTGAATCAAAAGAAATGTTAAAGTTGGACACATGTTAGTTCCTGTGACTCCTCCATCAAGGACTCATCAATTAGGAAAGGCCCCTGGCTGGGTGGTGGTGGCGCACACCTTCAATCCCAGCACTCGGGAGGCAGAGGCAGGCAGACCTCTGTGAGTTCGAGGCCAGCCTGGTCTACAGAGTGAGTTCCAGGACAGCCAGAGTTACGACAGAGAAACCCTGTCTCTAAAGAAAGAAAAAAGAAAAGAAAAAAAGAAAGAAAGGAAGGAAGGAAGAAAGAAAGAAAGGAAGAAAGAGAAAAAGAAAGGCCCCTGGGCATTAGGTGTCACAGAGGCTAGACCTGCTATGATTTCACTTGTAATTGAGAACTTATTTGTAGTCAGATTTTAAACTTCTTAACTGATTCATTTTTCTTTGAAAGAAGTTGGATCAGCTTTCTTCAGTTGTCTTAAGACCCTAGGAAAATAATTTGAGTCATTTGATGTTTCCAGACAAGAACATTCTTAAATATTTTATATATTCATTTTTCTTTCTCATAATACAGGGGCAGTTCAGCATTAACTTAACAGGAACTGGGATGAAGATATCCAACACAGCAAAATGGCTTGCTCAGGGGAGGTATGCTTCCGTCATCATCCACAGATCCCAAGTAAGTCCTGCAGGACCAAAGAGCCCCGGAATCACTCCTGTGCTATGAGCGCTCATTAAACCCCAATCTCAGATATAAACCCAGATGAGATCAATGACCAGAAACTTGCAGTGCATCATGAATACACCATATATGATAGGGTACAAGTCAGCTTTACCGATGCACATGTAGACACATACAAATTCAAATATGTGCTCCAGATACATAAACATGAATCTCAGATTTAGAGCTTATCTTTTATTTATATACTGGGCATTCATATATATATATATATATATATATATATATATATATATATATATATATATATATATATATAAAGGAAATGATTTAACTGTGCTTTAATTAAATGCCTATTAAATCCAACTACTTAGCAGGCTGAAACAGAAGACCTGCAAGTTCAAGGCCAGGCTATGGAGTGAATTCAAAGTCAGCCTGGGTAATGTAGTGAGGCTTTAAAGTGAAGAGAAGGCTATGCTGTAGGTCAGTGGCAGAGCATTCACCTGGCCAGGACCGCCAGTCCCAAGGTTCAACCTCCCTGTGTGGTGAAACTCAAAACAAACAAAACTCCCAACAGAGATTTAGGGCCAAGAATTTCAAAGCGATGGTTCAACCTGGGGTTTACTTATCTTCATACTTGGGTTTAGTGAAGGGATTATTGAACTGAGTCATGTAGCAAAGATCCTCAAAGTGTTCAGGAATGAATCTGTTTATGCGGTCTTCATGTTTTCTCGCCTATCTTTAGATAACACTGCTCTTTTATCGCTATCAATAGCTAAACGGGGAGCCAGGCGTGGCTCAGTCACTTAGGTGTCCTTCACACAAGCGTGTCGATCTGAGCCTGCATCAATAACCCTTATCCTACAGGGGAAGAGTAGAGAAAGGGAGACCCTGGTGCTCATTAGCCAGATCGATGCACCCCACTTTCAAGGAGAGATCCTGTCTCAGTGAATACAGTGGAATGCTATTGAAGAAGGCGACTGATGTCAACCTCTGGCCTCTACATGTATCACACATGTGCACCTTCACCTACGTACACAGACTCACACACCCATATGAGCACACAGAAATACTGTACACGTAATATTCCAATTAAAACTAATACTTATGAATTAAATGTAATATTCTTGTGTCCTAATCTTAAAGTACTTTGTTTCTGAAGACTACAAAAAATTATGTTTGAATTATTATAAGTGTAGATGGCTCAATGAAATAGTCTGGCTTTTGTGTATCCAGCTTTTAAATATCTTTTGCTTGACTATAAAGCATGCATCTTGACAGAAGTCACCAGAGGACAATAATATTAAATATTAGTAAAATATTTCATTTTTAAAAATTTATTATAGCTTCTAATGATTACTTATTTAATTCGTGAAGAACCTTATGTGTCAAGTTAAAATGTTTCCGGCAACATTGTTTGAAGTTTGAAAACCACGATAAAATTGAGACCTGTGACAGCCAGGTTTAATTATGGAAATGCAAACATAGTCACATTCCATAAGATGCCATGGGCTGAGCTTCCTATTTGAAAAGCCTAGGGAAAGAGAAATCCAGGAACTGAGTTTTCATTATTCTCTCTTAGCTCTGGGTTCCCTGGGGTTTAAAGGCTTCTAATCACAAGGTCTTCTGTCTCACGAAGTTCCAAACACCCAAAATTCCCTTCTCCGCTCTACTCTTCCTCCCTGGATTAAAAACAACACTTTACACCTCTCAGAAAAATGATGAGAGTTGAACATTTTTGGTCTATGAAAATGAAAACTTTTGGATGCAAAAGGCAGTGCAGAAAACCTGCCCCTCCCCCATCCTGCCCTCACTCCCTCAGAGCACCCCAGCCTGAGCCCATTCCCTGTGTTAGCGTAATTCTGATCTCGACTTCTGCCTTCTGCCTATTTGTTTCTGTTCCAATCACCCCACTTTCTGCACTGCTCCATGCTGCGTTTCAAACGCACTCCTGAGATGATTAAGAAGGTCAGGGTCAAGTTTGTATAATACTCTCATATTTTTAATGTCTTGGTCTATTATGTGAATTTGGGTGCCAATTACGAGTTTTTAATAAACTCACCAATACAAATAAATATTCGGATGACAAATGTGTGTGCTGAGATGGAGTGCGTAAATCCTACCGTATTTTATTTGACATGAATAACAGCTGGTCTGAATCTTAGGTTTTTCCCTCTGGACCCACGCATGGCAGTCACTGGGCATCAGCGGTTACATCTGTGCTGTGCATGCATGGCTCCTATGTTGTGTAAGAGTCTTCTCGTATTGCATTTTCTGTTTCTTCATACTTTCAGGATGGAACCAAAGTCTACGGCCGATGTGGAGGCTTCTGTGGGAAATGCATTCCTCACATGGCTACGGGGCTCCCAATTCAAGTGCTCTGAACATTCAGGACTTAGAAGTATCCTCAAAGGGAGGCAGTGCTCTGTGAAACACGCAGGTGTCTGGTGCTCTTCTTTCACTCCCGGATTCCTGAGACTTCCATACACAAACCTTTTTTGTCGGGGTGCTCATCAGTTAATGTTTATGGGTTTTTAAGAGAAACTCAGCAGGAGTTATCACTCTAACCAGGGTTATTTTTAAATGTCATAGTTTATTACGGGGAATACAAGTGAGTTTGATTGACTCATATGAAGAAAATATTGCTGGTAACAGCTTGAACTGGACCATAATGACGTTAGACTGTTAAACACATAGGTAAATAAATCTCTGGTCAGCCTCCTACAGTACAGCGAGGTTATTCTGAGTGTTAAAATGGAACAAAAAGAGTTAGGAGAAACTTTTAAATTACTATAAGCATTATTAAATCTCTTAGTGAGTATCAAATTAGTAATTACATCCAATAAGCATGTAGACATCATACTTTCTACTGTTATGATTTTGATCCATTGCTTATTTTTTTCCCTTAATTTTATGTATGCATTTTGGTGCTTCAATAAAAAAGGTTCTAAAAAAATGTAATACAATTTTTCATTAAAAATTGGTGCTTGTGTTAAATATTAAGTAGAAAATATTGCGGTGAAATGGAGACGATATACTATGTTGGAATTTGATTTTTAAAGCCTACCTCTAATTTGACTATACTTATGAACGGTATGCTGTTTTTATAATATTTATGTACTACCACACCTTATAACTCTCATATATGTAACTACTCTTAAAAATCTATTTTCTCAAGGTTACGTAATGTATTTTGTTAACCAGATAGAAGACGGAGATTCTTAGAATTCTGATGATTCTATGTTGTGGTTAAAGATGCAACTCTCTTTTCCTGACAAAAAATTTCACTAGCCAGTGTATAGTCAGTGGTTCTCTAGAGAGACAGGACCAATGGGATGCATTTTAAGGGGACGTATTAGATCGGTTTACACGATACAGTCTGCATCCTCCAACGATAGCCTTCACACTGGAGAGCTGGCTGCCATGACTCTCAATCTGGTGCTAAAGGTCTGGACCCTTGCTGGGCGACGCTGGGTATATGCTGGAGCTACACTGTAGCTACACCAGAGCAACACTGGAGCGATGCAGCTCTTCAGTCCATGTGGGAAAACTGAATAACTGGGCTCTGATGCTGGAGACAGTAGTCAGTGAGTGCACCAGCAAGACACGAAGAGAAGCGCAAAAAAAAGCAAAAACTTTTCCCTCCAAAGTTAGGGCAGATCTTCCCCACAGTAAAGCTAACAGGACAATCACTCACAGGTTTGCTCAAGATGCCCTGCCTTGTGAAGTCTCCATCCCGTTACATTGAAGATCCACAGTGCTTATCACGGACAAGTTCAGCTACTTACTACTGAGGTGTTCTCAAAGACAGAACATGAATAAATATAAAAATCCACGACTCCTGACAGATTCTTAGGTATCAAGAGGTAGTTTTTCAAGTGGGTAATTTAATTGTGTGTTATATGATTATAGGATTTTTAAAAGCAAACTAACAATTATTTTTCCACATTGGCCTACCCTATAAACAAAATCATAGGTTTTACCCTCAAAGTGTTTTTCTCCCAGATATTTGCTAGAGATATATAAGGCACCTTACAGGGCTCCAGAGAAAGTCAGTTACAGTGTGGTCAGACACTTGCAGAACTCTGAAACAAAAGGATGATTCTGAAAATCAGTCACAGACATTAAGACAAAATGTATAACATTTTCCAAAAAGTGTAACATGCTCCAAAAAATGTTTCATTTGTAATGAAAGCCTTGTAATTTATAAACGTTTAAATAAAAATGTATTTGTGTGGTGTTATACTAACTTTGATTTCATGTTCTTCACCTATCAAAATGGGCTGTCACTGAAATCTCTTCAGGACTCTGTAACACTGTTCTGTTCATACTGCTGCGTTGGTAAGGAAACAGAATAGCTCCTATTGGCCACAAAGCTTCTCATGACAAAGGCAACGTGGGCAGGAATGTCCAGGGGAGCTTGCTGTGTCTCTGCAGGTTGTGTGCACAGGATACTGGTGGGTACTTCAGTTCAACCAGCCAAACCAAACCACATGACAAAGTCCCAGGCTATGGGCAGGGAAATAATAGGTTCATCCTCGGAGCAAAAGCAGACACAAGGAAGTAGGTGAGACATGAAACACTGTCCCTAAGGCAGGGGGCAGATACTTATGACAGAGCCATTGAACCTCAATTTCCCTGCAAATTAACAAAGTACTCTCCAGGGTGGTTAAATCAATTGTAAGTATCAAGAGCTTGGGTAAAGCTCAGTGGTAGCACACTTTCCTACCATGTGTGAGGACAAGGAAGAAAAACATTACAACTGGCAAGGCGTGAAAATGTTACCCTTTTCATATGTGCAGTAACATACAATTTCCCCTCTAAAGTTTTATTTATCTTATTTCTAGGCATGGGAACGTGTGTGTGTGTGTGTGTGTGTGTGTGTGTGTGTGTGTGTGTGTATGTGTGTGTGTGTTCCCTTGCATGTGCATGTGTGTTTAGATATGAGGTCTCTTTTCCCTGAAAATTGCCCTTTAATATCTTTGGATATACTTCAGGGTCTTACTGTGTAGCCCAGGCTGCCCTGCAATTCATGTTTGATACTGCTATAGTTGGTGGCATGAACCTGGGAGAGTAGAGGTGTGGTGCCCCCATGGAACGGTCATGTGGTTATGGGTCCAGAGGGCGCTTGCGAGCCAGCTCTCATCCTAGAGAACTGGCAGAGTTTGGCTCCTTCCCTCTGTGCTGACAGACCACAGGCCACAGCAAAGTTCTACCCTCTTCAGGGGGTGGGATGCGATTGGTGGAATTGCTTACCTATTTAAACAGTGAATTGCCCTTGGGTACCAAAAGACCCTCCCCCTGGACCCCCTAAAATACCATAGCCCTTGCATTAAACTTGAGAATGCTCCTCTGATGGCTCTTCCCAGAATTCTGTGTGTTCTGTTGACTCTTAGTTCCCTGACCTAAGACATGCCTGACACATTGGTCCCACACCCTGTGCTTCCTTCCCTTGAGCTACCTGCTGGTGGCTAGGCTGTACTAGTCGCTTGCTGTGGGAGGGAAGGGAGGCCCTGCAGGCCTACAGAAAAAAACAGCCCCACATAGAGACTAAAATGATGTGGAGTAAAGTCATGCAATAGCCACTTTAGTTAAAGCATTACACAATTTATATTCTGAGGATATTCTGAAGGTCATAAGCGTAGGTCACACGAGTTTAGGCTGTTTACAGTTATGAGGACAGCCTGCGCTTGGAAACATCACCTGAATACTAGTAAATGATGGGTACTCTGAAGTAAACCCACTGCTTTTTACTACACCTGAGAGGGGCACAAAAACACAGCCTAAGAGCGACCCATGTTGTGGAGGAACAGAGGTCACAAGACTTTCATCTTGTTTTCTTGGAGACTTTTTTTTCCAGAAGTTCTCAGAATTCTCCTTACATAGCTTCATTTATAAGCTGTGTTATGACAAAGATTATCCTGCTTCCGCTCTGCTAGTGTTTCTGTCTCTGATGTGTACCGCTGTTCAACCTGAGAATCATGAGGAGGAAAACCAAACCCGTGTTTTTCTGGTAACACAAGTTTTCAATTTCGGTATGCACCTAGGACTGGCCAGCAGACTATTCTCCCTAAGTCTGGATTTTAGAGAAAGGCCTCTTGAGGTCCCTTTTATAAAAGGTAAAGTGTTTAAGGGGGTGAAGTAGTTGGCTGTTAGACATTGCTAGCAAAACATAATGAAAGCAAAAGAACAGAAACAAGGACATTCATCACTTGGATGGGGTTGCAACTTTAGTACAGATTGTAAAGCTTGTTTTGTAGGTTGTGTCAGATCTCAAGAAACAGGAACTTACTCCTAACTACAAAGAGAAACCTTAACCTGTAAGGACTTTGACATGGGACAAACAGGAACTTGTTTGTATCTACAAACAGAAACCCTAACTTGCAAAGTATGCTGTTCTTGTTCTGTTTTCACACTGCCACGCCAAGTTTGAATATGCACACATGGATTTTGTTGTGTTGTTCTGGTTTTTGAAAACAGGGTCTCTTCATATGTAGCCTAGGAGGTCCCCACCGTGACGCACCTTTGCATCTCAAGCCCTGGGGTTACATGTGTGACCCATACTCCTTGGTGGTTTTAGGAGTTTTTAATTGAAGGGTTTAGTGGCTCTGATCAGAATCAGGATGGAAAAACAGAAGTGCACAGTTTGAGGCTGGTATTGTCAATTTCCTGGCTGTTTTATTTTTAAATTTGTTTGTTTTTGTTTTGTTTTTTTCCTCCCTTCACTGCATATTGCTGCTTTGCTCAAATATTTTGTTTTCCTTCTTCCCCAGGTTCTCAACAGACAGCCTTATTTTCTTTTTTACAGAGAAGGCATTCGGAGTCAATCTTGTCCACTTGCTGCAACTTGTGGCGTTCTTCTCCCCCACTCGCTTAATAAAAAGAAAAATAGAAGATTTCTAAATAAAAGTGAATCTATTTTATATTATCACTAAAGCACAGAGGTATTTCTGTGCTTTCTGACTGTCGCGGTGGTGATTGACATCACTCAGGAGCCTGATGATGTGGGGCACTGAGTTCCAGGTCAGCCTGTGAACAGGTAGATGGCCCCACACAAACACGTCTTATATTGACTCTTAAATTGGGTGCAAATATTACTGTTACTCTGCAGTGAACAATCGTTTCCTATATTTGCCTAACATTGAAGATGAATAACTCCTGGCATCTGTTGTTGGTTTCCCTGTTCAGGTCCCAGGCTCTGTCAGAAAGCTTGTGCTGCCCCTGGCTTTTTTTCTATAGGTGCTGGGATCAAATTTAGATCTATGTTTTTGTGTGGCAGGAACCTGACTTCCAGAAGCATCTATTGTCTCAACCCCAGTTAAGTTTCTTTTAAAGTGTGTAAGCTAATGTAAAACCATGCTGTCTACTTATCCGTGTATTTATTAATTTTTACTCATTTTTTTTTTTCTTTTTCTTGATCTGAGTTTTTATTTGCTTGGAACACTTTGATTTCTTACAGTGTGAGTTGACTGACATTTTATCTTTCAGCTATGTGAATATTCTTAAATCATCTTCACATATTAAAACTGTATCTGAAGATGTTGACATAATTTAAAACCTACAAACCACTATAAAATAGTACAAACTCCCCTTCCCTTTGTGTTAATTTTTAAATTTCTGCCACACAGTTTGCTTTGAGATATTTCTTTTCTCTTTGTGTTCTGATATATGAATATCCAATTCATTTTTTTCTAACTTGAGAATAAAGTGCCCTGTGACATGAATCCTCTCATAACCACTTCTTAATGAAGTTTATATAATTAGCAGGTTAGGATGTTGTCCTTCATTTCTCCTGTGTGCTGAAACACAGTGCAAGTGTTTGCTGGCTTTTCTCTCCTTGTCTGCTCTGATCCCGTATCTCTGCCCTTTGAACTGTAAACTTCTGTCTACCTCCTGCATCAGTTCCCTGCAGACTGCCTGAGATCCTCCCTCTTCTGCCACTGTTTTGATAACTTATCTCAGCTGATCTCCAAGCCTATGCTATTTTTGTAAAAGTCAACAGCTGTGTGCTCCAGATGTTGAGTGACACTTCACACCCTCATCCTATTTAATCCTCACGGTGACCTTACAGGGCAACACCAATGGTGGAAATTTCTTATCTCAGTGTCAAACTGCCCAGACAAAAAGCTTTTCCTTTTCTTTTTTGTCATTCTGCTCTATCCTTGGCTTGAGGACAGTTCTATATAACCCTTAAATACCGTCAGAAATAGAACTGTGTGTTCCTTTTGCCACTTAGTATTTTAAAGATAACATGAATATTTTTGTAATAACTTCCTTTTTTATAGCTTACACGTGGAAAATACAGTTGACAACAGTGGCATCTGCTGGCCACTTGTGACTGTTTTGCTAGAGGACTTGGACCGCTGTCAGGCTAACTTCTGCCTTTGCTGGAGAGATTGCATCACAAAGTCACGTAGAATATCAAGCAGCTCTAGGCAGCATGGAGCCAGCTTCCAGCTGATCTCTAGGTTCAAACAAAGTCCATACCTGTGTCACACACATGAGCACATCTTTCTTTTACAGCTTGGACGTGAAGATGGTCTTAATAGTATCAAATATTGCCTGCAGAGCAAATAAAGAAATTGCTTTTGGTATGATAAATTTTCAAATGCCTTTTTTCCATAAATAAAAGCAAGATGGGACAGAGAGGTGTTTTAGTCCAGAATGCAGTCCTAACAAAGAAGCTTACATTAAACAAGCTGACAACTCAGGGTTTCCTCAACTATTAAAACAGAGATTTGGATAAACTCTAAGGTGCTTTTCAGCCGTGAAAGTGGGTGCTTCCTGACTGGTGTATGAGTTAGCTAACTAAACAATGGGGATAATATTAATATGAGTAGTGGGGGGAAATGCTCTGGGAGTGGCCTAGCCAATCAGCTCACCCCTTCTACTTCAATTTACAGATGCTAAGGCAAAAGCGGGCTCCTTTCGTATTGTTGTAGCCACTGTCTCTCAGGCAAGGAAACACCTCATTTCTCATATGGTTTGTCTCCTGCCAGACGTCTGGCCTCAAGGCAAATATTTTGTCTGAACCTCCACGTTCTAAACTGCAGAGTGAACAGATAAAGTTAGCTCTGCTTACTCTCCTAGAATATAAGGTGCAGAATTAAGTGAATTATTCTTATGGGCATATTTTTGTCATTTGAAGATGCCAAATTAGCTACAGCTCCTTGTTTTAAATATAAAAACAGTTCAGAAAGGATTGGAGTGAGGAGGACTCCAGGCTCCCGCTCTCCTATGTACAGAGCCTATGATCTTTCAGACATCACTTTATCTTTTTGAAATGTTAATAGCACCTACCTTATTTTGTTGTCTTGAATACTAAATAGGGAAAGCCTTGGTGCTATGTCAGTACATAACGAGTTTTCATAAATGTTACCAACCTATCATCGCCGTTGACATCATGACCTAGAGTGTCAACTAATATGCTGTTAACTGATCCTAAAGCTTAAAATCATTTAATGTGTGAGGCAGATGGAAGCCAGGCAGGCCCCAGCAATAAAGGAGAGGCTTTCTGCTTTGATGGACATGACAGGTCACCTTGAGCTGTCTGGTGCTCTCATCTCTGCACAGGACCACTGCTGTGCTCCTGACCTGTTGTGAATTAGGAATCTGGGAGTCGTCCCTCACCTTAGGAAGAATTAGCCAGTTTATAAATAATATCTCATTATTAGACTTATTGAGCATGTGCCAGTTCTGCCTTTTCTGGCTTTATATTCTAATTTTCCTCTCAATTCTCCGGTCTTTTCCTTTGCTCAGATTTTCTTCTGTCCGCATGCCACACAGTGAGTGTCACAGAATGATCTGTCGTCATCATCTTGGATGGTGCCTTAAGCGCTACCTAAGAAGCTTCATCAAACGTATAACCCAGATGGTTGTAAAGATGGTCTCAGTGTGACGGGTTCGTTAAGGTACCAGCCAAACCAGAGCACAGCCAACTCTCAAAGTTCCAGCAGCACAAAAACAGCCTCAGAAGCAGACATTTTTTTATCTCATCATTTGGCATTGCCTGTGAAATTTGGCTCTCCTTTCCACTGTTTCATACAACAGGATCTTGAGAGAAACCTTATTTTGTTTTGACTAAATTAAACAAATATATAATGAGTTTTCTACACCTATGCCAAAGATAACAGATATGAGGAATTGTGCCAAGATGCTTCTACTTGACACCGAGGGTGGACATTAAGTCACTCCAGACATTTCTGACTTATCTGCAGATATGTTTCCCCAAAACTCTTAGTGTGGGTCCCCTGATAATCACTTCTAATCTGTCAAATTTGGCAGACCATAGGATATTTACATGCTTCCTTCAAACAAATTCTAGATAGCTAAAGAGAACAGGATTTGTGGTCTAACCAGATATGGAAAGAGAAATTCCCAAGATACTCAGCATATGGTTACTAACAACCAACTGTAGCCTAGTTGGGATACGTTGACATCGTACTGTCATGCAGACTATCCTGCTAGCTGTGCAGATTTTCAAAACCTTCTGCACACTGGGATTTGGGGAGGATCATGACAAGAAGTTGGAAAAGATTTGTACCAAATCTACAGGACAGATAGTGTAAAGCCTTGCCAGATACATTCCTATGGGCACGTTCTCATTCCTCTTGGTGCTTAGCTTGAGATACTTCTGATGTTTCAGAATGCCTCATTTTATCTGGTGGACCATGTCTCCCAGTTAGAAAGGTGGAAAAATATCAGATTCTTTCTGTATGTCCCTTGTACACGGACGCAGGCAGTGACCTCAGCTTCATCAGCTGGAGGCAGTGCCCTAAGTCAGCAGATGACTGCATTTGAGGCAGCGCACTCCACAGGAGCAACAGATGGCGCATGGCTGAGGGCCCCATCCTGGGCCCAGAGGAAGCAGCAGGGGCTTTAGTGGCAGCATAATACATCCATTGAGAAAGCAGAATTTCAAAACACAGCTTACATGGCAGCGAATCCAATGTATCAAGTATTGGAGCCGTTTGGGTCCCTTTTCCTTGATTCTAACCAGATCCGTTTTCTATCTCCTATTTTAGAAGAATATTGAAAATTTATTTAATCTCATGTTTTAAGTAAATTTAGGATTGTGTACCTAGGATTATGATTGGTGGCATCAGACATACCAAACGGTTTGTTTCATATGTGTAAATAAATGGCACTTTTTACATTTTTTTTGAGAATTTCATACAAGCAGATAATATGTTTTGTTGAAATCAACCCTCTCCCCTCCCATTCAATCTCTCCTCTTTACCTTCCCCACCATTTCCCCCTCCCAATTCCATGGGCTCTCTCTTAGAAAACAGCCATTGAATATACTTTGTGCCACCTGCCTGTGCGTGGATGTAGGGCTGTCTACCGGAGGAGCATGGGTGGTTTTTCAGGGGCATTCCTCCTCTAGTAGCCACCAGTTGCCAATTGTTTCTCAACTAAAGCTAGGACTTCATGAGCCCGCCCCTCCCTCTGCCTATGGTAGAATTTTGGCTGCCTTGAGTTCATGCAGGTCTCGTGCATGCAGACACAGCCACTGAGTTCATGTGTGTTCAATGACGGTGGAATGTTCAGAAAAAGTTGTTTCACGGCACACATTCACCACTTCTGACTTTCCCAATCTTTCTTCCAGGATGATCCCTAAGCCTTGGGGTAGGGCGTGATATAGACCTCCTATTTAGAGCTGAGTACTGCACAGTGTTTTACTCTCTGTAGTTGATCTGCATGCTGATATACATCAGGTCCCCTGGAGGTGTCTGGTACTCTCATCTCTGCACAGCACCACTGCTGTGCTCCGGACCCATTAAATTGAGATGGGTGATAGGAAGGCATGGTAGAAGAAGGAACATGTTGAGGGATAACTAAGACAGTTTTAAAAAGTCTTATAGCTTTCTAAAATATATACATATGCACATATAAAAAGAATTTAAATGAAGCTACTTCTGTATTAGTCACTGTTCTATTGTTGTGAAAAGACACAAAGGCAACTCTAGTAAAAGAACACATTTGATTTCGGTTTGAGAAGGTTAGTTCATTATTACCGTGGCTAGAAGCACGGTACCATGCACGGTACTGGCGCAGTAGCTGAGAGCTCTACATCCTAATCCACAGGCAGAGCAAGACACTGAGCCTGGTGTGGTCTTTTGATAAAGCCCACTCTAAGTGACACACAAGTCCATGCCTCCTAATCCTTTCCAATAGATCATCAACTGCAAATATATGAGCCTATGGGGTCAATCTCATTCAAACCACCACATACACTATAACAGGATCACAGTGATCCTATTAGACACCACAGGCCATGAAAAGCCCAGTGTCATACATGAATGACCTTTTTTGGAGTCGTTGGCCACTGAGATCCCCTAATACCCCTACCTCAAACATTACAGGCTATTTGCCAATGCTCTCAGTGATCCCACAGAACTGACAGTAAATCCCTATTGCTGAAGACATCACATACTTTAGGCGTAGAACATGGAGAAATCAAGCTTGTACCCTTCAGAAAGCTTTGACCTGGTGGTGAGCTATTATAGTGCTGGAGGTGCTATGCATGCTGCTAGAGGAGAAATGTAATTATCAATCAGATAAGATTGATAGAACCTGAAAACCACAATAATGATTTGATTGGCTAGATATGCCCACAGATGCAATAGTGGCACAAACATTACAGGAGGAAACAACAACTTTCTAAGTGGAGCTAATGCTTGTTCCACATGATGAAACCCATACCTGGTACCATTATCAGGCCAAGAACCTGTGGCCAGGCAGGTTATAGGCCCTAGAGGAGAACCTGAATTCTGTAGAATGTGCATTGCCTTGAACCTATTCCTAATGACTTATCTTTAAACCCATGCATTAGTATATCTTTTATCCCTCATCTGAGAAGCTTTTTGCAGTAGATTATATTGAAATAATTGTGCTGCTATTTCCCATATCAGGGGTCAGCTCCTGCTTAGAAATCCTTGATTCTTCCCCTGAATCTCCTAGCTGTAAGTGCATAGGCATTCTGAGAGATAAAATTTAAATGTTAGTCAAATGAGCATGTTTAACAAGGTGACTCCTAAAAATCTGGCATTTGAATAGGGCAAAGGAAAGAGCGAGCAAGCCACATCCAGAGAGAAGACAAGGAGGAAATGATGGAAGGAAAAAAATATCACAATAAACACACACACACAAAATAGATAGTAGAAGAGAATCACAATACATCCAAAATTTCTTTTTGGATTTGTTTTAAAATATCTACCTTCTGTGATCATAGAGATTCCTACAAAATGCATAATATGAGCACTATGAAATGAAGGCCAATGTTTCTTTAAGTTAGAAAACTGGAAAACAGAGTCCTTGAAAATAACTATATGACATGTTTACGGGAAAGATACTAAATTCCTAGGTCCTCATGTTTCAAAATTAAAAAAGCAAGATTCACCAAAATACAAGATGGAATGTAGAAGAAAAATAGCAAGGACTTTTAGAATGCTTTCTTCAGAAACTGAAGTTATAGTAATGACTCTGATCCATGCATCAGCATGTATATCTAAAGTGTTTTGTCACCAATTCCTGTACACCCCTCTTGCAATGTACTTAATAAGTGATTTTTTTAAGTTCACAAATGAAATTATAGAATACTTAAAATTGAATCAAAATATAACACCACTATAGCTCATCAGGCTGATATTTGTATTACAAGGTGGTGACATAGTAGGCAAGGAGCCTTCCTAGAGAAGCCTGGGACCATAACACAGAGATGGGAACAGCTGGTCCTGATGCTGCTGGACAGTGTGGTTTTAAAGACTCCCACTCCTAGATGACAGAATGGCCTTTCTTTCTCTAGTGACAACTGATATCCCACCATTTCAGATAGTGAAATAGAGGATCCACCACCAAAAGGCATTAGGTACTATCTCTGGATCTATCTTTCTCTCTCCTCCTCAATGCTAGGCAGTGAATATATAACTAGGGTTAAATCCTTGTATAACCCAGCGGGGGACTTTCTAAGCCTTGTAACAAAGAAAAAGACCTACATGGTGAAGGAGCCGAAATAGGCAGTCCATTGTACCAGAAGTTGAGAAGTAGCCTTAAAGAAGGAAAGACCTTCTGAGAGACATGGAGATAGATAACATCTTATCTCATGTAAAAAAATAAATGCAAGAGGAATCAACGAGGGAACATCCAGTTCAAAGCAGCTGAAGACTTCAAACCAAGTGTGAGTGAGGGTTGGTTTTAAGGTCAACTTGCCACAACTTAGAATAGTCTAAACAGGAAATCACCTGTGGTACTGTCCTGATTGACTTAATTGGTGTGGGAAGACCCACCCCAAAGTGGGTGGCATCTTCTGGGAGCAACAGAGATAAGAAGGAGGCATGAAAGAAGGAGATCATTCTCCATTTCCTGCCTTGGCCTTTCCTCTTATTTCTGAGTTGATTTTCCTTGTTCCTGAAACCACTGATTCCTTCACCATTAATAGAACCAAGTGTTTCCAGGCTTCCATTTCTGACTGAAGTTCTGCAATACTCCAGGAACCCTCTGGGTCTTTGGAGATAATTGAGAGGACTGATTTTAGGACTGATGAGGCACCCAGCCTATGGACTGACTACCAGGTTCTCGGGAACTATAATGTGACACAGCCATTATGAGACTACCGACTGCTTAGTCACCCAGTTTCAAAGACTGACCACCTCTTGGGTACTTAGTTCTCAGTCTCCGAGGTGTGAGACAGCTGTTGGTACTGCTAGGTCCCAAGAAATTTCTTTTCCCAAAGTCTGACATTTAGAGGAAAGCCAGCACTACTTCATGGACTTAGAAAGATAGTTCCCACATGCTAAAAGGAGTCATTTTCCTTAACATCTCTGGTAAAAGGGAACTATGGCTCCTCCCCTGACCTAAGCCTGTGGTGCCTATTAGCATATCAAGGTCAATGCTAACCTCTAGGCTCCCCAGTTCCTATTCAAAGTACCTGTTACAGAGTCATCCTGGCTGGCATACTTCCTGCCCTATCCTAAACCTTGCCAGCTCCTGAGCTTAACTTCCCTCCTGCAAGCTTCTCTGATTCCTGCATAACCCAGCCATTTTGGCTACACACTCTCTTGGTTCTGCTCTTTGCTTTGCTCCTGGACCTCTCTGTCCATTTGCCCTCTCTCCTCTTCCCTCTTTCTTCTCTGCCTCCTATCCACACCATGGCCCAGTCTATTCTGTTGACCCTATTCAGTCTGGATTCTTCTAGATGCTTCTAGCTGTATTCATCCTCATATCTACAATAAAAACCTTCTCCTCAACCATACCCAGGAGTGATCATGTCCTAATTTTCAATTAGTTACTATTTCAATCAAAACTGGTTTAATATTAATATTTCTGTTGGTTCTGTTCCAACAGGTTAGAGTGGAATGGAATGGAATGGAATCAAAGAAAATAGAACAGAATACCTAATACACGAGGTCAAGCAGTTAGCTCTTGTTAAGGTTTTGGATCTGAGCCAGTTTTTAAACTCCAGTTAGTTATAGGATAAAGACTCCCTAGTCACACCCTTCACAGCCTATGAGCCTTTATTGAAATGCATACTGGGGCTGGGAAGATGGCTCAGCGGTTCAGAGCCCTTGATGCTCTTCCAGAGAACTGATGGTTAGGCCCAGCTCCCATTTTGGGCAGTACACAACTGCTCATAATTTATGTTCTCTCCTGGCCTCCTCGGGCACCCACATATGTGTGCTCATATTTTCTCCTCTCTCTCTCTCTCTCTCTCTCTCTCTCTCTCTCTCACACACACACACACACACACACACACATTTCAATGAAAAGAAAATAAATCCCAAAACAAAAGAGAAGTGCCCAAGCAATGCAGTGGCTCCTGGACGCACAATCCAGCCGATAGTAACACCCAGAGCCCTGGCCTGTCACGGCAGCCGTCGGGGTGAGGCAGAGAGAATAACTGAGGCTGTAGCCAGGTTCTGACTTACAGAGGAACCGCTATGTCCACAGATCCACAGGTCTGAACTGGGATCGACGCGCTTGCCAGTTGGTGTAACGTGGCCAGATCTGTCACTGTAGGGAAAGTGGGCACTTTCCAAACCTCCCCCTTTCCTGGACGCTACACAACAACACGGTGGTGATGTCGCAGGAAAGCACTGATTACCGCTGCCTTAAGGCTCTCGTGGGTGACGGGGTGGTGCCCTCGCCTTTTTCTTTATTAGTCTGTCCATTTACTTGATTAGACTGTCCCCTGAAGAAGATGGATGGGTACTAGCAGATGACTGCAGACTGTCGACATCTCAACCAGGCCACAGCTCCTGACGTAGCAATGTCTAGGTATTGTCTTCGCTAGAGCTGACTAATATGACCTCAGACACATGGGCATCAGCCACCAATTTACGACATTTACTCTTTCTTATCACCATAAGAATTATATCAAAAGAGGATTATAAATAGATTACAACCACAAGGATTGGACAAAAATACACTTATCGTTTTGTCCAGACACTGTGCTGACTTCCTGACCCTCTGTGATGTAATCTAAAGAAACACCAAAGTTAGTCAATTTCCACACCACAGTAACCTACATGGCTGTAGATGATGGGTGCAGAGAGAAGCCTTTGAACAAGACGTGGCTCGGGGGATCCTGTTTCGATGCGTCCTGTGGAGGGGAAGAAAACCATGCAGAGCTCTAGAAGGATGATCTAAACATGTTCAGGAACGACTCGTCCTGATAAAACTCGGAATGCCGCACCCATGCTTCCTATCACAGACGGGAGCGAAATATCTGGCCGCCTTCTTTCGAGTTCCGGATGCAGTACATTCCACAGCTTAACAGCACTTCTGCCCCTACTTGAGGGCAGGTGACAGTCTGAGGGAGTTGTGTGTTAGGTCAAGGCTAGGGGTTCAGGACACTTGGACTCTGACAGAGCCAGTGGTGTTGGGAGTACCGATATTGGGAAAATATGTCATGTGAAATAAACTCTTGAAATAAATACTGGGCTGAAAACCACTTTGTTTTACTATTTAAAATGACTTTACATGGCAGCATTTCATCTAAATACCAAGATCAGCACAAAATAAATAAGGAATTAGACCGAAGATGTGCTCTGGAGCTGAAGCCCCCAAATACGAGTGAGCTGGGCCCTTGGCTTTATGAGCCACAGTCAGCAGAGGATGCTGTTGCCTCCTGTACCGCGTTCTTCCACAGGAAGCTTGCCAGGGCTGCGACCTCCACTGAGGTCAGGAAAGGAAAAGGAAAGTGAATCAAAAGTGTGGATTTCCTGCTAGGCAAGCCCAGAACTGAAAACAGGGGGGTTACAAACAGATGCAAGCTTTGCTGCCAAAACTGTCCTCCGAGCAAAGCTGATATGAAGGACACGGAACTGTATAATGGAGGTACATGCACAAAGCTATCTCCTCTAATGTGTGAGTAAGTCATCTTAAGAGTCTACCATTGCTGGATTCCTGGAAGAATATCATTAATCAGGATTGCTTTAGCACAGGATATGAGTTAGGAAAGCTTTGCTTTCTGACATCCTGGCAAGACCAAGTGCATTTACTAAGGCCTTATCCCTGTTGGCACATGCCACAGATTTCTTCCATTTGTGCATGGAGCTGCGTTGTGGAATTTGTTCACACACACACACACACACACAAAACAACAGATATCATCAACACAGACATTCGAATAGGGCTGGAAGGCACTTATGATGGTGCTGTCATATGGCCATAGACAGCAAGAGCTGGCAAAGGTGGCTGTGGTTAATTATCTGCCCTGTCCTCCAGCTAGCTGAGGGAAGCCAAACAAGTGTCAGCCTGTGGACCTCAGTCCCTTTGTAAACCAGCAGGGGCTCACACAGATGGCAAGCCCTCAACTCTTGTTGGCTAGTACTCACAAACCATTCCCACTTTCTCATGTAATTCCCCAAACAATGTTATAGTGTGGATGAGACAATACCTTTGTCCCCACTTTAGAGATAAAGAAGACATAAACAGGAGTTTAGTTGCATTTGCATTTTAAAGCCTGTCTCATAAACAACCCTAGGATTCCTGAGCCATGATCTTCTGTAGTCTGCACTGGACTTCTGGAAAATTCACTATGGGCATGGGGATTGTTGCACATTCTGGTGACACACAGCTGCCAAATTGATGCACCACCTGGGGCCAGCGGTTTGCCTTTCAAACCTATCTGCTGGTGTGCTGATGGCCTCTGGGCCAGCATCATCTCCTGAGAGCTAATTGGAAATGTGAATCACAGCCCCAGACTCACCTAAGCAGAATTTACATGTAAACAGGATCCCTGGAAGACTGATTTGCTGGTTACAGCTTACAGAGTGCTTACTCAGAATAAGGTCTTCGACAATCCTCTGTAAGCGGACTGAGAGGCTTAGGCTTTGAATTCTGCAGGGTTCCCTTGCACTTTAAAATCTTAGGAGCGCGGGAGGATGGAGGTGGTTTATATGTGGATATGAACTGTTGAGCAAAAGACAAAGGGGCTGCAATCCAAAGACCCAGAGAGACTATGCAACAAAGAGGGTCCCAGTGGGGACACAGGGATCTCCCTGGTAAAGGGGAAATAGAACAGATGGTGCAGGTAGGATGGGGAAAGATGGGAATGGGAAGAGAATGGACAGGGAGGAGGATGGAGGGAGAGAATATGTGGAGAGCAACCTGAATTGGAGGACATTTAAGGGGTGATTGGGAGAGCTAGTGCAGGGGAAACTCACTGAAATCTATGAGGGAGACCCTAGCAAGGACCTTTAGTAATGGGGGAGGGGAGCCTGAACAGGCCATCTCCTGTAACCAGGCAAGGCTTCCAGTCATGGGATTGGGACACCATCCCAGTCACAAAACCTTCGACCTATAACCTATCCTCTCTTCAGGATCCACTAGGACAATGGGAGGGCAGAGCCCCATGCCAAAGGAGGGAACCCATACTTGACACTGCATGGCAGGCCAGGATCTAGGACTGGATAGCCAAGGGATGATTTCTAATGATAGCCTGCTCTCCTCAGAGATCAGTGCATAGCCTAATCTTTATCAGAGAGGCTTCCTGTGATAGCCAAGGGGAGCAGTTACAGAGGCCCAGAGTCAAGTAACACACAGAGCTCCCGGGAATCCCACAGAAGAGGTGGAGGACGGATTGCCAGAACCAGAGGGGTCAAGGACAGCAGGGGAACAAGCCCAGTAGAGCCAACAGACCAGCACTCTTGGGGGCTCCCAGAGACTGAAGCAGCAGACATGAAACCTGCAGCGTTCCCTAAATACATCTTACAGTTGTCTGGTTTGTTGTTCTTGCAAAACTCGTAGAGGCTGGAGTGTGTGTGGCAGGGAGTATCTCTGACCCCTTTACCTGCCCTTGACACCCTTTTTCTCCTGGTGGCTTGCCTAGCCCACCCTTGATGTAGGGATCACTGCCCAGCCTTGTTCCATTTTGTTATGCCCTGTTTGAGTGGTAACCCTGGAGGACTGCTCTTTTCAGAGGAGAAGTAGGGACTGGGGTGGAGGTGGGGTGAAGGGTGGGGGACACGAGAGAATAGATCTGGGGGAGAGGGGAGATGGCGGGAGCTGGGAGGAGTAGAGGAATGGGAGGAGGGGGGTTGGGATATATTATAGGAAATGAGAAAAATCAAACAAACAAAAACCTGTTAGATATACAGCTTCAACTCATTCTCCTGCCCCTTGCTGTGGAAGGGCAGCATCTGTGAGGAGCTAGGGTCTCAGTAGGGACTCATGGTTCCTGCTTCTTCGTTAGACAAACTCGGGACACTTTAAGGTTCTCGGTGTCTGCTTAACTTTAGTAGAATGGCAGCATGCCCCTCAGGAGCTTAAACTGAGCCAAACGGAGAAGCAAGAGTCCTATTTTACAGCGACTGAAGGGCACCACAGATACATCTCCACAACCGCCTTACTTCTGGTGTTCCCAAGAACAGGGAGGGCCCCATAGACAGCAGCAGGCTCCATCCGGGAGACTTTGCTTGGACATTCTGAGTATGGCCTGAGCATCATCCTTAGACAGCTGCCTCCCAGGGGACTCTGTGGCAGGTGTCTCAGAAAGAATAGTTTCTAACAAGTGCAGGGGAAACCAGACTTGGCACTGGGGTAGACGATAAAAGAGACGGAAAGAAGTCTCAGACTCAAAAGAACTCCCAAAAGATGTTCTTTTCTGTTGGTAATGGAATCCGTTTCCTTAGCAAGCAAACTGGCTGGATGTCTCCACTAGAGGTCATGATTGGCTCTGTATCAAGACCAAACTACTATCCGAGGGTTGCTTCTCACACGCATTTGGGTCTCAAAATCTCTTTAAATTCCTAAAAATCTGTGAAGACTAAGCAGAGCTTTTGTTTAACAGAAGTATATCCATTGATACAATTAGTAATAAAAACGGAGAACTTCGAAAGACGTTTACCAGTTTTACCAAATCCTTGCATGGGTTATAAATATTGTTTATGGAAAATAACTATTCTTCATAGCAAAAGCGTAGTTACTGAGAGAGATGAGAAATGTTTATGGTGCAAATCTTTTTAACATCTGGCTTAAGGAAAGACACTTGGAGCCTCACATCTG
This sequence comes from Cricetomys ansorgei, assembly GCA_026225945.1. Lineage (NCBI taxonomy): Eukaryota > Metazoa > Chordata > Mammalia > Rodentia > Nesomyidae > Cricetomys > Cricetomys ansorgei. The sequence goes on along the minus strand of JAMJFZ010000271.1, from coordinate 5,061,243 downwards.
TCTGTTTTCGGTTGCTCAGAATGATGCTATCTGAGAACCCTACCGCAGTTCGCAGCTGCTTCTGTCTTAGTTCTATTCTGAGATGACCTCAACTTCACCAGTCCCCCGAAGGATCGCACGGTGGCCGATGGCGCTCTTTGGGCCACATCCTGGAGCCTACCTCTTAAGGTAACGTTAAAGCCAGAGTTCAGTCTGGGGAATACTATTCAAAACTCGCTACTTTGGCCTTTTCAGACCTTCACAATTCATCTCCTGCCATCCTCTAGGACATTTCACTGACAGCTTCTCTACTATCTGAAGCCTGTGATGGTGTCAGCTTTCTATTATGTCCCACCTCAAGGCCAGGACGGAGAAAGGGGTAGGGGACAACTTAAAGAGAAGCAAGGGGAGGGAGAAGGAAGGGAGGAGAGGGATACCAGGTCTCCGGAGTGTTTGGGTTCATACCTTCAGTTCTCTAAGATCCCCAATTAGCTCCTGCCTCTTGGTTTCCACCTCTCAATAGCAGCGAGGTGAGAAAAGACATTTGGGAAAATACTCAAGACCCAAACTACAGCAACAGCTTTACCACTTACTACTAATCTGCTTATTTCCCAGTTCTTAAGACTCTACATTTCTGTCTCTTTAAATTTTAGGTCTTCCTACCAGATCACTGTCTGTCAAATGTTCTATATCCGTACTGAATCAAATACAGGATTTTTAAATTAGAAACTTTCAAATTTGAGCATTCTGTTACCAGAATAAACTCTTTCCAGAAGTCCGTCTCATGCTTTGTTCCCATTTCCCTTGTACAATGACATCCTTAAGCACTGATGTCTGTGATGTCGTTTTCCTTTACTAAGTGGAAATCTGTACCTCAGTCTCACTACGTGCAGGTTTACTTCTTTCTGAATGCAGTCACTAGTACTATTTCAATAAAAGAATAAAAGAGATGTATTTATTTTTATTTTTCTATTATTTTTATTTTATTTTATTTCATTTTATTTTATTTGGAGGAGGGTTTATCTGGGTAGCCCTGGCTGTTCTGAAATTCTCTCTGTAGACCAGGCTGGCCTCAAACTCAGAAATCCACCTGCCTCTGTCTCTGCCTCTTGAGTGCTGGGATTAAAGGCGTGTACCACCACTACCTGGGCTGGTGCTGTTATCATGTTATCTATTTGTTTATTGATTTTGAGACAAGGTCTGGCTGGCCTCAAACTCACTGCATCGGTGAGGACTGCCTTGAGCTCTTGTTCTTCTCCCCACAGGGATTATTGGTTTGAACTGCCTCTCCTGCTTACAAATATATTGTAAATGGGAGTTCAATTATAATACAATTTCTTTTAAAGTGTCAGAATTTCAAAAATCAGAGAGAGTGAAATTCAATATAGATAAATTCATACTATTAGTGTGAAATCAAAAGTGATGAATTTTTAAGTGTTTTTTTCCAATTCTCAAGGCCCTCATTCAAATTAAAGAGTTTCAAAATGTATACTGCCTTGCCATAGAGTTGAACCTGAATTAAACCCTGGTCCAATGAATGTCAAAGATTTCTACATATTACTAGAAAATCAGCATGGCCTCTTTAGAGGGGTTAGCTGAACTGAAGGAACTGTTTGACCCAGATCCCTGCAGTTACCATGGAAGAGGGCCAAAATGCTTCAAATATTTTTAGTAAGTATACTACGAACACAGAAAATTTGGATTTGAAGGTTTGCAAGTGAGAATTTTGTGATTGGAATAAAATCCTTATGGAAGATGGAAGACAAAAACTTCTTTCCTGTTAGCCAACAGCCAGTTGCTATCTATGTTCCTGTGGGTTGGGTGGCAAGTACTTTCACCGACTGAACTTATTTAATCTTATTTAATCCAGATAATCTAACACACACACACACACACACACACACACACACACACACACACACACACACACACAGAGGATACTTTCTAGGGCTTTTCCTTTCCAAAGAGAATGCTGACTTTGGAGAATTTTTTCTTTCTTACTGATGTATTTATATAATCTAGAATGCACAGATCGTAAGTGTCCCATAGACAGGTATTGTGGGATATTCACCAGAGAAAGGGGCTCAGATATAGGTTTAAGCCAATAGAAAGTCATTATGCCATCTGGTGACCTCACTGGGTGTTTGGGATCCCAGTGAGCCTTTCTCAAGATGAGCTTTCAAACACAAAAACCATATTCTGGGTTGACATGCCTCAGTTAACAAGAACAGTTAGCCAGAAGCAGAACTACAGGAGCTAAAAAGCAAGGTTAGTATATTTTGAGACTTTCCCAGAACTGTAGGAATGTTGATGAATTAGGCTCTGTTTTAGTTTTGGTAGGTAGCCTGTCTATGTGCTAAGTCTTACAGCCTGAATGACGCTTCCATCATGGAGTCAGTTGTGCTAAGGCCTCAGGGCCTACTAAGGTCTGGGGTGCTGTTACAATAGGTATTGAAACTGTGTACAGTTAAGGTACCCAGAGCCCAAAGTGCAATATGTAGTGACCTTAACTTTAATTACAGGTGACTTCCCATTGAGAACTCTTCACTTTACACTGGTGAAAGTCACATGCATTCAGTGAGAACCTTCCTTTAAAGTTAGAATTCTGATACTTTCTCAGGTTAGAGATACAGGTGTGATACTCTCCCAAGAGGCTAGGCGGAACAGTAAATTACAGCTCCCAGATGCCCTTCTGAGAAATCATATGCATGATTCATATGTATGAAAGGGCTTTGTTTGAGTTTTGCACAAATCTAGGCTAGTGTAGGCTACTGTTACTCTCTGCGCCTGTCTGAGGTGGGCTAGGCTAAAGCTATGGCACATGGTAGGCTTGGTCTCTTAAGTGAGTTTTTACTTTTGCTGTGATTGGTTTCTGATGGCTTTAATCAAGACTTGACCTTGTGAGAAGCATCTGTTACTAGGTCAAGGTTTCTGCAGAGAGGCAACTAGGCCATCTGGTTTCGGGGTCAACATCTATGGCTTTGCTCTTCTGTGGCTTCTCAGCCTCTTATTGTTTAGGGATAGAGAATGCTTACTGTAAAATTATGCAAGTCACACTGTATACCTAGTCTTTTTTTTTTTTTTTTTCCTCTTTTTGGCCTGGCTTCTATTTAGGAGCTTGCTGGTTTTTAAACCAGGCTATTTACTGAATTAAAGTTTTATTATTTATATTTCTTATGTAGATAGAACAAACATAGCTTAGACTAGACTATCCAGGGAGAGCCAGTAGTTCCTCCTCTTAAAATCTTCCTCAGTGGGACTGGAGAGATGGCTCTGGAGTTGAGAGCACTGGCTGCCCTTCCAGAGGACCTAGGTTCAATTCCTAACATCCACACAGTGCCTCAAAACCATCTGTAATTCTAGTTCCAGAGGACTTGGCACCCTTTTCTGGCCTCCACAGGCACCAGGCACACATGTGGTACACAGACACATAATACAGATAAAACAACTATACATGTATGATAACAACAAAAACAATTATTATTATTATAAAAAAATAATAATTATTATCATTATAATAATAGAAGTCTTTTCAACAGTGATATTCATTTCAAGCTTGAGACCTTGGACTTGCTTTCCCCACTTTGTTCATGCAGGCTGATGAAGGGCAGCCTCTGGCACCCATGGACTCACATTACTCCAGAACATGACAGTTGACAGTTTGCAGGCAAGGCAGAAAGGAATTTAGCTGACATACAAATCAATGTTCGTAGGCTTCTCTCAGAATGTTTCTCATCGACAGTATTTTGTCTCAAACGCCGTTAACAGATCGGTTTACCCAGCTTCTCCATTTATTTACTTTTCCTTTAAAGCGAAGGATCTTCACTCTGAGCGGGTTTATGTAGGGTGGGACCCTTTCGGGCAGGGAGGGATTTGTAGACACGTAAAGTATCAACTGCACTAGGTCACTGTTACTTCACTCACCGAGGAGCTGGAGATTCCAACAGCATGGCTGTTTGTTCTCGGGATGCTTTGCTTCTGAGGTGCTAAAAGCACTTTGTGGACACAGCGCAGACCAATCATAAATTAGTACATTAAGATAAATATGTTATGATGCAATTCTTCCAACTCATGTCTCCTTACAAAATGCCTTTGAAGGAGATAAAGTGCAAAAGCAGAAAGCTAAGCAGGGGTTTTGCTTTCATCTGAGCATTCATTAGAGGGTCCAGGAGTGCCTCTCTCAGACATGCGTGATGCAGATTACTGGATCCAGATCACACTGAGGAAGTGGGAAGGGAGAACGAGGTCCGGGAAATTCTCTGCCAGCCGTTAGACATCTGCTTATTGTCCAGCCACTTACGGTGCTCATTCCTTTGCCTATTTCCAAATGCTCATTGCTCTTCGCAAAGAGCTTAATAAATACAAATTTTATTTTTATTTTTTACTTCTCTATCATTCTTTCTTTTCTTTCTTTTTTTTCTTTTCTTCCTTCCTCCCGTGCTCCCTCCCTTCCCCCTTCCTTCCTTCCTTTCTTCCTTCCTTCCTTCCTTCCCTTTCTTCCTCCCCCCTACCTCCTACAAGGTCTTATAATGTAGCCCAACTGGCCTTAAACGCACTATATACTCCAGGCTTGCCCTGAATTAATTATCTCGTGCATCTACCATCCTGGTGCTGTAATTACAAGTGTGCTCCATAGTACCCAGATATAAATGTGTAGTTTACTTTAATACAAGCAGATCCCTGACTTCAAAGTCTTACATTTTTAGTAGTTGGTGTATACAAATTAGTTCAAAATAGGACGTAATTAGTAAGTGACAAATGATAAATAAAAATTATATGCTAGGGCGACTTAGAAACAGGCAAAGCTCTGCAGGCCCTGCTGGAGTACAAACAAAGGTTTCATGGAAGAGGCTGTATGAGATGGTGATGTGAGCTGCAAGGAGGATTTGTGTCAGCAGATACACAGAGGGGAGTCAAGTAGGAGAGGAGACAGTGGGAGCCCAGGGCAGATAGTGGAACTGTGGGGTGTGCCAAGGCAGGTCAGGCAGACAGCACTGTGGGGTGTGCCAAGGCAGGTCAGGCAGACAGCACTGTGGGGTGTGCCAAGGCAGGTCAGGCAGACAGCACTGTGGGGTGTGCCAAGACGCGGCAGACAGACAGCACTGTGGGGTGTGCCAAGGCACAGCAGACAGCAGTACTGGGGTCTGCCAAGGTAGGTCAGGCAGACAGTACTGTGGGGTGTACAAAGAAGGCATCAGCTACACAAATCCTAAAGCAAGAGATAATTTAGGGCAAGGTTTTGACATTAACCTGGTCTGTAAAGCTAAGGCTGTAGTTTAGGTGAGTACACTGTCTTTAGAATCCTGGGCAAAGCAATTACAAATCCAATGCTAAAGATTTCAGCCTTAAAATCTCCTTTAGGTGATCACTTTTGAGAGCACTGAATTCACCATTAACTGCTTCTCAAGGCGTCTCTGTAGGACTATTTAAGACTATGTAAGTCTCCTGCTCTGAAGGGACTTTTGACAATTGTAGATGTAATTATTAACAACGCTATATCTAGAGAATGGGTCAGCCCAGTCTAAACCAGCAAGGAAAGAGTGCCATCAAGAAATGGCAGCTATGTCTACAACTGTACCCAAAAGAGTTCAAAGCAGAGTGACCGCTTCAGGTCAGAGTGCTTTTCGCCTTGCGGCGTTCCACCAGAGGAAGCTCGTAAGAGACACCAGCAGGTTCAGATTCTGCACAGCTGTGGATGATCCCACCCACAGAGAGGGCGCCATTGACCAGGTGGGAAAAATTCTTCTAGCCACACCCAAGGGATTTACACACCCAACGGTTGTCCACCACCCTTCCTGGCCTCCCTATTCTGCAGATTTTGGCCATTTGCCTGCAGTGAAGGTCAGTTTCCCAGGAACACCCACCCCTCTTTGTCTTGATGCTTGTAATCAAACATGTGTTTCTCCACAGTTCTACAAAAACAAGATACTGACCCACGGCACAGCACACCGGACTACATGGCTTCCAGCTGTATCTCTCCTCTCGTAGACAAGCCCTCTAGAACGTTATTAGTTCATGCTCTCTTCTTATTGGCAGAGGAGAATTTTTAAGAATATTTTGCTCCCATAATTTCACCTAGCCATTGCTCATAAATGACTAACCTTTGATAAATCAGCTAACATCTCAGATTCTGACCAAGGATTAAGTTTTCTCTTTGAGAATCTACTTCAAGTATCTTGACTTAATATTATATTCAAGCATTGGTAGATGCTATTCGCTCAATTTTTGATATATAAAATGTTAGCTTTGTATGGCTCCAACTAACGTGGTTTGATTCTGTTTGATCTATTAGCGTTTTATTCAACTTCATTTGCTTGGTAATTTTTGAACAGTTAAAAAAAATGTCATCATCTCTGTTCTGCATCACTTACTGTTGAATTTGAGTTCTTTCTTGGAGTGCTTGCCTCTGTTAGGACATGATGCATGGCAAAGGGAAAGGGTTGTGTAGTGACTCAGGGACAGTCACTAGAATCAAATCCTAGGCCTTAATTTCTAACTAAACTGTACAGGGCCCCCGACCTTAGTAGGCCCTGAGCCTTTAGCATAACATTCTCCATGATGGAAGTGTCATTCAGGCTGTAAGACTCAGCCTGTAGACAGCATGACCTGCCAAAATTAAAACAAAGGCCCAAGTCATAAAAGTCTATATAGTTCTGGGAAAGTCTCAAAATGTACTAACTTTCCTTTTTAGCTTCTGTAGTTCTGCTTCTGGCTAACTGTTCTTGTTAACTAAAGTATGTCAACTCAGAATATGGTTTTTGTGCTTGAAAGCTCATCCTGAGAAAGACTCCAGGTTACTTGGGATCCCGAACACCCAGTATAGAAGCTGGCCAGCAAAAAGACTTTCTATTGGCTTAAACCCATATCCTAGCAGTCTTCCCTGGTGAATACCCCACAACAAAACCAAAATCTGTGTGTTTGTGTGTTTTCACTTTATACAATTCCCTTACTTTTACAAGAATAGGTAAACTAACAGAACACAGTTGAGCTAATACTCTTCAATGGCGTCTGGAACAGAGTCAGTGATTAGAACTATTTTAGAACCAGATAGACAAACAAAGTATCTTTCTTTCAACTTAATGGACATAAAACACATGAAAACATATTACTGGGCTGGGGAAACGACTCAGTGGGCAAAGTTCTTGTCACTCAAATATCAGAACCAGAGAACACATCCCAGAAATCAAGTAAAGCAGGACACAGGAGCTGTAATCGTCTGTAACCCCATGGACCCAATGGAAACAGAAAATTCCTGGAAGATTGTGAGCCAGCTATCTTAGTGTATAGAATGGTTGACAAAGAAACCTATCTCAAACAAGATGAGGACAAACAAAGACGCTCTCCGATCTCCACACATGCAACCCCACTCACACACATGAACACAGCATACATATTTACATGTGCACATATTGTACGCATATATATGCATGTGTGGTGTGTGCACGTACACACACACACACACACACACACACACACACACACACACATACCACACATACACACACAGTGATAAAAAATAACCAATGCTGGCAATTTGCTTTCATCTTGACTGAAGCCCGTGATTAGGTGTCTAGACCTTGTAAGGATTTAGAGACTGTTTTATGGTGGTGGGGCAGGAATGTGGATTCCCTTGAAGTTGTGGGAAATCTAGAGTATGCCTAAGAAGTAAATTCCACTTGTGACTAATACTCAAGAAGGAAAAAAAAAAAAAAAGGAAGACTTTTCTGCTGAGATGTAGCCAAAAATTCAAGATAGCATTAACTTAAAGGAAATGGAAAATTCGAATAAGAGCCCTGAGAAATTCAATGTTGTTTAAGAATGGAAACGAGACAGTTATTAAAATTTAATTAAATAAAGATCTTGTTTAGTCATTAAGCTGTGGAATGTAAAAGATTCTCTGCGATACTGTCTTGCTGTTTTATTGCCACTGATGTTCCACTGAGTGGATACTGGGACAGAATCCTGAGCAAATATTTACACTATTTTGAGCAGAACTCTAAGTCAGCTGTTAGAAGAAATCTGATAATGGCCAAGAAGGACAGAAAGTTGGGCTTTTATAATTTGTCTTCACCGTGAATCTGTAGGGATTTGATGATGCAAACGGAATTTACGAACTTCTTAGTTAAGAAGTTGTGTTAAGAATATTGGCTAACCTAGAAGCGTGATGGGTGGTCCGTTAAAACAAAATGCAGGAAATAAAAGTACCAGTGGGGAAAATGCTCAGCTGGGAAGAAGTAAAGTTTGGAAAATAAATATGCAATGAGTAAACTGGCAAACCACCCAATAAAAGGAGAAATATTAAAATGTTTTGGGAGGGAACTCGGAAAGAGCCGTGCACTGTCGGTCTCTATTAGCCAGGGACAGGGTCTCGGTGGCATGGGAGACAGCTTCTGAAGAACACCCTATGTCAAGCTTTAGTAAGAACTCCCTGACTTCTTTCCTAATTTATCTTTAAAAGTCTTTTGAAACCGGTGGCATGAGTCTGCCATTTTTAACTTCACCATTTGATGTCATACTTGAACACTCGTGCCGATGAGGAAGAGACCATGGTGTCATAGACAAAAAAGAAAATATCCTAGAAAGTCATCGCTCAAGAATGATAGCATTGAATAGCTGATTAGCTCTCCCTCCTGTTGGACTCACCAGTGACGAGGGAATTGTCTATCAATGGCGAAGTAAAAAAGGAAGACAATCCATTGACTTAACGATAACTTGCAGCTCAGGAGACGGCGCGTCAGGCAGGGGTCGCATTTGATACCTTTTGTTCTGATGACTGGTAGCCTTTGGTTGTTGTTTTGAAGAAAATGGCAATCCAGTTTAAACGTTTAGGAGGAAGGCAAAGGACTCCAACTTTTGCCTTTAGGTAATGGAACTAAGCAAACTGTAGGTGTGCTGTGGAGTCTGTAATTCAAAGCAAGGACAGCACAGAAGCGTCCCGTATCCCCAGGAGCTCAGCTGTCTAGCCACGGAGGAGAACAACTCTGCAGATGAAGGAGATGGAAGGGCAGTGTTCCTGCTGCCATTTGTAAGAGCAGTAGTCATCTCCCACCATCAGTCCAGAGAATGGAATGCCTCTTCCTCCACCCTCCAGTGTGTAGCTGACTGAACGGCACCCTCATCTCTACAAGGCTTTTTGAAAAAAGGATGTCTTAGAATATATCTAGGCAGGGAAATAATTCCTCCTAATAATCTCCCAGGAGATTGATTATGCCTGCTACCATGAAGCAAGACTCTGATTTGCTGCAGTTCCAAACCTGCTTAACACTGCCTTTCAGCTTACATGCTAAAGAGTTAGGGGAATAATGAGCAACATATAAAATTAAGATGACTTATTTAAAAGTCTCAGTCAGCTCTTATCTAGTTATAATGTCCCGTTCTTTCTATGAGGCAAAACCCAACAACAAAAACAACCAAACAGCCAATTTAGGCCAGTGGAACTGTGGCTAGGAGTAGATACTTTTGATTAGCCACCTTGTTGATGAAATAAGATTTAAAAATAGTGTAAGCCTTTAAAGAAAGGGAGGTAGTGTAAGAGTGATGACTGGGTTCTAAAGTTGTTCAGCTAATGTTCAAAGGACCGGATTTTAATCTGAAGTTAAAAATAACTGCTGCGTTGGTTTGAATAATAAATATCCCCATAGATACAGGGTTTGAAGAATTGGCCTCCAGTTGGTAGCACTGTCTGGGTGGGGTTGGGAGGTATAGTCTTGTTGGAGTATATGCCTTGGGGTGGGCTTTGAGAGTTTAAAAGTCTCAAAGCATTTCTACTTTGCTCTTTCTCATATGTGCTCGTAGTTCAAGATGTGAGCTTCCAGGTTCTACTGAAGCCACCATGCCCGGCGCTTGCTGACTCCTTCCCCTCCATGGTGGACTCTTATCTCTTTGAAACCATAAACAAAATAGCCAACTTCCTCCTGTAAGCTGGCTTGGTCATGGTGTTTTATCAAAGCAACGGAAAAGTAAGCGATTCAAGTGGGCAACCTGCCCCTTTACTTGCGGCACTGAGTGACATACGGTAGAATAGCCAAACTGTATTTCACTGTACCACAAAACAGCAACAACTCACAATCATATACCACAGATCCCCACTACCTTTATACAGTAATTAGGAAAATTACCCCGTTTGTTCTATGGTGTAATCTTTCTACACACAGAGCCTGACTATGGCTTTTGTTGACGCTGGTGTTGTCAGTAATAAGGCGGGGGCACTGCGATGCATGCCGGGGGGCGAATCTTGTCCTGGGCCCTCTGTGTCTGACTTTCTGCTTCCTGGCTGTCACACAGTGAGCAGCTTTGCACCAGCACACCCTCCCCTCTTTGCCTCTGGGCCTCAGCACTAGGCCACAGCAATGGGGTCAATGATCCTATCTCCAGACCCCCAAACCCATGAAGCAAAACAAAGCTTTCCTTCCTCAGCTGACTTTGCTTGCATAATGTGTCACAGATATGGAAGTGAAGAAAGTCTTTCTGTCCGTCTGTCTGTCTGTCCGTCTGTCTGTCTGTCCGTTTCCTTTTTGTGTTTGATTCATTTCTATCACTATGTCACTAATGTAGGAACAAAGTGTGTGAGCCCGTGAATGTTTTTTACTTAGTGTTTCCTTTTGTATTTGTAAGATACAAATTTTCAGAAAGCATGCAGTAGGTTCATTGGCTAGCATTTAAACATTGGCTAGCATCTAACTTTTAAAATTAATATTGACAGTAATAATTCCAAATATTAGCAGTGTCTCCATGTATCTTTTTGAGATTTTCTTTTTTTTTTTAAGTATGATATGCTTTTTTATATTCTGTAGATCTCTGCAATATTTGGGGAAAATGTTTGATCATTTATATTGCATGCATATTCCCTCAGGAGCATAAGCCTCGTCAAGGAAGCCTGTTAGCATACCAATCAGTTATTTCTGAGTATAAACAGCAGTAACTGAAAATCAGCATCTCTAAATCTCAACCATGTGATGTTGAGATAAAGTTGCAGATTCATATACGTATGTGACACAAATAGGCGCTAGCAATGTCTATTCACACAGAGAAAGATTCTAAGACAGGCCGGCAGATGGAATCGGTGCGTCGTTCTGGTTTACCATGTGACCAGAGATGACGATACCCTGTGAACAATAATCACTGCCCACAAGGGTGGCACCGAGAAGCCTCGTGGCTTTAGAGGTTGCAGGTCTTTCTTTATGGGCTCCTGTTGTTTTCTGACAATGTGGTGCAAAACAATACTCAGAAAAACAACAACAACAGCACCACAAACAACAATAACAAAAACAACCCCAAACCAACATCATCATTCACTGGCCAAGCTTCTCTGAGAGTTACTGTAGCATTCTGGTTTATGAGCTTGCTAACTTTCTCTGTCTTTATTCTTAATGTATAATTAATAATATTTCAGGATGAAAGAAATAAGCAGAATGAGAAATAAATAGCTTGAAGAAAGCATACAGAATACCTTCTAGAGAGCCTCACCCCACTGCCCCCTGTAGACCGGAATGCTACCACACATCAGGGACAACAACCACAACAACAAAAACACCATGTCATTTTATAGCACAAGCTTCCTTATCAAACAGCTTCATGTGCTAATTTCAAATTTACCCAGTGATGTTATTCATTTATTCTTGTTTCCACAATAATTTCTCTGCATGCACATAGCACAGATATTTTCAAATTACTAACAAAGCGTTGTCTGCATGTACCAAAGAGGTGAAATTGTGGACAGCTGTCGTTGAAAGCCAGTAAAACTTAGCCAGGCTGTCTACTTATACAATAGAGTGGAATTCTGGATTTTTAGGACACTTTGCTTCCATTGTGTGATTTTAATAATGGCCCCATTACTACAGACAAAGCTGGAAGAGCAGGTTGCTACTTTGGATCTTCAACATTGCTAGTCACCTATGATTCTAATATGATTTATTGGGTTGACAACAAAACAAAACAAAACACTTCTTCAAAGTCCACACTTATGCAAACAAAGTGTAGCATTTCCGTCTTTTGGATACCTCCATGTCTTAAAGTCTTTTAAACAAACCCTTTAAAGGACTTGGCCTAGGGTTCTCATCAAAACAACAGTACCCTCTGCACAAAGTGTGCAGTTACTCTGAAGGCCTGCTCTGAACTTTTAAAGGAATGTTCTCAAAGGAAAGCCCAGGGGAGAGGAAAGAAGCAGTAGAGATGATGAAAATCTGAGCAGATACAGTGTGAAAATGAATGCTCATTTTATCTTCAACAACAAAATATATTTAATGAATTCTCATTCAGAAAAAAATTATTTCGTCCAGGAATTGTAGAATAGGTTTTCTTATTGGTCTGAGCCTAATGGAGTAAAAATAAAGAATTTCACAACAACCCCTCTCAGTCTCGTTCTGAGTGCCTATCAGAGTTTTGAATCTTCACATCCATCAGACAAATTCTCAGACAGATGTCTCCTCCAGACATCTCAGTGACCTAGGGTCTCAGACTGGGAATGTTGTACTCTATGATTTTTATGCCTTGTGGAGAAAAACATCTTACAAGAAATTATTTTCCACTGGAACATACTAGAAAGTTATAAAAGAAATACAGTGGGGAGTTAGCAGAGTTATTCAGATAGAGATTTTTTTTGTAGGAAGTAGGAAAGTTGCTGCTCTGTGTTAGCTGGGAAAGAGACTGCACAGCAAACAGTGATGGCATCCCCACAGAACGCTCTTTTCTAGCATTTTGCCTTACGTATAACAGCAATATGGCAGTGAGAAAGAAACAAGAAAAACCCATCTCTGCTCTCTTAACTTAATGGGAGACAGGATTGTCCAACTTGGGGGAATATTATACAGTGTCTTAATGAATAAATAAGGTGGTTTCCTTTTAAACAGAGAAGTTTATTTTACAAGGCCGTAGTTGATAGGCCCATATTGGTTTTGTTTATCCTGGCTCAGGGGAAGGGACTGTGCTCTGTTTCTGATAAATTTCTCCTTGTTTTCAGTTATGACAGATATCCCTTTGAATATAGTCCATGAAAACACTGTAGCACCAAATCAAGAGTACCTTCTCTTGGATCCGTCTGTATTCCGTCCTTAAATACGAGCAGCTGTGCACACACGTCTCTCTCACGTCTGACCGCGTACAGCTGTCCAGGACTTCATACGACTGTTCCTGCATTTATGGGAAATCGTGACTGACACAGCAGGAGTTGTGAAACCCATGTGCATTTTTCAAATCTCACTTGTGCAAACAAGAAGAGGAAAAGCACACAGACCAGACTTGGGATTACCGACTCTAATAATCGGCACAGAGTGATTGATAACCTCGTTTCCAACAGAGAGAAACACATAGATAATGTGCGGAAAATTGCAATCCGGCAAACTTTTAGATCCAAAGTCATGCCCTGGACAAGAAAAATGACTAGTAATGTGTTAAAAGAAGCTTTCTTTATGATTTGGGGAAAGCAATTTAGTGACTGATCATTGGTGAGATTAGATGAGCAAAATATATTTTGATAAATTCTTTGGTTCCAGAATTAGCACTGTGTGTGTGTGTGTGTGTGTGTGTGTGTGTTGCACACACACTAACATATGCCACAGTGTGCTTGTGGAGGTCAGAGGACAGCCTTGGGAGCCAGTCCTAAATTTTCACCGTGTTTGAGGCAGGGTCTCCCTGATTTCCTGCTGTGATGCACATAGCTGGTTATCTGGCCTTGGAGTGTCCAGGGTCTGGCCCATCTCTGCCTTCTATGTTGCTGTAGAGGATGCCTGGCCATGACTGCCTTTGCTGGGTTACAGGGAGTAGCTCTCAGACCCTCACCCTGGCAAGTGCTTCCCCACAGAGCAATCTCCCAGCCCCCTAGTTAATACTGTAAAAAGTCAGAGGTCATGAAGAATTCGAATTTCTTAAAGATTGAGGAAATAATTTTTATTTTTCCTTGTTTTCATGTGCTTGAATGTGTTTCCCAATTTTTTATAATGAAATCAAACTACTTGTTTTATTTTTGGAAAAATAAATCTCACAAGCCGGGTGTGGTGGCACATGCCTTTAATCCCAGCACTCCAGAGCCAGAGGTAGGTAGATCTCTGAGTTCGAGGCCAGCCTGGTCTACAGAGAGTTTCAGGACAGCCAGAGCTGCACAGAGAAAGCCTGTCTCTAAAAACAAAACAAGACAAAATTCCCACACTTTCCTTGATGTTAATAAACCAAACTAATTACTGTTGTAAGTCTCTGGAGTAAAGAGCTGCAGGCAACCAATGACTGCCAAGAGAGGAAGAATCAATTTCTCCAGGAAAGAGCCACATGATAGGTTCTTCTATACTAAGTGGTCAGCTCTAAACATTCATACAGGTGGGCAACACTAAATTTATCTTGTGTATGTATGTGATGTAGTATGTGTGTGTGTGTAACAATAATGGAATACATCTTGAGAAATAGGTGGTTAGGCAATTTTATCATTTTCAAGTTGCATGGAGTATACTTACACAAACCAAGATTGCTAAGTATCACTAGGCTACTATTGTATGAGGCCATTATCTGTAGTTCATCATTGATTAAAATGTAGGATAGCATATATATTATATATATATAATATAATATAATATAATATAATATAATATAATATAATAATATAATATATGCATATATAATATAATATATATGCATACATAATATATATAGGCAGAATTTAAAATATAAATTTACTGTGACATATTTTTAAAAAAATATTTTGTTCTTTGTTTTGCTCCATCTGAAAAATTGAAATCACCTTAACTTGGAGATATTAGTAATTAGTTTGATTTATTAACTTCAAGGAAAGTGTGGGAATTTTGTTTTGCTTTATTTTGTTTTTAGAAACAGAGTTTCTCTATGTAGCCCTGGCTTTTCTGGAACTTGTTCTGTAGACAGGCTGGCCTTGAATGTACACTACCAAGTGAGGAGATAAGAAAACTCCTTCAAATGTCACTGTATGCAAGATGTTCAGTGTGAGTCTATTGTGTTATAGTAGATGGCTCTAATATCTTTGTGGTATTTATTCATGTCAATTATTCTAGACCTGTAAAAGCCAAGAAATAACTAGGGAAATCTGAAATGCTTCTTAAGAAATTGTAATTTCTGTGCTGACTGCCAGTTGCAGATGTAGACAGGGCATGTGTTTTAAGTTTACCTCCATTAAACCACACCGAAAGGTACTGAAGAAAACAAGTCCCTAACTGTACAAAGCAGCCGTGGCCTAGAAACTATGAGAAATGGTCACTGAAAGGCAGAAATAAATTTTTTTTTTTTCTGAAGGGTAAACCAATAGGAGTTATCTCTCCCCGACTGAGGATCCACAAATCTTGATCTTGGGCCAATCATGGGAAGAAAGAGAGGGCTACAATGTGACTGAATGACCGTAGATTTGTAAATAGGGCTTGATTCCATAGGGGACAATTCTCCTATCTCCAACTCCAGTTGTCCTGGATACAAAGATCCCAACATCAGTTTACATTAGGTCTTCTTCTAAAAGAGGTTAAAAGTCATGCTACGGGATGGGTGGGTGACTACTGTTGTCCTTTCTTGATTTACTGACCAGTGCTGAGTCTGTGCAGCACAAAGGAAGCTGACCAGTGGAGCACTCCACACCCGGCTGTGAAGGAGACAGACACTTCAGAGAAAGTGGCCGGCCTGTGAGCATCCTGATAGGCTTTGGTACCTGTGCAGAGACTGAAAACAGAAGGGCCTTTCTTCCTTTAGGATTTCCAGCCCTTCCTTCTAGGATTTAGCTCCACATACTTGGAGACACCAGCCCTACAGTGTCTACCAGTGAGGTAAAACACATTCTTGAGCACTTTCCTTTCAGAACTAATGAATTATCTTTACAGAATAGTATTATTTGAAGTACATCCCAAAATGTTGAATCAGAAACGCCTCTATGAAACATGATATACATAGAAGAATTTTGTTTCTGTCTGAGGAATATGTGCGAGTTATGCCCTAATTTTCATTTTCTTCTTCTTTTTTTTTTTTTTTGAAAAAAATTAATTTTTTTTTCTGGGAATTTCACACATGAATACTGTTTTACACCATTTCTACATCTCGCTTTCCTCTGGCCACTTGGGATCATATAACCTAACTCGGGGCTCTTCCTTAGGGAAAGTGGATTCCCTCTTTTAGCAGTGATTGATTGCCTGTAACTTTCACCTGTAACTGATCACTTGTAACTCTTCCCATTCACCAGGAAACATATATAAACATCAGGGAGGGGATGAGATGGCTCACGTGTTAAAAGCATGCGCTGCTTTTGTAGAGGGCCAGAGTTAGGTGCTGGCACTCACTCACCACCTGTAACTCCAGCTCCGGGGGACCAATAGCAGTCTTTGGAAGTTTCAGGGTACTATACTTATACATGGCAAATACCTACACAGAGACACATGCATTTACATACAATTGAATAGAAAATATAGCAAAAATAATCACATAGTACCTAAGTATTTTTCCCACTCAAAGGGCATCTTGGCAGTTGAGAGTCAAGATGTCACTCTTACAGCTCTGAAAGGACAAGTTTCCCCAGTAGAAGCTGTTATCACTCGGAGAGGAAATGTCTCCCAGGCACAAGTGTCACAGCTCTGGGAGGAAAGGTATCCTGGCAGCCGGGAGCCAAGGAGTACCACATAGTCATACCTACAGCAAACCTCGCACGAGAGATTTATTGGGGAAAGACACAGGAGGGTGGTTGCTTCTGCTTGAACACGAAGCAGCAGGAAACTAAACAGAAGTCAAGCCTTATTTTTTTGTATTTTGTTTTGTTGGTTTTTTTTTGGGGGGGGGCAAGTTTTCTAGGGTGAAGTTTTCCAGGATTCAGATTTAGGGGACATTTCAAGCGCTGAATTTGGGAGAGGTTAAGGAATTGGTAGAATTTCTAGCTCAGCGATTGGTGGGTTTCTGGCTCAGTGATTGGTGGGATTCTTTGAGCTCAGTGATTGGTGGGTTTTTCAAATCCCAGAAGTGAACTTGAACTCTTCAGTGAGCTCAGACTTTTCACCTTTCGGTACCTCCATAAAATAACAGTTGCAATTATTATTTGTTTACTACAAAAGGAGTAGAAATAGGGGGGAAAAGACATAATAGGAAGTATTTGTAATCTTTAAAAAGGGAAAAATTTCTTAATATATATAGATAAAAAATAAAAAGGAATAACGATGACCAAGACAAAGTTTCCAATACAGCCTACAGCTCTGAAGAATATTTTCAACACATGAAAAAAGTTCTATATACTGAAAATATATATTTTAAAAAAAGCATTTGGCAAAAGAAGAAATGCGATAGAAAAATCAAGCAATGGGCATGCAAAATAATTCAGGAAAACATGGCAATGATAGAAAGCATAGACTCTCTCTGGGTGCCTGCAAACTGAAATTAACTTATACCCCTTGTGGTTATTCTGACCAGCATGCATGGGGAAAGATGTTGCCCTGCCTTAGTGTCAGGGCTCCACAGCCAAGGGACCCTGCGGCCGAGTATCAGAGCTCATTGGCTGTGCGCTGAGGGAGTGCACTCAATGGGCTGTGTACTGCGGAGCAGTTCAAGATGGAGGCCAGAGGGAAAACTCGCCAGGGATGACCTAGAGCCTGCGCTAAGTGATTTGTGAAAGGTTTCAAGACATTTAGTGCTGAGCTGAAAATTGCCCATAAGTGCAGTAGCTATGTAAGTATTTTGTTCAGTATTATTTAGAAGGAGAGTCTGGAACTGCCTGAAGCTGTGATTGGAGATGAACCAGTGCTTGTATTTGTCAGGATAGAGATGGTTTAGTAACTTAAACAGCATTCACGGTTTTTCTCTGCATTGAACACGATCACATAGTAGCACTGCTTTTTGTCCAGACTGTCACAGTGGCGCCTGGCTTTGTTTGATGTTGATGTTGTGCGAAAATGTTTATGTTCAATTCAAGAACACCAAAGCCTAATAAGACAAAGTTGGAAAGAACTCAAAAGCCCATCAGCAAGAACACGGACATAAAATAACACAGAACTTAAAAATAAAATATGCACCACCTTTCACACGAGACAGAGAGAGAGAGAGAGAGACAGAGAGAGAGAGAGAGAACATATATCTTTCAAAATGTGTAAAAAATACATACAATTTAAAAACAGGAGCTAGAGAGGTGACTCGGTGGTTAAGAGCACTTGCTGCTTTTGCAGAGGATCCAGGTTAAGTTCCTAGCACCCACATGTCAGCTCATGAAAGCCTGTAACTCCAGTCCTATGGGACCAGACACCCTCTTCTGGCCTCCTGGGGCACCAGGCACACAGGTGGCACATAACACATATTTATATGCTGGCTAACCCCTATACACCTACAATATAAATAAATAAAGAAAGAAAGAAATAAAGAAATAAATAAATCTAAAACCATAAAATGCAGCATATTGTTCACGGACGACAAACAGACTTCATGTAGGAATTAAACCATCATGTTTTCAATTGCAGCACATTGTTGGTTGAGATGCAAACATAACAGACATTTACAATTGTGATAAGTGAAAATCTGGACCAGCTAGATGGCTCAGTGGGTAAAGACACTCACCGCTAAGCCTGAGTTTGTTCCCTGGAACCCCGTGGTGGAAGGAGAGAGCTGAGTCTTGCAAGTTATGCTCTGACTCGCACACGTGTTGTGGAAGTTTAGTTATGTAGAAAATGTGTTATGCACTGTTGGGTGAGGGGTTAGCCTAGGTCTTGGCGTTCTGCATTGTCTGCAGGTGTTGGATTTCTATGGAGGGTGTTGGATTGCTCATGATCTGCACCTGAGGATCTCTGAATCGATTAAAAACACCTCAGCTGAGACATTTGGGGTTCCGCTGTTGAGGAGGCGCTTGCCATGATGGTGGTTCCCTCTGTTGAGGACTGGCAGAGCTTCCGCATATGAATATGCCCCCGTGTCCTGTTTGCTGAGCTCCCACAGCAACGTACAAATGGCCTGTAATGTGGGGCCTGAGATCATACTCATCTAGTGTGGAGACAAGGAAGAGTAAGAAAGAAATTCCAGCCCCCAGCGTCTGGTAAAGTACACTCAGGGAAGAGACCAGAGGATAGAGATTAAGGTATTAATTGAAGGCTCCTGAAGGAAGAGGAGAGAGAGAAAGGAAATAAGCCTCTATGAAGAGAAAAGACTGTGAAATAAATAAATAAATAAGAAAGAAAGAAAGCTCAGAGATGAGAGTCACAGAATGGAGGCCCTTAGAGATAAAGAATTCAATTGAAGCAGGAAAAATCAAGGCTCTTACTGTTTTTCCTGATCATGGAGCTGGCGCTCCCTCCTGCCACAGGTGGTGGCGTGCTCTTTCACAAACTGACTTTTCTGATAGCTTCATTGTGTGTGTGTGAAGCTCAAAACGTTGTGCTTGAGATCTATGGACTAAGTTGTATGTTTCCCTTTAGTGGCGGTAGAAAAGGATGCCAAACTGCCAAGACTTTGCCAGATATTCTTCCTACTGGCGCAGGACCCCATGCTATTGTGGAAGCCACAGCTTGCAGCCAAAAAGCCACTTAGTTAAACTGAACAGTTTTTTTTTTTTTTCCTATAAACCTATCTACAAGTGGTAACTCCACACCATGAGGGAACTCTTCCTGCAGACAAAGACTAGTTAATTTTCCAGCAAACCAGACTCTATCTTAAAATCTGGAAAGTCTTTCCTCGGGGTCAGCACACAAAAACTGTCTTCCAGAACTGGCCAAGGTTGTATCTCATGCTGGAAGCCAAACTTGGTACTGTAAGAGTCAACCAGCTGGTGCTGGTTTTGAGGGCATGAAGGGGTCATGGGGAGCAACTGAGGCTTGGCACTGTAAGAGGCCAGGAGAGGTCATTGATGAAGGTGCAGCCTCAGTGGCAGTTAAAGGTCCAGATCGAAGGGGTCATGTAAAGAAGTTAAGGCTTGGCACCATGAAGAGAGCCAGAAGAGGCTATTAGTGAAAGTGCAGCCCAGTTGCAGCAAAGGACCCTAGCATTCTGAAGATGTCATTACCATGGTATGACCACCAAGGACAGCAGCAGAAATGGAGTAGAATCCAAAAGATGGTGAGTGAATTCCATAATTGGGCATTGATAATGTTTTTCTGCTGTCCAAAGACATTGTGAAAAGCTTGATAGATGTTTGGTATCATTTGGTCCTATGCATTAGAAGCCTCATAACTGTTCCTCTTGTAAATTCTTTTGCTGGTGTAGGGTTGAATTATGTTGTAGAGATAAAGAAATTTTTAATTGGCTCATACAGAAAAGGGGAAACGTTGTGGAAGTTTAGTTATGTATAAAATGTTTTATGCGCTGTTGGGTGAGGGTCTGCCTAGGTCTTGGCGTTCTGTATTGTCTGCAGGTGTTGGATTTCTGTGGGGGATGTTTGATTGCTTATGGTCTGTACCTGAGGAGTTCTGACTCAATAAAAACACCTAAGCTGAGACACTTGGGGTTGCACTGTCAAGGTGGCGCTTGCCATGATGGTGGGCCCCTCTGTTGAGGTCTGGTAGGGCTTTCGTGTATGACCCCATGTCTTCCTTGGTGAGATGCGACAGCAATGTACTGCTACACACATGTGCCTTCCCCTACTCCATATACTACACAACATAAATAACTCAATAAATGTTAAAAATGAGTGAAAACTTAAGATAGTTGTAACTAAGCTTGGGTGGGATGAAGTTTAGGCTTCAACGAAGTGGAAATACTTTATTTAAAGATAATTTAAAGTTATGGAAAAGATGTCAAAAGATGATAAAATTGAATTTGGATGTTTGTTCTCTTGTTCATTATATCTGACATTTGAGCTTTTTGTACAGGTTTAAATGGTAGTTTCAAAGTTTTGGAAATTTCTCACCCATCCTCTGCTTCCCTGAAAAAACAAACAAACAAACAAAAAACTACATCACCCTGTAACAGGAAACAATATCTCTCTCAGAGAGTCTTCCAGCAGCAGAGTTAGAGTTTGATGGAGATTTCAAGAGATTTGGTTCCTGTCTCCAAAGGTTTGGCAGGAGAAGAGGGGGTTCAGAGTCTAAAAGGAATCTGGCAAGTTGATTGCCAGAGCTAGCTAAATCAGGTAAGGTTTTTATAACTACAGTGAACACACTTTTTTTTTTTTTTTTACCAGCAGCAATGAGAAGCAACCCCATCTGGGAAGCGCCTCAGATGTAGTTTGCCACACTTACATGGGTGACCTGAACTGTCCAACCAAACCATCAGGATGGAGCGTCAGCATCCCACTGGCTGGATCAATTTGTCTTTAGTTCATCTCACTATAACCTACGAATGCATATATTTCAGAAGTTAGAAAAGCCATTCTAGTCAATTTCACTTTCTGGAGGTAAATATAGCTTTTAAAAATATCTTTTAATATATCTTTTTTTAAAAAAAAAAAAAAAAAAAAAGAAGCCAGGAGGTGGTGTTGCGTATCTTTAATCCCAGCACCTGGGAAGCACAGGCAGGTGGATCTCTGTGAGTTAAAGGCCAGCCTGATCTACAGAGTGAGTTCCAGGACAGCCAGAGTTACAACAGAGAAACCCTGTCTTGAATCTCCCTCCCGTCACAAAAAAAAAGAAAGAAAGAAAAGGAAAGGAAAGAAGAAACTGGGAGGAAAACCCTGGTTTCCTTCTACAGCATACTCTGTTTTGGGAAACGGAAGAAGCTTACAGGATGGCCTGATCCTGGTACTGACTCATCTCTCGTTTCTTTCTCAAGTAAAAGCTTGAAGGATTCTTTCTTTTCGCTTTGCGCTTACTTGGCAGATCTCTGCTGTCTACGCTGTACATGGTCTTCACAGCAGGTAAAGCAAAGTTTTACTCCACTCCTAAAAAAAAAATCAAAAATCATTATCAGTTTACCTGCCAGCTTTGTGCCAAGACCCCAAGGGTTCAGAAAATAGTCACAGCATTTTCTTCTTAGCAGCTTTACAGGCTAGCATCAGTACTTTCCGAACACCGACCACCTTTGCTGTCATGAAAATGTCATGGAATAAGGTTTATGTCGTTGCAGTAATGCACGGCACGTCTGTTATGACTGACGATCAGATTGCAGAAGAGCAGCTGCTTTGGAAAGACACTCTCAGCGAAACAGAAGAACACTGAGAAGTGTTAAAGAAAAAGCTCGTGAAACCCGTTAAAGATGTCAAGGAAGAGTTCGCTTAAAAGGGATCATCGCCACTGATGTTTCGCTTGATGGTGGAGGACTCAGGCTCCATCCTGAATAATACAAGCACAAGCGGAAACGTATGACCAAGGAGCGGAGTTGGGGTGAGAAGGTGGGAAAATTACTAAGAGTAAGCATCCATGTTGGAAGAATTATTGCCAACCTTCCTTGATAGGACTCCTGTTGAATGAACCCTAAAGGGAGGAGAAGGGCACTCCTTCCTCTGCAGGAGTGAGGGGACCAGTGATCCTGCCACTTAGTGGCTGTACTCACCAGGTGTTTTCATAGAGAGCTCCAGGTACTTACTAGAGTCATAGACAGACGTTTCTGTCAATTCGCGATCGTAAAAGAGCTCTGTAAGAATGCCTCCACACTGCTCAGTAAGCAGAGCCACAGTAACATGGCCAAATCCAGGGTCCCAACCACTGATGAAACTCAAGGGCATCTGCCAATGATGGCTCTTTGAAACCCACAGGCCAAGAATAAGCGCAAACAACACCATGGTCATTTATTTGCATCACACAGGAAGGGACTGGTTGAAAGCAAGGACTCCAGGCCCAAGCTGAAGTCAGCATTGGAATTCAGCTCTTCCAGGTGATCGATGTGATTTTGTACAAGTGACTTTACTGAGCCTCCACTTCCTTATTTATATAATGAAAGTAGCAACAGGGTTTGTCTCAATGCTGTAACAATTAAATGAACTAAATGAATTAAATGAACTAAAATGTTAATAATAAAAAATCTATTATTATTAATAATATTAGTAGCAGTTCTCCATCTTTACATCCCAGCACACCACGTACAAATGTATGCTTAACAGGTACTGATGAATTCATTCCAAAAGCAAATCCTTAATTTATATTTTAGTTTTTTGGCTTTGTCATGAGAGTCCTTCTCCGTGCAGTCACTCATGGCGCATCTGTGCACGAGATCCGGAGTGAGCAGAGGCTGTCAACAGCGATGACGGTAACGCACAGACCGATTTAGGTGGCAGTGATGTCTGGATATGTAGGCACTCTACATTCCGACAAAGTTCAAAAGATCAAAGATGAGCATTTGGTGTGCTGGTGCAGAGTTGTTAACATTTTCAGAAGAGTCTAAGGTCGCACTCAGTCATTCTGAGATGCCCTGGGATCATGGGATGCTTCCTAGGATAGGCAATATTGGCTTGAACCCTGAAGGAAAGAAATGTGACTTCAGCCATTATACAGTCGGGCATATGGTTACTTCTTAATGAAATTATTAATATTCAAATGGGCTATAGGCTCCAGACTGTTTTATTCCAGCTCTAGAACACATGGAATAAAAACCAGGGTAAACCTTGGGTTTTTAACCAGAAAAGCAAGTCCTAAACCAGTCTTGAAACCTAAGTTATGTTGAAAATCTGAAGCAATATCACTTTCCTGATGTGAAAAGAGGATCCCAGAGTCAAACAGAAAAAATGATATTTTTGGTCAGAAATAACAATTAAAACCAATGCCAAGAACCTCCCACTGGTTAAACAACAGAGGACAAGGATTTTAGGGGTCGTGACATTGAATCCAATATACTCCCTGTTAGTAGAAACTTCTATTGGTATTGAGCTTTGAAAGATTGGGGGATATATCTGAAATATTTATGGAGTGTCATCGATTTTTAACCTTTGGAGTTATGAGTCTGCAGCCTCAAATAATTCACTTATTTTCAGGATTGGCGTGGGGGCTGGAGAAAAGTCTCAGTTGTCAAGAACACTTGTTGCTCTTCCCAAGAACCCAGGTTTGGTTCCTAGCACCCACATGACAACTAAGAGCTGTTTGAAACTCCAGTTCCAGGCACCCTTTTCAAGCCGATTGCACATACATGGTGCACATAGATAAATGCAGGCAAAACACTCAAACATAAAAGGAAAATAAGTAAACATTTTCTAAAAATTAAAAAAAAAAAGGTTTGTGAGGCTGGGCTGTGGGGACACATACCTTTAATCCCAGTACGTAGGAGGCAGAGGCAATTCGATCTCTGTGAGTTCAAGGCCAGCGTGGTATACAGAGTGAATTCCAGGGACAGTCAGAGTTACATCAGAGAAACCCTGTCTCGAAAAACAAACAGAAAAGATTGGCTATGATCAGTGAGATGGCTAATGTAATGTCATGGTCTGAGGATCCAGGCAATGTGGATCTTAGTCCTGACTCTGAAGGCTGCTAGCTGCTGCCTGAAGGCAGTCCATTCATTCCCCAAGTCTCCATTTCTCATAGCTGAATAAATAAATGTGGATAACAGTGATATCTAAACTCTAGGGGTATTTTAAAGGATTAGACGAGTTATGTACAAAAGCAGAGAGTATTAGCTCGTTGCATCGAAGGTATCGATATTAGTTGCAATACTAGTTTAGATTTTCCCATAAAAATTAAGGCAAGTATCCAAGTAATTAGATAATGTCCAACCTTCCATGTATCATTTTAGTAGACTAAACAAATTGCACCAGTTTATCTGAGCCTTCTGTTTTGGAAATGAGCAAGTTCTTAGCTGTTAAGATTTTAAAAGTATTCTCGGCTGTCCACTGGGTTTGGAAGAATGTCCCGGACAGGAAATGCTAGATGGAATTTCTAGCCTTTCCTGTGTCTTCACTGAGATCTCTGTTCATAAAATGATGTCAAAATGATGACATTTATGAGGAACCGATGTTTTAACAGCAGGTTTTGGTTCTTGCCTTGTTTCCTTTCTCTCCCTCCAGCTCTTTACACTATAATCTACTAATGGTTTCTTTAGCAGGCTTTGGCCCGTTCAGTTGTTGAGCCAAGTCTGACTGGGGCAGGAAGTCACGCAAGCCAAGTCTTCTGAGGGGGCTTCAAATTGAGTCATGCTGGCAGGCCCACCTGGTGTGCCAGAGCCAGACTGGAGCCCAGGAGCCTGTGCAGCTGCACCATTTCTGGACTGGTCCCTCCTCCCTTCCCCTCAACCTTGGGTTAACTCAGGCATCTGCCTCTCATTCTTGCCATAGCAAATTCTGTGAAAACAGAGATTTAGAAATCTTCTAATTCCCTCTAGTATATTTTTGTTGGTGGATCGCTTGCTGTGATACAATGTGCTCAATGATAAACTGTCTTACGCATAACCTATCACGCGTAGGATGATATAATAGCTAAAGAATTGTCATAACGAAAATTGAATTTCATGTGAACCTATTTATCTTTCTGAGATAACTGGTAATTCAATATAGTGGAAGGTTTCCTTATTCTTTCTTAGCATGTGTTCTTAATGAATAATCAAGACAGTCACTACTCACTTTTGTTTACTTATTGCTGAGCATGTTCTGGGCATTGGGGAAGTGACAGGATGATGTTGATGGCACCCACCCAGTGATGGCAGATGGACAGGAGAATGTCATTCATTGTTTCAATCAATGCTTATCAATATCTCCATATGCTCCATATTTATGGTCCTGGGAATAGGCTCCTGAAGGAAAAATTCTAAAACCCCAGAACCTACTTCCAGTTATATTTTAGTATCGAGATGACAGCATACAATAACGGTCAATAATTAGCCTCACACTTTGCATGATGACAAATGCAATGAGGAAAAGACAGAGAAAGGGGGACAGAATCTTAAGCTCCTTGAAGAGGACACAACTAAGGTGAGTTTTGCCAGAGAAGGGTTTACTAAGACCAATTTGAGTAACTACTTGAAGAGAGAGGAGTGAGTTCGTACCTTTCTGAGGGAAGAGGGCTCCAGGAAGAGGAGGGGGGGAAGCAAAGATCTCAGTGTTTAGAGCAAGGGTAACAAGACTGGAGAAGCTGGAGCAGAAATGGAGATAAAGAGGTGTCAGGAAATGTGGACAGAAGGGGTGCAGAGACCAGTTATGATGGGCCCTTTGGTCATTATGAGAGATGGGATTTTTTACTTGACATGACCCGAGAAGGCAGTGGGATTGACTTATATATCCTTACAAGGTCATGTAGCCTCCAGTCTTGAGAGGAAATTGAAGGGGAAAAGCCTGACCACATGCTGCTTGAGAACCTGGCATAGAACCAGGGATTATGATGGTAACAGCCAGCAAAGGATTAAACAGCTGGCTATACAGAGAAGCGAAGCTGACTGCACCGTAGAATGCCTCTCAGTAGCAGACAGACAGCCATCCTCAGGTCTTAACTCTTCATCTCAATGGCTCTCTGCTTCGGGCTGAGAGCTATAACTCTGCCACACTTTCCAATCAGGTACTTTGATGATCCTCACTGTGCAGTTAAGAAATGAAATAGTAACCTATGCCCAAATCATTGAGCCAAGTCATCCCTGTGGAGAAGGTTCAAGGATGAGCCTGTCTCTCAAACCAGACAATGATGTCCCAACTTGATTAGATCTTTTGCCTTGGAAACACCATCTCGTGATGGAGTGGGACCTACGGTTGCCACCGTGGGTTCACGGGGACTGAAAAGGAAACACAGCAGCTTGCTGTTTACATATAAACCTTTCTTCTTATGAATCAATTTAAAAATATTTTTCCTTCAGTTTTCAACATAAGAGCAAGTTTGAAAAATCTTTTCTTACGCTCAGATGGTGCTCATCGCCAGATGGTATTGTGTTGAACAGAAGTAAAACAACGAACGACACGAAGAACTTCAAGAAATCTCTCAGTACAGGGATGGAAATAGGCATCGCCTGTAATATTGACCAGCGCTCAAAAGGGGAAGAAAAAAACAGCAAAAGATTTCAGAAAAGTCAAATGAGATATCCAGAATTGAAGACTGTCTGGCTTATGAAGGGTTCTGCCTGACAGGCATAGAGCTCCCAAAGAGGTCTTTATGTCTCTCCTAACTTTTGAAAATACACTTAAGTCATTTAGATTTCAGATATAAAGAAACAACTGTCATGTGGAGAGTCTTGCTGGATTGCATCTTAAAACTTAAGCTATAATAACGTGTTTCTTACCTCTTCATTCAAATGCATGATCTCAGCAGTGTAAGTTAACCTATCCCACTATATTTTAGCCTTATCAACAGCTATTTTAAGATTGTAAAAGAAATTAAATTAAATACAAGACACTATACTCATCTCCCATGTGTTGTTAATGAAGAAAAAAAAAAAACAACCTTGCAACAAATTAGCAGAACTTATTTTATCTAAGAATAATTTGCATATGAGAGAGCTCTTCTTGGTGAGCAGGCAGCATTTATGTACAGGAAGTGGGACTGAGGTTCAGATGCAGCTTAATTGGTTACAGTTTGGTGTTTACATGATTTGGGCGTGGGTCGACCAATTGGCAACTTGTGGTTGGCTAAATCTGTGTTGCTGTGATTGGCTGTTAAAACATGCACTCCTAAATTAGGATTCAGTGTGTTTAGTCTGTAGTTCATTTTACAGGGACTCAAAGTCCTGAGACAGTTTCGGAATGTTTAGTTTAATACGTGTTGCAGGATTCAGAGCTAATACTAATCACAAACCATTAATCAATAATCTTCTAAGGTCAGGTGTTTCATGCATGCTTCCTAATTCTCACAACGGTCCTTCCAAATTTACATCACCTGTGTTTTACTCAAGAATGAGAATTAAGACCTAGAGGGGCAAGTGAATGGTTGAATGTCAAAAAAGCTGGAAATAAGCGATTTGAAGATACCCATGCCATGAAACTGCTAAACACTATGTGTTACTTCACTGGCTCTTTATAGAAGCCCGCCAGTGAAGGAATAGTTGACTTTTCACTAAATGACCCTGACTTTCTACTTGGGAATGCTTCGAATGTTGCCATGGTTGCGTACTGACTTCTCATTCATTAATGAGAAGGTCACATGAATTAATATAAAGAAGGGACCAGTGAGTACGTGATGAGCACTGAGTACTACGCACTGGCTAAAAAGATCATCACTGTAATAATGAGGATCAAGCTGAGGTCACCCCTGTTCCCAGAGGACCAAGATTCCAGGGTGGAATTGATATTCAAGTGATTGTTGTGCTTCAGATACCATAGAAACCATTTATACTTATTATATTAATTAATCCTCATAACTAAATCTTGAAAATTTTACTCTCTGTAATTTGAAGATGAGGAAATAGAAGTTCGTATTGCTAAGATGATTTTGCTAAGGTTTCAAGTAGTTAGTGATGAACCAGGACCCAAAACAAAGTTCTATTCATTTCAGTTCACCGGCCTTCAGAACATATACTTTTCTGAGCCCAGACTAGACCTATGACCATGAACAGATGGTACTCACCAGGGTCAAGAGAGACCGTCAAGTGGGCTCTCTGAAGGCCAGGCTTCCAAGTAGGGGCATGCTAAGGAAGCAGTAACATCCAAGGTGGGAAGGAGGACCGCCCTCTGTCTATTGTGAGGAGGGATCCAGGCTGAGGCGATGCTAGGCAGCTCAAGATTACACTGTCTTCAGCAGGCAAATGTTAGGGCTGTGGAAAGGCACAGTCAGAAAAGCACGTAATGTTGGCGAGCACAGTCTGCCAAATGACAGGAAACGCTAGCCCTCTCTGGGTATCTGTGCTTTAGAATTTTTATTTATAAACTTTGAAACCTTATCCAACCTGACATGCAGCTTAACCCCTTAGAGTTAAGTGCAGTGCAGCCTAGGGTGAAGGAAGGGCTTCTCCATGAGAGGCAGGAGAAGTCCTGTCTCCTGTTGACCTCCTGCTGTTCCCAGGCTAGCACTGAAGAAGCCACCTCTGTAAGCTTCTCTTGGGGACGAACTGGGCTCTGTACCCTCAAAGGAAGGTATTGAGATGAAAGGAGACACATGTATTTAGAAGCCTCTGAAAGATGTAGGCCCCTTCATTTCCTCTCACAGTGGGAGGCTTTGGGCCTCCACAGACTCGGCTGTAACCACAACAGAACAACTTCCCTCCCGCGGGGGTTTTAAAAATAAACTGATTTGTACATACAAATATCATCCTGGGAAAAAAGATGCAGACCAGCCAAGTTGAAAAAGAAAACAAATAATACTTGAATTCCTTCCCTGTTTTCTAACCTGTTTTCTTTCTCAGTGCTGTTGCCTGGAGAACTCTTTCTTTCCCATTTGTACACTGAGCAGACCAATTCACCCCTGCTCAGGGTTTCGTTAAGAGCCTAATGGCGTGACGTAGATGGTACAGTTAGAATATGGATAGGCTGTGACCTGGGGATGCTCGCAAGCATCTCTGAAAACCTACAGACTAAGTGTAAAGCATGTGTGCGTTCACCATCTTGCCTGCATGATTGACAGCAGAGTTAACTCTTCAGAGGCTGGAAATCTGAATCAGCCACGTTGCCTGCCTGTTCAGAGAGCTGACAACTGGCTTGTGACAGAGAATCTATCACTTGTTTGGGGTTCCGTTCATGTAGCTTATCTGGCCAGTGGGAGGTTTTTCTTGTTTGCATACTGGGCTGATCTCGATAATCCAAGGCTGTAAGCCTCGGCTACCTTCAACCAAATGTAGGAGGAACATTAGAATTTACCTAAGCATCATCACTGACAGCAAAAGCGCTAAAAGCAATATTCAGCAGAAAATTTGCAAGTCAATTAGACTTTGTATTGCAAAGTATTCAGATTTATAAATATCTTTCAATAAACATCAGTCGCCCTAGGAACTTGTGGGGAATCAGTCAAGGAATGCCTTAAGATGTACTTAGGTTCCAATTAAAGCACATGAAAAGTTACAATCACAACGCTAAAGTGATACATTTGCATGGGACAGGGCTTCACACACAAAAGTATCTAATGAAAGAAATTAAAACCCCAGTTTATTGCCCAATGTACGTGTTACTTTTCTCCACGCTGTGACACGGTATGAGACAGAGGCAACTTAAGAGAGAAGGGGTTTGCTTGGCTTCCTGGTTTCACAGTTGTAGTCCTCATGGAAAGGAAGACTTGCTGGCCTGCACGCCGGTCAAGATGCTAGGTTCTCATAGTCTGGCAGGTCAAGAAGAAAAGAGGGTGGGAAGCAGAACTGGGGTGTAACCTGAAAGGCAAGCTCTGAGAACCCCATACCTAGGACTTGTCATCCAAAGGTTCGCTACCTCCTAGAGCAGCGTTAGCAGCTGGGCTCCGGTGTTTGAACTCACGAGGCTGTGGGACACAGTAACATTCGAACCATAGTACGGAGCGCCTGTCTGAGGTGTCTCTGTCCTATTTTGCATCGGCTTTGCGGCTCCTAAAACCTCTCACCCAGGATTTTTCAGGCATTTGGAAGCTACCTCTGTCTATCTTGAATCAATTGAAACGACCGACTCCCCACCAGCCTGCACCGGCGAAGACCTGTGGACATCAGAAGACCAAAAACACCCTCAGACCTCTCTCCCACTGCCCTCTCCTGAACGTGGTCCTGCAGTGATTTAATGGATGCTTGTGCCCGCCCACTGTCTTTTGCTCACCTCCGATCACCTTTCTCCATAGCTTAGATCTTCCTGTTTTCTTCACCGCAAGAATAACCCTAACCCCAGTCGTCCCAGGAATGGGCTTGAGGTTCCACTTATTATTGGTGCTTCTTGTGTCAACCCTTTTGGTAAAGGTCATTTCAGAGATCAGCATTCTGTGAGGTAGGAAAAACAAACATAGAAAAAAATGTCAGAGATGGAGAGAGAAAGCGTGAGGGGGTCTAAAATAGAGAGGATCTGAAGGCCCACAGAGGCATGTTTATTTAGCTTTAGGATGCATATATTCCTGGTGAATGTGACATTTTCTAGGCAGGTGGTAGTTTGCATTTCTAAACAACTTATGTATTTGTAGCTTTGTTAGCCAGAATGCCCTTCCCATAGAGGAGCTTTTTCTTCCAAGTCTGGGTAGAGAGATTTGACTCCCTCCCTCTCTTATATTTCTCCAGTTATTGTTGCCTGGAATTGGATTTGTCTTCACTTCTTTCTTTCTGTGTTGTCATTACAATTACTGTGTGCGTGCATGTGTGTAAGAGCATGTGCCTGCATGTGTGTAGGAACGTGTGCCTGCATGTGTGTGTAGGAGCCTGTGCCTACGTGAGCCTGTGGATCTAAGATGACTTTGTGGCGCTGGGTTCCAGGATCAACTTCAGGTCACACACCTGCATGCCTGTGTAGGAGCCTGTGCCTACGTGAGCCTGTGGATCTAAGATGACTTTGTGGCGCTCTTTCTCTTCTTCCACTTCTCCATGGGTTCCAGGGATCAACTTCAGGTCACTAGGCTTGCACAGCCATCTTTTAATGTGTTAACTTCTTTTTTAAGTCTTTATACAAGTGTATATTACACACTGAAAGCATGCAGCCCCATACCCTCAACACTTTATTTCTTGCTTCCTCCTTCCTGTTGATCTTTTTCTCCCTAGACAGTTTGAATTTTACTTTCATGGCATATGCATCTATATAAAATCTAGAAATCACAAATAAGAGAAAACATGTAATATTTGTCTTTCTAAGACTGGCTGAATTCACTTAAGAATTCATCACATTTTTAAGGGTCACATTTCCCTAACTTGCAATGTTCTTTGTGTCCAAGGACTGTTATAGAAGGATTAAAAAAAATGAGGATTTTGCTCTGTTTTAAATAGATCCAACAGAAACTTGACTTTGACTGCATATGATTAAAAAAAAAATCCATGCTCAAGGTAGTCTCATGGCACAGCCCTATAACCTTGGTTACTCAGATGCTTACTGTGGTTTGCAAAATCAAGTCATTCCTGGGAAATTAGAAAGACCTGTTCCCAAAGTAGAAAGGAAAAATAATTCAAAACTATAACTTAGCAGTTCAAGCTTTTACAGAGTCTGGAAAAGTAGAAAAGACCATTTCTTTTAAGATTAGAAAAATAAAATAAAACTAATTTTAAACAAATACATATTTCTTGCACTTAAATAATTCAAACTGGAAATATAGGATAGATTCATTAAATGTATAAAATTTTCATATAAAATAACCAAAGTTGAAACACTGGTAAATAACACAGAAATGTCTTCTCCAAATTTGAGGAGTAGCATCCCCCAAGAACTCCATTTTTCATGCATTGTTGATGTCCTACCCAGGTGTCCCTTCTCTGCTGTCCACTTAATAAGAGGATTCCCTCAGTGGACACTCTGCCCACACATCATGGTGATTTCTTGGGTGTACAGCATTTAGCTAGACTAAAAGCTAAAGGCTTCTACAGAGCAAAGCCTGATGTTTTTATCAGAGATTGAAACATTCTATCCTGCATGAAGCTCCTTAAAATAGAATGTAAACAACTCAGTAGCTCCAGGAAGTCCCTGAGGCTGACAAGATTCACTAGATCCCACCTTCCCAAGTGTAAATAATAAAGGCTATTGAGAGTCACTCTCAGATAAGTCCAGCTACAAAGAAGACTGAAACAAGCCAAGCAGCTTGGAAAGAACACTCAACCCTTGAACTGCCTGCAAGCTTTGCAGTTGAACTGCCTGTAAGCTTTGCAATGGGTTCTAGGATCCCAGATTTTGTGGGCTGTCATCCATCTAGGGTGAGCTTCAGTGATGTAGCTGTCTTTGAGTAATTTCTGCTCCTGTAAATACAATCCTGTAAGTAACTGCAATAAAACTTATTGGTTCACCAAGTTGACCTTTGGTGGTAGGTGTACTCTTGTCTGTCATGGACTTCTATCTGGAACGAATAGACATGCATGAGCTACGTCTCTCCAGGAAAATTAATTACACAATGTAATTGACACCCAACAGGAACATGACAGAACCAAATATGAGTTTTGGGTGGGGAAGGAGGTGAGTACATGGTCCTGACTATGGGTAGCAAGGCATGCAACTGAGGCTGAATAGCCTGAAGAGGGTGCACTCATGGGTGAAATTCTGATACAACTGTCCTTTGTTGTATTGTGAGTGTTAGCATGTCTTTGTGCTATAACAGTGGTTGCATGGTTCTTGCTATGAGACACACAACTAAGTCTGAGCCGTCAGGATTAAGAGTGTCTGTGGGTGGGAGTCCCAGGATGGCAGTCTTTGTCTATGTGGTATGGGGAGGCATGCTTGCCTGATTAGTGGCATCTACCAAGAATACAGAGATGCTCTGAGAGTTAAAGGTTTAAAGGAACTTTATCAAATCTTTGAGCTCAGTATACAAGGGCTGGGATTGTAATTAATCAGCAGCAGAGGTTGCCTGGCCATTGTTGTGTGTAGTTAGAAATGCATCTGAGGCTGAGATGGCAGCCGAGCAGGAACTTGTTTGTGTAAAGGAGGAATTGCAACAAGAAAGGAATATGAGACTAGCATGTCTGTGTCAGACTCCGATCTGGCAAACAAATTAGATAAATGCAAGGGTGAGATGGAGGGTAAGATGGAGGTGCTGGCTTGTTGCTTCTGAGGCTCGGAGGGGAGAAGATAGAAAGGAGAGTACAAGTTAGATCAGTGCTCAAAAGCCCTTCCTGGGGTACAAGAACTTGGAACTCATGGGAAGATTCAGAGAGTGAGGAGGAAGAGAACACTTGTGGGCCCCACCTTTAGCAGAATAAGACAGAAAACCCACGATGGAGTCTTAATAATGTAGACGGTACAGTGAACTAGGATGATCAGGAAATACTCAGCACATGACCTGATGGAATTAAAAGGCTGGTAAACAAGCGCTGAAAGTCTATCACAGACAGCAAGCAAGACTTGTGAGGCTGGGGGACATGGATGTGGATGAGATCTGTCTAACTGCTGCGGAGGCAGAAAAACTGAATAAACCCTTTCCCTCCTAAGACAGTACGAGAGAAATTAATCCCCGATGAACTGGTTTATCAGAGCCATTAGGAACACTTGTTTGTTTCCATCTGAGGTCCCTATAAATCCCATGGACTGGAGGACAGATGCTATTGAGGGAAATAGGAGTAAGATAAGCTGTGTTTGAATCCCAGTTCACTGGACCGGGTAGAACTATGCTCAAATGGAGTTAAAGGAAAGGTTGATCCAGCAGGGACCTCAAATCTGATATGGAGTTTTAGTGACATGTCAGGAAGCATGCACACTAGTGCAACAGGGTTGAGTAACAGTCTCTAGGCTATCATGATTAAGACCAACAGCCTTCCAACTGATTTTAAGGCCTACTCTTACAGGAGGAAGTCCCATGTCTGGTACTTATAAGCCAGGAGAAAATCCTGTGACTGGGGAGGTCAGAGAGTTCCCAGTGGGAAATCAATTTCTATCCTTTTAGTAGATGGATAAGATGCACCTCTCAAACTGCTCTCTGGACTTTTGTGGTTTTGGGGGTAGATTAATGTTTTTCTGTCAGACTCAACTCAAAACCCCTGGTGATGCTCTTGAATGTGGCTGTGTACAGTGGCCTATCTCTTAGCCATAAGTGGACATCGATAGTCACCCCTCAAGGCTCAGGGATCATCGCAGAAGAGGGCTTGGAAAGGACATAAGAACTAAAGCAGAGTTGGAGTGTTGGGTGGCAGGTTCCCCTGTAATGAAACATCCCATCCTTGTAGGTAAGCTTCTTAAGACCGAAAGTAAACAACTCAAAACAGGGTCAGGAAGTCCCTAATACCGACCAGATTTACTAGGTCCTTCTCTCCCAAGAGTGAGCAACAAAGACTACTGCAAGTCAAACTCAGGCAACCCAAATTGCAAAGGCTGAGGCAAGACAAGCTGTCTGGAAGGAGCAGAAAACAGCCAGGTACCCTGGATAATTTGAATAAAAATGGCTACCATAGGCCCATATTTGAATGCTTGGCTCCTAGTTTGGTGGACTGTTTAGGAAGGATTAGGAGGTGTGGCCTTGTTGGAGGAGGTGTGTCACTGGGTTGGGCTTTGAGGTTTCAAAAGTCCACACTTGGCCATCTCTCCTCTCCTCTCCTCTCCTCTCCTCTCCTCTCCTCTCCTCTCCTCTCCTCTCCTCTCCTCTCCTCTCCTCTCCTCTCCTCTCCTCTCCCCTCCCTCTCTCTCCTTCTCCCCCCTTCTCTATACTGCCTGCCTGCAGATCAGGATGTAAAGCTCTCTGCTACTGCTCCGGCGCCATGCCTGTCCAATTCTCGCCATGATGATTATGAACTAACTGTCTAAAATTGTAAACAAGCTTCCAATGAAATACTTTCTTTTATAAGACTTGCCTTGGTCATGGTGTCTCTTCATAGCAACAGAACAGTAACTAAGATAACACTTCCAACCAGTTGAGCTGCCTGCAGGCTGTACAATGTTCACTAGGATGACAGATTTTCTGAGCTGTTGCCAGTCCTGGAGTGAGCTTTGAATATACAGCTGGTTGGGAGCCATTTCTGCTCCTGGGAGTAATGAAAATAAAACTCACTGGTTTACGAAATTGGACTCTGTTGGTATCCGTACTTTGGTCTGCCATGGCCTCCCTATCTGTGGTGAGTAGAACACGTATATGCTGTGTCTCCCCAGGAAAAGTCTTGATATTCAACACCTGACCACTATGTCTAAATTATTTCTGCTGTCCCTTTACAGTCTTCCCAGCCGGGCCTTTAGCAAAGTCCTCAGTGCAGAGGGAATTAATTTCCTCATTTCTGTGCTGCATTCATTTTCCCCCTTGTGAACATCGTCAGAGAGACCATTGAATTTTTTCTGTTCAATGTTTAAAGGCCAAATGCAATGTTCCTGCATGAGAGTTGCAGAAAATATGTCTCAAAGGAATATTTTTAGAAGAGATTAAAACATCATTTCATTCAGCGAAGATCTCAGCTGTGCCTGGGATTGTGCTCAGAAGAGTAGGGTTGTATTGTTGAAAGAGACATTTTATGACTTTCTCCTAACCCAGTGAAGCCAGGAGCCTTGGCGTTCGTTCTTCATTTCTACGTGTCTCTTCCCAGGGACCTTACTCCCAGGAAGACCATTCAACGGGTTCGTGACTGGCCATGCAAACTTAGGCAAGTTGTTCCACTCCACAGCTGTTGCTCCTTCACCTGAACACAGGAAATGTTCTAAAAGATTTACTGGTTATTGTGAAAATGGAAGATAGCGATGACTGTGTCCGGTGAGAATGCTCACCAGACTATTAGCTTCCAATAATGGAAGTTTTTATTGCCGTTATCTCATGACATGATCTGGCGTTGGTCATGTCCCAAGCCAATTTCCTTTTGAATGGTGTTATCATAAGACCCGTTTTCAAGAACGAGGCTCTTTGGCACGTAGCGAGCATCCTAAAACATGACATGTGTTACACTGTTACAGCTCTGCCTCCTTACCTTAAGAGTATAGGAAGATCATCCCGGTGCTGTTTCCTGTTGCTTCATGATGAGGCAGTTGGATTTCTCCACAGGCCTGCAGGCAGCAGTCTGTCAGTAATGCCTGAGTAATAAGCACAGGTACGTCAGCAGCGCTGTGCATCAGCCCACAGTTGTGGGTGTGAGGTCAAGTAGCTGGCCAGGAAGGCAGCCACCAGCAGACCTGAAGAGGAGAGGAGCTAACGCCCTTTGCAACACGACCCCCCCCCCCCAGCCCTGGCCTTAGCATTCTCAGGAGGAGCCTTTTCTCACAAGTCTACGCTGAGAATTTTAACCCCCTCCTTGTCTCTTAGGCTTAGAGTTATTATCTCCCATATTAATGTGACTATAGTGTTGTTTCCCGTAGAACTGACTTTATAAAATCATTACATTTTAATCTGCTCTTGTGTTCGTTCTTCCGGGAGGAAATTTGAACCATGCCTATTTTACTAATAAACAGACCCATCAAAAACAGGAGTTCACGGCGGTGATATTTAATCTATTTTTCATTGAGTAATTTAGTATCTGGCAAGCATAATTTAATTTATTGCTTGACAGCATTTCCTAATTTCACAAAGGCTTAGCTAATGAATCTGATACCATGATAAGGGACCTAAAGCGATGCCCGTTTTCATTTCTTGCAGGTATAAACTGACTTTCTTAACTCCTTGGTTAGTCACTTCTAACAAAGTGATTATCGGGTTCCTGTAGTCACTGAGTCTGAGACGCACAAAACGTAAACACGCAGGTGTGCCCGGGAGTGTGAGTGTGATGTTTCTGTAGTGACCGCTTTCCACCTTAGAGGCAACTGTAATAATTATTTATCAGCCCTTTAGTTGCTCGCTGTGACCGGGGTGGGAGCTACTGTCTCTGAGGAGTTGCCTGGAGTGTAGATTCTGCTTTGTCTGAAATGGCTGGACGCAGAGTCTCTCCCCATTTGCTAACTCTGATACCAATAGGAGAATTTGCTTTGAAATTGCACCCAGGTATTTGCGGTTGAATATAACTGGAGTCTAGATTAGACCTTGGAGCCATCCACCGAATGCAAGTCTCCTGCCCACTGGAGGAGCCTTGGTCTGTGACTCTAACAGAAACACATTCTGACAGGCTTCTTAGACTGTGGGTTCAGTGTCTGCGAAGGTGAAGTCGTAGAGGAAGCAAACTTCACAGTACTTCATTGTTCATGGAAGCTGTCTTTTAAAATGCTGTCAGTAATCGTGGCTACTAACCACATATGGCTCCTAAATTAAATTCTGCGCTAATTACAACTAAATTAAATAAAAATTTCTGTTGCCAGCCACATGGAGAGAGACTTCTCATGGACTCCTAACCCCATGCCAGTGGAGAGTACAGATATAGAATGTTCCCTCCAGCCTGGGGAGGTCAGGTAGCTAATTCTATTCTGTAATTATAGATACCAGTTTTCCACTCATTTCTATCTTAATTCTACCAATGTGCCGAGACTTATTCGTGGCAGTATTAGCAGTATGCATCTTCTACTCATGGGTCTCACGAGTAAGCAATGTGATAAGGAAGCCTGCATCTGAGATGTAAGAGGACTGAACTCGTGAGTAAATGTTGGGTGACTCCCTCTCCTATGATGTTCACAGGCTTATACATCAACAAGGCCTATGAAGAAGTTGTGAGACCTATGAAGGCAACTATTGCATCTCTCCCTTTGTCAGTTTCAGCCTCAGCAATGGCACCATCCTTGGCCATTGTGTAATAAATGTCTGTTAAGTGACTTCAGACATTTTCACTTTGTAGCATCATCCCTAGATAAAAACGCCAACTCCCTGCCGCTCACATCAAGACTCAATTTAATAACGCAAAGGAGAAACCTGAAAGGTGCCTGACATCCGAGGGGTGCTCAAACACTACTTCCTGCCCATCCTATGCTCCCTAGCAGCCCAAAGTGGACCCACAGGTCACAGAAACTTAAGTCACGCAGACTGTTCCTCTAGGTCTGGGCAGTTACGCCTCATTCCCTTTGATCAAAGCTTGGCTTAAGCCGTTAACTACAAGGGGAAAACAGTTAAGAGTTCAGCTCTGTGATTTGGCACTCAGGCAGCCATTCTCCAGGGAAACAAAGTACTAACTCAGAGAGTTAGCTTCATAATTCATGCTAGAAATCTCTTCAAGACTAAAAGCCTGGCCTTTTCCCAACCATCTGGTTCATTCAGCCGTCTCTCCTCCTATCAGAACTCTGAATGCAAAACCCTGCCAACAATTAAGTGTGGAAACTGTTTCTAGAGGTTCTCAGACATGAGTTAGGACTGTGGGGCCAGTTCCCGGGAGGCCTTTGATATGAAAGAAGCTTTGGGATGGACATTTGCAGTCTGCCTTTGCAAGTTTTAGAGATGGGGGGGGGGAAGATGAGATATTTTTCTTTAACTTAGAGTCAATTAATTACAAAGAGCATTCTAAGGTGGAGAAAGCAAAAAAGAGAAAAGGAAAAGATACTGAGTGTTTTCGAGCGTGATTCCAAATACCATAGATCGGGTTGGGGAAGCGTCCTTAGGCACCCGGGGACTGATATTAGCAAAAGCAGCAACTGTGTCAACAACCCAAGTGTCAGGTCATCTTTTGCTGAAAGTTAATAAAAGGAGAGAAGTGAAAAGATTGCTCATTATTTTTAATGACCCCTCTTCCCAGCAGACTGCCTGCATCTCCCTGCATTTGCATTCTGCCGTCCTCCAGGTCATTACAGCACACTAAACTCCTGAGAATGATGGCTTTGGCCGAAAGAGTTCATGCAAGGGCTCCAAGACTCAGGCTGACTGGCTGTTAATCACTATACCAGTGCCAAAGTGGCCATGCAAAGATGGGCCCAAGATGCAGTCCCCACAGCATTCACTAAACCTGGCTGCCCTGGACCTCCTTCTCAGTGTGATCACAGTGACTGCGTCATTAAGGCTGTCCATCCTTCAAATGCTTCATTGTTCCTGGTGGATGATGTAAGTTCTAGCCATTCGTAATAGTTCCTCTTACTTGGGTAAATCAGCGACATTGTAGTGTGTGGGTAGAAGTAGGCTACAGTCTTGAAAATTGTCCTATATATATATGAGAAAGTCTAGTAAAGTGTGTGTATATGTATATGTATATATATATGTATATGTATATATACACATATATAGGTATATATGTATAGATATATGTGTATATATATATGTACACACACACACATTTTACTAGGCTTTCTCATTGTGTTATTTCTCAGTATACGCTATTTGTATTATAAACTGTGTTCCTCTTTTAGCACAGGCAGCTTTCTGTGCTATGTTATTGACTATCAATGACCTGAAATCCTAAAGGGGTATGGAATAAACTCATTAATAGTGTAATGAAAAAGTCATAAGCTATCCTTCATCTTTCCATGTTATCAACAGAAAGCAAGCCCTCAGTTTAGGAAGTGTTTTATAATGCAGTACAATAATGCAAGCTGACGAATATGAAATAAGAACACACACACACACACACACTGGGAATTTCAGCTCCACGTTCTATATTGGGTATACACACCTATATCTACTGTCATGTTGTCCTTCCCAAATAAGGGCTATGCTGTCTGTGCTTTAGGAAGCCCTTTGAACTTTTCTGTTCACAAGTCCATGTGTTTTGAAAGGGAGATAAGAGCTTGGGAGAAGAGCCTGGAATGGGTAACTGACACTCATCCTAAGTGTGGGTGGGGCTGGAAGAGAAATGGTCTCTGCCCCCCCTACTCAATCTTTCCTGCAGTGAATGGAGCCAAGTCTTTTGACATGCTTCAGGCAAAATCATCAGAGGCTCACCTATTTATAAACTTAATAAACACTCTGCCTGGTTTATGTGTGTTTCCATAGGAGCATATGTGTTTTTTAAACAAAATAAATGGTTCTTTTTGCCAGAAGTATTCAAGCAGCATACCCTTGCAAAAAAGCTTTGGTGGAAATACAGTATATGTTTATTCATTAGCTGTCAGGCACTTCTGGGCTCAGTACCCACACACACAGGCTGTTTAGTGTGGAGTTTAATAACATTTACGTAGAACTGTGCTGGGGACTATCTTGGTAGAGAAATATTCATCCTGACAAAACACACTGTTTTGCTTGTCTTTCTTCAGGAGAAGGAAATAGGATTGTCCCTGCCTTATTTAAACACCCCACATGGTTGATAAAAAAAAAATAATGCAGTTTACTGTCATACTACAAGGTGAAGGATGAAGCCAGCCAGCCAATTTGAAAGAAAAATGAGCATATTTTAGTTTTCCCCAAAGCCCAATAGATTCGGTTAGAGCTATTTTATTTTTATTCCTTCTACAATAATTTAACTTTGCCTCTTGAGTTGTTTGATCTATTTAGTTGGAAGAGACGAACTTAATAAGTTACTGAGCAGAAACCTAATTAGCAAAGAATGGGATTGGTGGGTTGCAGGGAAAATAACAAGATGAACAAAGAAAAGAAAGAAAACAAATGTTCTGTTCTATCATCAGCTGAGCAGGAGGGAGTTACCAAAGCCATTTCCCAGGCCATTCTGCCTCTGTAATCAATACATTATTAAGGATCCGTGGGAAGATCATCAAATTCAAGCATGGTTTACTGGTGTCAAGTGGAGGGTGTATGTATGTAGGGCGTCCTTTACCACCTATATAGAAACAAGTGCATGTTGATTGCATTTCACTATCCTGACACACACTTGAATAACACATTCCCTCTGTAACATAATCACACCCAAATCAAAGTGTACTGACCTATCCACCAGAGGATGCAGCAATCACGAGGTTAGCTGAAGAAAGTTGAGTAGGGTAAAATCACAGAGAAATGTACGTTGATTAGATTACCTGTGTCCATTTTGTAATCCACCTACTTTTCCCTCTGACTATGTTGTATGTTCTAGTGTGCGCGACTGAGACATATTGCCTGTAATAAACCCCAATTTAGACTAAAAATAGGTTTTAAGCATCTTTCGTCATTTTGCTTGTCGAGACTATGGAGAAGTGCTGGAACACCCGGGAGAATTCCTCAAAATAGGCAACGTTATTAAGAGCCTCGGGGAATATTATGCTATAATTTGCTTTCTAGATACAATTTTAAAATAGGTTTACAAGAATCACTGCTCAATTATCATAAAATTCCTATGGAATTACATACCCTGTGTTAATCAGTGCGAGCTCACTTTGGCCCACTTGACTACAATGGGTACCACAGTCTGTGGGGAAGGCCAGACAAGGCAGAGAAACAAAGGATGCAGAAGCTAAGACCCAGAGCGAAGCAGTGTACGGGGACAGTGTGTCTCTTCTGAAAGAAAGAAGCTTGGAGCTCTGTGCAGCCAAACGTCTCCGTTCACCTGAAGCTTCGACCCATATAAGCACATGCTTTGCCAAAAGAGTGACGTCCCAAGTTTGGTCAGGAAGGAGTAAACGAAGATTTCAGAAAGGCCATTTTCTTCCAGGGACAATATATTTTAATGAATGGCTGCTTGCTCTGTCAAAGAAATGTTGAATTATAGTTCTTTATGGTGTGATGTATGTCTTTCCTGTGAAATAAGTCTTTAGGGAGATGAACCAGCATCCCCCGACCCTTACATGCTGTCAGATTATTTTATTACTTCATTTTATGTTTTACACTTTGAATTGGCTTGGAATTACCCGTAGATACAAGCTAACTCATAAGAGCAAAGACCATATCTCGGAAAACGCAGTTGCTCATTGGCCCACTCCAACTGTCGTTCTCTAGATCTCTTCCCTCAGGAGGCAAAACAACTAAGGTTATGCTAATTCCATCTGATTAACAGTGCCAGGTCTAGACAATACCTGGGTGAGACAGCTTGAGGAAAGAAACAAAGCAAAATATCTTAATCCGGAAAGCAATGATGCTAAATCGTACCTGTCCAGTAAATTGCAGCCTGTGGAAGATAGCGGATCAACTGTACAGCTGAAATAGAGCTGGACCCTGGTTCGTTTTTAGCTGTTAATAAATCCACACGTACTAAAGGTTTTGAATTTGGAACTCATTCCAATTGTTTACCCATATTCAAAAAGTCAGAGAATTCTATATTTTTGTGAATTTCTTCCCTCTTCTGTCTATGATGCTTCTGTTTGTACACTGAAGTTCTACAGCGGCCTCCTAATAGACTGTAATTATGCACTGAACTATTCTGTCAATATTGATGAGAAATAGATTGGCAAGCTACCTTTCTACTAAAAGTTGATAATTAACAACAAAATTGAGCATTAATTAAAAATATGTTTAGAAGTCTCATAATATCGAATTCATTAGTTAAAAACTATGCTTGTAGTTGCTCTTATTTGTCTACCACTATGTCCCCAGCACCCGGGATCCGTGGCTCTTAATAAGTACTAGCAGAATGAATGGTTACATTGATGATTGCTTATAAATCAACTCACTTAAAATGTTGTTTTATGCCTCATTCCTATATTGGCAAGTGTTCTCTATTACAAAAAAACCCACGTAGGTACTACTGGATGATCTGCTTATTTGGAGCGAAAAGATACACATAGATAAATACTAAAACGAGACGGGGGGAAGATAGTTTGTGAAACAACATTGTGAAGAGCAGATATAAGTTTGTGTGGTGAAAAGGGTTAGCTTAGCATTCAATTGATCAGTCTGTATTAAGGTTCTACTTCCATCTAATAAATCTAGAAATTTAATAGGTGAAGGTAACCACTCTGGGTAAAGGGGAGATGATAATAGCATCTATCACACAGGAGAGTTGTGAGGATCACTCATTATACACATTAGCCCTTCTGGTAGCAAGAGATCTAATTCTTATGCAGCTAGGCAGAGCTTCAGGGCCTCAGTAGAAACTGTTACTGAAGGTACGCAGCAGCAGCAGCAGCAGCATGTCTAAGAAAGAAACACCAGATGGTCTCCATGCATGTGACCTTAGCCTCTGCAAACAGCCATAGCCACCTATGGAGGAGTTCACTATGTTCTGTGTGGGCGACTCTGATCCTTAGAAATTACTTCTGCTCTGTGATGGGACGCAGATCCTGGTAGTGGTTGTAGCAGTAAGATTCTCCAGTGAACCGTACTTGACAAGAGCATACGCACTGGTGAGATGCGTGTGGGAGCTGAGCAAGGAGTCATCTTTGATTTAGAAACCTGTGCTGTCCTTCCCCCAAGTCCCTCTAGTAAATACAACTTCCATTCCTGCCGTCAGGAAGCACCTCTCACGGAATGTGAAGGATTCGTGCTACA
The DNA here is from genome assembly GCA_026225945.1 of Cricetomys ansorgei. Lineage (NCBI taxonomy): Eukaryota > Metazoa > Chordata > Mammalia > Rodentia > Nesomyidae > Cricetomys > Cricetomys ansorgei. Next base: position 5,017,879 of record JAMJFZ010000271.1, on the reverse strand, counting down.
ACCGCCTCTTCTGAGATTCCAGGAAACATTGACACAGCTTGCAATTGCTTTTTCAATTCAAACTTTTGAGAAAACCAGTCAAAGCCACAGCAGAGTGTCCCTTGCACCTCTTTCAGAACGTTTGGTTCAATGGCTTCCCAAGAGAGATAGTTACGGCTACATAAATGGGAAATAAAATCTCTTTAGACTGTGGCACCATTTGTGAAATTCTGTATTGACAGCATGAGAAATCAGCAGATATCATCAACATTGGACATATTTCTGTTGCTTTTATTTCAGTTATTTTAAAAGCGAAAATCAGCATAATATTTATAGACATAAATCAGAGAAATCGGTATTTCCATACAGTGCAAATATTTCGGTTATTTTGAAAATGAAAATGGAACTCATTCTAGCCCCTATGTTTATTTGAATTCAGTGTAGATAGCTCCTGAGACGCGACCCATATAATAAGAGTTCTCGGCAGTAAATTCCCCTCTTCTTGGCAAAATAAATGGTGTATTTTCAAAAAGGCAAGACAATTATTTTTACCTTATATCATTATATATGGCCTTATCTGTTTCTTGTCGCTAAAGAGAATATTTGATTGCTAGGCTGTTTTACTCGAGGTGGACGAGAGAGGGCACTCGTGTTCTTCATGTGGAATCGAGAACACGTTTTTTCCAGCTGTTAACTGACTAGAGAAAAGATGATTTTTTTTAATGGGCTGGAAAAAATGTAAAATTAATATAAAACATTGATACAAACGTATCACTTTTACAAATAAATCAAACATAAAAGAATTTTTGGAAGATTACCGTATAAATTGCTTTAAGGGGATTTTGACAAGCAAATGCAAATAAGAACAGACATAGAAATCCTTTTCTATTAAGCTGGACTTAATTCAATCTGAAGTAAGCAACCATTAAAAATAATACAGTTTAAGAGTGACGAGAAGGGCTTTCTAAAATTCAAAATGTAACAGAAGCCAGACCGGTGACTTGGAAAGAATGCTCTCCTCTGATCTACAACATGGGATCAAAATGATTCCATTTAAAGTTGAAAACAATGGGAATGTCTCTCCTCAGCAATGGGAGTGTCTCTCCTTGATAACACCAAGGAGGGTGTTAGCATCCTAATACAACCCAGTGGCCCCTGATTGTAGCCCCTTGGGTCCCTTTGTGGATAACTGATGCTGGAGGCCATAAGACAGAGATGGCAGAACCTACCCAGGCCTTGCTACTTCTGTGCCCTTTGCTCCCAGGGCCCTAGAGTTCACGCTCATGCACCCTCCTGCCCAGGACCCTAGAGCTTTGCAGTTGAATGGACACTTGCTTCTGTGCTGTTTTCAGCAGCCAATTTTTAAAAGTGAAATCCCAGTGTAAGATCTAGAAAGATCTCTATAGTTGACCTCAGAGGGAGCAGAGTCTGGAGGCAACAACCTTATCAAAGACTAAAATGTCAGTCACACAGCCAGAAAAACACCAGAGACTCCAAAGCAAAGAGAGAAATCAGAACCTCCCACCCCCAACTCCCCGACCTTCTATAGGTAGGGAATTGTTCATTGCAATTTCCCACAAGTATTTGGTTCAGAGATGGGGAGTGCAACATAACTTTGTACACTTTAAATGCCCTTCAAGCTTTGCTTCTCATAATGCAAAGCATGCAAACCCAAGGGTATAATGTGCTGAGTAGAAGCCAGCCCAGCCAAGCTGTTTCTACCCGGTACTTGGCTAACAGATAGACAGACAGACAGACAGACAGACAGATCTGTGAGTCGGAACCACTGATGCTTACATGGTTCTCTTGAGTTGTAGCTACAGCTGTTAATGAGACACTTTATCAGTGGGAAATGAGGATTCAGTATAAAACAAAACTGGTATTATTGTTGAGGGGTGACATAAAAGGGAAAGGCAGCGTGTCTTTTGGGCTTATTACAGTGAGCAGTTGGAGCTAGGGAGGAAACGGAAGTGGAGACACAACTCCACATTAACTGAGAGCGTTGAGTCCACTAATAACGTGGTCAAAGACAAGAGGCCTTCAGACATTAGAAGCAGGAGCCCAGAGGCACTGTGTAGCAGTCACTTGACGCTTTTCAACTTAAGGCCCTTCACACTGCTGAAAATTAACAACTCCGAGAGCTTAGATGGTCTGTATCTATGTTTATTATATTAAAAGTCAAAATCGAAAAGTAAAATTTTATTAGCTCCTTTTAAAACGAAAATATTTTCTTTTAAATATATTTAACTCTCTCAATTTTTTTTATAAGAATGAAATTGTTTCAACCTTTCAAAAATCTTTTTTTTTTTAAAGATCTAACATATCTGATTTTTGACTCAGTCTTTTGCGATTTGTCGCTTTGAAACATATGAACAAAGTGTAGGCTTTCTTTCATGCTCATGCACACACACATACAACTAGAAAAGGGAGGGATATTTTAATAACTGTCTTAGTTAAATATGAATCCTACCTTGTAGCTTTCAAAAATAAGCAGCAGGCCCTTCTGTCTCTGCTTTCATCATGATGCCCGTGAAAAGGCTTGTACAGAAGGAATAAAAAACAAAGAAGAAGCAGGCTTTGAATTTTGTCCTGGACCATTCCCACCCTGTAGAAGACAGAATCGGGCATGCTGTCAATGTCCAGCAATTCCTCCAGGAGCAAATCAAAGTGAAGAGAGAAAAGCCGGGACCTTGGTAAGCATGCACAGATAACCGTTAATAGGAAGAAGTGCAAGATCAGTGTAACTTCCAGACCATTCTTTTCTGAAGGGCATTTGAGATAACTCCAAATAACGTAAAGAATCAGCTACATGATTGGTTCTGTGCAGTCTCTATCAGCAAAGGGAGTTATGAATTACATAACTTCCCGACTAACCAGAGTGAAAGAGAGGAGGAATATAAGGATTACAATTAATCTGGAATGATTTGTATGATTTAAGAGATAAAAATCCGGGAACAAAACAAAAAATTCAGTACCAGTCTTAAAGATTACTTATAATACAAAAATCTAAAACTATACTGGCGAATAATCGGAATATTCTATAATCAGTTACACCGCCTGTCATTATACTTTGAATGTTTCTCATAGATTCACCCATTTCAGTACGTGGTCCTCAGGTGGTAATACTGAGGAGGACATGGGTGTTTAGAGGCTTCAGTGGAGGAAGTGGTCCACTGGAGGTGGGTCTTATGGGTTGTCTCCTAGTTCCAGTTCTGATCCAAGTGTCTGTTCCCTTGTCTCTGGAGATGAGAGGAATCCCAGACACATCTCAGAGGTCTTGAACCCAGTCATGCCTTCCCCACCTGGGTGGACTGCCTTCTTTCAAGCAGTGAGTCCAGACAAATCATGCCTCCTCTCCGCCATCTCTTGTTACATGTTTGGTCACAGTGAAGAGGAAGTGACTAATACATCCATCTTGCAGGTGGGATGAATTTTTATTCACAGATGACTCGAAGCATCACGATTGGTTGTTTGGAGCATATTGGTTCACTCTTTTATGTAGAGCTCATGAATGACTGGAAGACCCTACTGCATGTTCAGGAGAAAATGAACTTTTATGGGCAAATAATGCAGCATTATGGCCAAAGCTAACTGACCTCACAGACTCCCTGAGTTCTGGGTGACCTGCAGGGCAATGGCTTTTACAACCAGACGCGTGCGTGTGGCATTGTGGAGTCTCCTTTTCTATAGTGTTAAAGTTCACACACTGCTCCTTCTACTTTCACAAGACCCTGCTGTCATTTCCTTTAACTTCCCTCAAGTCGCCATATACATCATGCCTTTTCTCAGCTCAGAACCCTCTCTACCTTCTATTCATCCCTTAGAAAAATCTTAGTTCAGATGTTACTTTTACCTAAGAATTCTACTCTGAATTTCCCTAATTTATGTTAGGTCCCTGTCTGATCTCGATCATTCAAAATAAGGACTCTTTAATCTAAAAATTCTAAGTACTATTAGAACCCCCTAAAGGTAAGAGCCATGACAGGCTAAATCACTAGTGACATATGTTTTAATAAATCTGTATATTTTCATTTTAAATAATAAAAGTTTAAGTAACAATAACATGGAGCAAGGGGTAAAGATTGCTTTATGCTGTATTAAATTCTACTTCTATTGGTCTACCATGGACTATCACAGTAATTAAAGTATGCTACATGGTATTTTCTCTCTCTTGAAGACATGTGTTCTTAAGAAAAAAGTGTTCTCTGGGGCTAGAAAGATAGCTCAGAGGTTAACAACGCTCACTGCTCTTGCAGAAGACCCGGGTTTGGGTCTCAGCATCCTCATGGTGTCTCACAGCCGTCTGCCACCCTAGTTCCAGGGGATCCACTACCATCTTCTGGCCTCCATGGGTTCCAGGCACTCTTATAAGGCATGTGCACACGTGCACGCACACACACTCTAAAAATAAATAAATCTTTTTTAAAAAGAAAAAATAGTCTCAACTACCTTTCTGCAAAGCTATTCATCATTCTATTGACTATGTGTAGCACAATAAATATTTTTATATTGCTCATTTGTCAGCTTATCTTTTTATTGATGATTAATCTTGATTGTCAACTTGATGGGATTTAGAGTCACCATGGAAACACATCTCTGGATATATCATGTGGCAGATTATTTAGATTATGTTAATTGAAATGGAAGACCTACTCTAAAGATATATATATATATTCATTTTGGGTTGGGTCCCAGAAAGCATGCTGAACACAAACATTCATCACTCTTGACTTTGTGATTGAGGATTCACTGTAATGAAACCAGCCATATCCTTCTTTTGCTGCCATGCCTGCATTGCCATGATGGACTACCTTCTATGAAACTGCAAGAAAAATGTTTTTTTTTTTTTTTTTTTTTTTTTTTTGACTGGGTATTTTGTCACAGCAATGAGAAAGTAACTAACAGAAGATTGGTTCCAGGAGTAGGGTTACTGCTTTGAGACCCTTTACTTAGCGGTTTGTAGAACTTTGGAACTGGTCTGTAGGAGATATATGGAGGATCATGGAAGTTTGTTCTAGAAAAGCCTTCATATGCCGTGAGCAGATAATGCTGAGACAGTCTAATAGGGGTTCAGAAGACCGGAAGGCTGAGAGAAATGTACACAGGGAAGCCTTGCACATAATGTTTCAGAGTACATGTACGCTATTGGGTACTGGGATAGAGAGCTGGCAAAGAATCTGGAAACATTTTTCTCATGTTCTAAGAACCCAAGTGAGGCTGAAGTTAAAAGTAATGGGCTTTTGTTTCTGCTGGAGGAAGTTTCAAGGTAGGATAGCACTCAAGCTGTGACACGGTTAATTGACCATCTAATCCCGGTCTACATTGGAAACAAACAACATGTGAGGCAGAAAGATATGAAAAGTATGTAATTTTCTGAAGAAAAGAGCTTAAGAAAATTAAAACTTGCTGCTCAGGCTATAATTCTAAAAGAGATACTTCATCTTCTACACATGGGCCACAGGATAAAAATGTTTTAAGAGAAAGAACCAACACACCAAAGGCACCAACTTGTAAATATAAAAATTCATCTGAAAGGAATGATCATAAATTGAGAATGCCACTGAATGGGTTTCCTGGTCAAGGAGAGCAACCATCTATGGAAAATTCCACCGGGCAAGCACATAGAAGTTGCAGCAACCATTGTTCAAGGGGAGCAGGCTCTATCTGAGATAGAAGCAGAAATTGGAAGTATTATCATGTGGTACTGATCTTACAGGTATTAAAGAAGAAAGATTGAGGCATCCATGAGTGTCCTGAGCCATAGTTCTGGAGTCTAAGGAAGCTAGGTAATGCAGGTGAGTGTCCCTGTAAAGAGCCACTGAGAGAAGTTACTGTATGAAGCTGTGGTAAAGTCCAAATTGTAATGGAGACTCCAGGATGTTGAGATGCCAGAACCATGGGATTTTCAACAAAGAAGGCTGCAAGCATGAATTGGAGTCAGCTCAAGTATACATGTTGAAGGTGGCAGAGCTAGAGGGCTGCGTTACTTCTGCCCCTTGGAACTCAGATGATTCCATTACGAATCCCAAATGTCAGACTCAGAACTGCAGGAACGGTGTTTTCCTTGCTGGGTTTTGGTCTTCCTCTGATCTGTTCTTTCCTTCCTGTACTTCCCTTCTTTCCTCTTGCAGTTTACTCTGTTCCATTGTGCATTGGAACTGTGTGACTTGTCTCTTTATTTCACATATGATCACAGTTGAGAGGTTGCCTTGAATCCCAGGTGAGACTTGGGCCTTAAAGTGTTAGAATTGTTTAAAAACAAGCAGCAGCAACAACTATGAGGACTTTTGAATTTGGACTGAACGTATTTTACATGATGGGTCCTCCATGTATGAATGGGGACAAGGAATGGAAGGTGGCAGGGGTCGGGGGTTTGATTGTTAAATCTTAGTTTTCTGTTTGACAAATTTTATAAGCACCATGGGGAATAAATCTCTGCGCATGTTTGTCGGGGATTATCTAGGTTAGGATAATTAGGATAATGGATAATCTATGGGCTGGAATGTTGGCCAGAATTTAAAAAATCAAAGGAGAATGTAAGCTGAGTATCAGCATTTATCCCACCCTGCTTCCCTGGCTTCAGATGCAACGTGATCACCTTCTCCTGGTGCCATGCTTTCATTTGTCACGAAGGACTGTATCTCCTGGAACTGTAAGCCAAAATCAACAGCAAGAAAAGTTACCAATACAGTTGTCTTCTGTCCCAGGTTCTCCCATATTTCCTCGTGGGCACTGAGATTTTTCGGGTAGCAATGCATCCTTTGGAGCCTCCTTATGCATTAGTAATCAGTTTTGATTGGTTGGCCTCTTTGTCACTGGGATTTCAGCCTTCTCTAAGGAAGTTTTAAATGACGGTCTACGCTTGATTTTCAACTTTCAGTATGTCTTCTTTTACATTTCAATCTGGAGGATGAGCTCACACGAGAATGAAATAGATGAATTGCTGAAAATATCACATACTTTGGCATAGGGAAATCTGTAGACATAGAGAATCAAAGCTGGAACAAAGCTAGAAGCTTCCGTTCTGCTGGCTACCTTGTGCTGGAATGTGTGAAGGAGCCTTCTGGGATAAGAACTGTCTTCTGCAGTCTTATTCATCTGTGGACCCTGAAAACTGCACTATCAACCTGCCAGGCAAGATGTCCTCACTGTTGCAACAGTGGTTTGACTGTCATCTGGTCGCTACCTGCTTTCTGATTGGATTTGAAGCCTGTACCATGGGATGGAATTCATGTGTTGTACTGTAAACCTGGTTAAAGTCTACAGCCGGGCAGGTCATAAGCTCCAGTGCAGAAGCTCCTGCTATTGTTTTGATGAATGGACATGATGTGACTGTCGAATCACCTCCTACCGTGCTTCCATGGTGCCACTAGTTTTGGTCAGAGAAGCTTCTTTTGTCAGTGGGCTGCAGTTATGGATGAGACTCATGACTGGTGTAAGTGCTGAGAACAAGTGGCTGTTGAACACTCAGCCCAGAAAGGAACATCAACATGACCGACTTCAAGGCTTAGGGAACACTGAGGAAGAAGGAATGGGAAAGGTCTCAGGGCCACGGGGGAGAGGCAGGACACTGTGGGACTGCGTTCTGAGCGTGATGCGGCATTTGCGCTCTTGGACTGAGCTGCTGTGGTGACCTGAAAGAGATTTGGGCCTGACAACATCCCTTCCTGGGAGCGGGGAGGACTCACGAGACCTATCAGGAGACCATGAAGATCTACATGCATTTGTTATTCAGAAATGGAAAAATGTTTTCTTTAGAGGTATAGCCACTGCAAAGGTTACCTAGCCATCTTCCTATAGATGACCTAATTACACTCATTGACAGGAACGTAGAAAGAGGATAAGCTAGGAAGAGGAAAGTGATCAGCAGGATGGGGAGGGGCAAGAGAAGAATGAGGTGTGAATGTGATCAAGCACTGTATACAAGCATGTAAATTGCGTAGTTAAACCCACTATTCTGTGTAATTCATCTATGCAAAAAAAAAAAATAAGGGAAAGCAAAATTCATATCCTAGTTCATATTCTTGGATCTACTCTGGGTAAACTGAATAGGCTTGGGCTTCTAAAACGATGTGTACTTTTTGGAAACATCTGAATGCATAAGGGACAGTTGAAAGAGAAAGAGACTCAATTCAAAACAGCTTAAGTAAAAGCAAAATTTATTGGCTCATACAATTGCAGAATCCATGGATGGAAATGTTTGCATTTAAGCTTGACTAAATCCAGACGTTTAAACAATGATATCAGCTTGTTCATCTCTTGGTTTCATATTTATATCCCTCTTCCTGTTGGCCTCACTCTCCCATGCCTTAGACAGCGTCCCAAGGAAGCTACAGTCTACAAGTCAGAGATACTATGCGCTTCCAGCATTGACGTTTGAAATGTCCACGGAGCTATTCCTATTGGCACAGCTTCGGCGAGACAACCACCATAAAAAGAAAATATGTGAATCTCAATAGCTGGAGAATCCTATCTTGATCAGTTTTTTTTTTTCTTTTTTCTTTTGTTGTTATTGTTGTCAACTTGACACTAGAGTTATTTGGGAAGAGGGAATCCCAATTGAGAAAATGCCTACATTAACTTGACCTGTGGGAAAGTCTGTAGTCCATTCTCTTGATTAAAGATTGATGTGTGAAGGCCCAGCCCACTGGAGGAAGTGCCATCTCTGGTCAGGCAATCCTGGGGATATAAGAAAGCAGACTAAGCCACGGGGAGTGAGCCACTCAGCATTGTTCCTCCAGGGTCTCTGCTTCCATTCCTTCAATTCCGGCCTCCAAGGTTCCTATCCTGGGTTCCTGCCCTGACTTCTCTTCTTGCTAGACTACAACTTGAAGCTGAAACAAGTCGTTTCCTCCCGCAAGTCGCGTATGGTCATGGTGCTTATCAAAGCAACAAAAAGCAAGCTAAGACAAACCCCAAGTCCTACACCCACTCCTATTGTATATAGACTAGCCATAAGTGCACAGAGTGGGGACCGGGCAAAATCCCAACAGAAACTCTGGTGTTGGATGGGAAAAGGGTATAAATGTCAACTTTGTTAGGCATCACAGACGTCTCTGCAAAAATATTCAACTAGTATTTAGTCAACAGAAGTTAAATTTGCATGTAAAAGAAAAATGTTATGTTTGGTTTATCAGAGAAAATGTTGTTTATTTGGAAGGAACACTGTGGTCTTTTTCTTTTTTTCTTTTAAAAGAATCTAGATTCTGGTTTGGAAGAGATGGATTTGCTAACATATTAGCTGTGGATGGTAAGCATGCCATTTTTCTTTTCTGAGGCTCAATTTCTTCTTAGTAAAACAAGAAAGATACCGTATTAATTTCAGAGTTCTAGGAAGAAAATTTGTCTATTTGAAGTGTGTGAAATCGCCCTGTCGTGTTGCCGGTGCAATAGATCTTAGGGCCATCATTCCTCACAGTCTTTCATCTTCTCTCCCTCTCTTCCTTCCGCTCTTCTGCAAACGAGCAGCTATTAATACAAATGAGCCATCATTAAGATGCCCAGGTTCCAACAATGCCTGCTTCTACTCATCCCATTTATCCCCAACACCGTGTTACTGGATAGGAACCTGGGATACAGTCAAAATCACTTGAAACTGCTGGTACCCAGCCTTAGATCCTACACAGATTAAGTCAGAACCTGAGACCTTTGGAATCCCCAGGGGATGTTGATATCTACCAAAGACTGAGAGCCATCTTTCTAAACTCTTCAATTCTTTTTGTCACCTGTTCGTGTATCAGTGATAAATTGTAGTATTAATAGTTGTTTCTCTATTAGCCATTTCTCTTATTTTTCTGAGTTTTGATGCCTGGGTCTTTGCTAACTAAGGAGGAACTGCTCCTGCCAAGGCCTAGAAATAGTAAAGACCTTTCCCTTAAGTGCATCTTTCAACCTTTCTAATTCTCATCCTATACCCAGACACGGCCCTTAGCAGAATGTTAGGGCTGAGTTTTGACAATGAAGGCCAGTAGCATGCTTTAATAACCAGCTCCACTTGAGGTGTCCAATCCTAAGTCTGCTTGCTCACTTTGAGTACAGAAAGGCTAGGCCTCCAGTTGTTCGGGGGTGTCTCACCAGTTGGTTTCCAATGCTGTGCCCCATGTCTCTCCAGGTGGTCCCTATATGCTGTGCCCGATGCTCTTGAACTAACTCTTCTTTCAGGGACCATCATTTCTTCATCTGTTGCTTCCCTGTACTTTTGATTTTCTATGAATGCAGTCTTTTAAAATAGTTTCCTCCAAGCCAACTGTGGGTTTACGGAAGGTACCACAGTTCACATTTTCTTGCTACGCCCAAAGTATTTAACTTAGCATGCTTGGTATTAGCTGATTAAGCGATTGAATTTTAGACCTAGTGATTTAGGATATGATTGTATTAAATTGTTAATAATTCACCAGAAAAGACTCAACCCTGACTTAAACAGCATGAACTGAAGCATATAGTAACTCTTCAGAAAAATGAGCAGAGGATGCTATAAGAGATTATTATAAGGTTTCCAAACCAAGCCTGTCCAGTCTTCCTGACATGTCTTTCACTCACCCTCCTTAACAAAAGAACCTCAGGCAGGCTTCTGCTTCGATACTTTAATGGTCTTTTCAAAACAGGTTCTCACTTGTTTATAAAATCAACACAGACAGTATTCAAGGCCAAGAGCGGGTTAAAACGTAGTCACCTCATTATTACCTTCAGTTGGGGGCCAACGTGAGGTTAGAACCCAGTGATCTCATTAGTTCCCTGTTTACTTGGCTCCAGTTTAGTAGCCAGCAAGGCCTTAATGAGGGCAACTGAGTTCTCATCCACTTTTGGCTCTGGTGAGGGACAGCATCTAAGGCAGATTAGGACATGTGAAAAAATCCCCTTTAGACGTTGTAAACCTCACAAGCCAGAGGCGGCAACAGTTCAGACTCAAGAGCACCAGCGCCTCCTTCGGTGGCTCAGAGTCAGGCAGATGCTTGGCTGGTGTAACGCCTGTGGTTTCACACTGAGGTGTTCCGGTGTGCAGATGCCACAATTGCCACCAGTCCTGAACACTGGCAGTATTTTGCAAACTGTGAGTCACAATCTGTTTCCGTATCATGGAGTCAGGTTGGTGAGAAGTAGTGTCACGAGAAGACTAAAGGAAGGACGTTGAAGCTATTGCGATATAATGTACTTAATTAGGGTATTTCGCCGCAGTGTTTACTTCAGCCATAATAATGCATAAATAAGTGGCTGTTTATGCACGTTTGTACACGTGTGCATAGTGGATCTAGACGAGCATGGATTCTTTGCTGTGATTATGGTACAAGCCTGACCGCCTCTTGAAGAGGACCGACTTCCGTTTCCGGCTGCCAGGTCAGGTGACTCACGACTGTCTGAAGTTCCAGCTCCAGGGAGATCCAACACCTCTGGCCCCAAAGGCACCAGCACTCACATGCACACAACACACAAACCCTACACCACCACCCACAGATAATTAAGAATAATCAAATAAATCATTTTTTTTTTTTTAAAGTTCTTATCTAAGAGTTATGACTTGGCAGCAGGGGCCTGTGAAGAGAGGACAGTGCTCTTGGAGAAAAACCCTGTGTTGTTGGAAACAAAGCCGAAACAGTCTCTCCTCTGTCTCATTGCCCAGGACTGAGGAGGTGCAGGAAGGACAGATGCTACTGCAAATAGGAACTGTTCTATCAGGAGAGAATGCTCCACTCATCCCTCCTTGACCTGTGGAAAACCCCACAGCTCTGGTTCTCTGCTGAGCGCGCTGGAGGCTTCTGGAGAAAAGCAGTTCGTGTAAAGACATGTGACTTTGATTCTGACATGATAAACCTGGGGTAGTCTGCATGAAGCAGGCTTGCTGTTAGTACTCTGCTAATCCTCCCGTGGAAGCAGACTAGATGTTTCCTTGTTTTTGCAGCTGCTGCAGATTCTGGTTTGAACCAAACTGCTCTCAGCTGCAAACCCGATGCAGCTATAATTTTTAATACTAATGAAACTCATGTGATTCGGGAAGATGAGCAAAATAAATTCTATCAAATGGTGTAGCTCATTTTTAATGAGCCATATTTCTTACTACTTATTAGAAGGCAGTTCCATTTGAGTTTTGCTTTGGGAAGTTTTTGTTTTGTTTTGTTTTGTTTTGAACCATCCCCATTTAACAAAGGCAAAGCTGAGCTAGTATTACCTGACCTATGAGGCTGCACTGTCAAACTTGAGGTTAACAAAACATGGAACAAATGGCTTTTGTTTACTGATGCTTAGAGAAAAGGAGAAAACTTTTAAAAGGATTAAAAGTCATGTTGGCCAAATATCACCACTATGTTTTCCTGGAGACTCTCTTACTTGCACCATCGATGGCTTGCTCTACGCAGGCATGCGCATATGCCCGACTGTCTAAACGTGTCCATTCTGACTTAGTTGTTGAATTAATACTGTTAACACTAATATACTTCTCATTCCCAAAAAATGCTTCCCCCTGTGAAATAAATAGGTGCCCATTTCATACAGATTTTTAGTGATGCCACAGTAGGTAACGGGTCTCTATGCTCTGAAGTGATTATCGATCATAACGTTGTTAAGGATTACAGAGCTCCAAGCCCTCTGATCTCTGCCCAGACCCTTCCTGACCTCTAGCAGGGAGGGTTTCGTCACAGAGTCACTGGAGTCTATGTATTTACGCTCAAGATCTGTTATGTTGACACGCATGCCTGTTGTGGCCTGGTTGGAGACTCATGAGCAACTCATGAGTTGACTGCATGTAATTAATTTGTTGCTAGAATGTTTTTCAAAACATACCAAAAGTTTAAATTTTATCAAAATTTCTTGTGTCAAGCAATATAACAGACAAAATTTGTGGGGAATTCCTGATATCAGTGCATGGGCAGAATTGAGACCATTTATCTTTGGCTCTACGGTTGGTACTGTATGAAACCAGGCATGTTCTAGGAAGGAAAAAAGAAGAAAATGACCTTCCTTTTTTCTCAGTGTTTATCTCACAAAGTCACATGACACTTCACTTTCATGGGTGGCAGTCATTCCTTGATAAGTGATCTTATAAAATGAAACAAGTCGATTGTGGCCTAAGTTTTAATTAGATAGAATTTAGCTGCACCAAAGCCTCTATTAATAATGGATAGGCGTCCTATAAACAGTGCCAAGTTATAATTGTCTCTACATCTAAACTTTATTAAAAAATTCTCATTGAGATGTACCTATATGCTCTTGTCCATACCTGGAATAAAAGACACAAGCATTAAATTAAACTGAATATAATTTGCTATTAGAAATAAAACTTAAGCAAAAGCAAGAGTCTCAAAACAAGTCTAGATGTCAGGAATTCCATACAGAAGAAGGTAATTGGGTGGTATGTTCATTGCAAAACATGCACATAGCTCTAGCTTTTTGTTGAAGTGATTATTTTAAAATTCAGCCTTGAGTCTTATCCCTAATATCTACATTCTATACATAACTTAGACATAGTGTTTACTGTACAATATTTTATTGCCTGTTTAGTTATTTGATTCTCAGATTTATTGATGAGAGAGACAATAACTTATTGATACTTATATTCAGTCGATGGTACAAGATAGGTATCAAATAATAGGTATATTTTAGGGTGTTAATTTGCTCAAACCAAGACACATATATGTAATACACCTTGTATAAAAGTATATTATATATGCATGTACATATCTATGTATATATAAATATAATACCCTGACATTTCTAAATAAGATATTTTAATAAGCTTAGTGATGGAATTTTCTACCAAGAACTTCATTCCACCAGAGATTCCTGTGAGCATCTGCTTTACTTTCTTAATGAGAAAAATAGCCGATAGTCTGAAGGTATAGTTGAGGACAAGAAACTGCTTTGAGATTGCAGAGGGGAGTATCTCTGGGGGGTGGGACTCTGCTGGTTCTGTTGCCCCCCAGTTCCCGGAATGCATGTGGCTGCCAGGAAGCAAAACAGTGTGTGGCTTCTAGGTTTATGAGGTCACTGCTAGACATCTGAGCTAAAAGTGATGAGTGCTCAAAGACAGACTTTGGAGAACACAGTGGGTGTCTTTTACCAGTTAGTGTGCAGGGAAATGAGGAATTCTTCCCAGCAGTGGCATGCACTGTGTGTCAGGACTTTCAGCAGAAACAGCACAGGATAACGAGAAAGATGAGGCCTCTCAGATCGGTATGTTCCCTCCCTAGCATGGAGCAAGGGTCCTTTACAATAGTTTCCAGAGATCTTAGCCAACTAAGATGTAAGCAGAACTCTGGACCGCTAGTTAATAAGAACATTTAAAGAACAGGGAAACGCATTGCAGCAAAAGGATGGAGGGTGTGTTGTAACTAATGCTACGAAGCTATTCTGGGAGACAGGTATGTGTGCGTGTTTGGTTTCTGAAAGGGAGAACATACTGTGGTTACATGGCTTATTATTGGTCAGTTCACTTGAAAGGGAAATAATAATTATTAACAGTAGCTTTGTGAGGAAAGTTGAAAAAAAATTGTGTCTAGGGCCAATGAGATGGCTCAGTATGTCAAGATGCTTGCCCTGCAAGCCTGGCCACTAGGGTTTGACCCCAGAACCCATGTAGGATGCTACAAAGTGGTTCTCTGACCACACACAGGTTCCGTGTCTTACGTGACCACACATATGCCATGCAAACACAATAATAATAAATTAATTGAAAATTTTATGTTTAACTGTGGCTTTAAAAAGCTCATTTGAAAATTTTCTTTTTTATCCCACTCCCTTTCTCCCCTGTCCCCAAAAGAGCACTTTGGGAATAAGTCTGCTGTCTGCTGGGAATGCTAATTCCCTGGATAGAAGGGAGGTACAGACCTTGGGATCCTCAGTGCATTTGACTTCCTGAGAAATTTCATAATTAAAGGAGGAAGCAATTAATCTGTGAAAAATTATATAAAGAGAAAAACACTCAAACGTTCCTCAGAATAGGAAAATGTCAGACATGACATTAAATGTTCTGTGGATGAAATTCCACGGGGCAAGGGGCGAGGGGAAGTCGGAGGTGGGGGAGTGGCCGGGGTGGATCAGATGGAACACAGCTGCAGTGTGTCCCCACACACTTCTCCAGGAAAGAGCTCTGAGCACAAGGACCAAGCAGTTTGCTGGCTTCGCCGTCATGGCTAGCTATAGCAAGCCTGGGCAAACCAAGATGGCCATATCCAGAGTTAGCATTTTGTGTCTTATCGTTTTCACTTCTTGCTGAGTGTACCTAGCAGGGGAGATAAGGGAGAGCATTTTTAGTAGCAGAAGCTCCAAATGCTGTCAGAGATAATCAAGTGCTTCACAGACTGTGTTCCTCTAAAGGACACACGGTGATGGCGGATTTCACACATAAGCCCAGGCAAAGCATTAGATTTGAATCAACAGACCGCTGTGCATTTGCTAGGTCAGCTGCTTCATTCACAACCTAACTCTGTCCACCATTATCACGCAACACTTCTAAAATAATTTCAGCGTACATCTTAGTGATAAATACTGTATTTGTTTACAAATATTTCGGGTGCAGAAGAGGGATGTTGTGATGAGCTAATTCTTGTATCTCAATTAGCTTGCAAAGTGCTGTTCACACGTTGCAATGATTAAATTACCACCTGGTCCATTTCTTCAAAACGAATACATGAGTTAGCTTGTGTTTGTTTCCTTGGTGGTCCTGCCTCCATTGCTATGAGTCTATGTAAACACATTCAAGTTCTTCACGCCCTAACTGGAGTAATACTGACTTAGTCCACGGGATTGCTTTCATCAGAAAATATCTGTATTTTGCCAACTTGAAAAAAAATAACAGCCATAGTTTATACGCCATAAAGCCCAACACTTTAAACATTTTCGTAGGTGTCGACGAATGTATAGTTGTGCAACCAGTCTCTCAATCACAATCTAGAACGTTCCTGTCACTGTATAACATTCCCTGTGCACTTTGTGATTGGTCCCTTCCTCGTAGCCCAGGCCTCGGGTTTGTCCCAGGTGAAAACACACAGTTTGTACTGCAGTTGGTACCATGCTTTGGAGAACTGTCATTGCTCTCGCTTGTGTTGGTCATTCAGTTGCCCTCTGGTTGACTGTTGTATTATATGGAACATGTTAACGAGCCCATTTTCATTTGGGCTGTCAGAGGTGACGTCACCATGCACACTGCGGAAATAGCTAGCGGTTGGATTACGGGGCCATAGGATAGGCGAGTATTCAATGTTAGAATAGCCAGCCACTCTGTTTTCCAAAGTGGCCGTCGATTAAAATAGACTGTGGAGTCTTTCAGCCTACAAACATGTCTAAGGCTTCATCCATTCAGTTCTTCTAGAATTTGATTCGGTCATGTTTGACTACTTATAAACAAGGATTGCATATGTTTTGATATGTTTTCCCCAATATATCATATTTTTAATGATATTCCAAGTCATGTTCTAAAGTTTGATAGCACATACAAATAAAACCTTTTATATAGAATTTATATTTTATCCGCTGGCCGAATCCTTTAGTGATTTCTAGGAGCTTTTGTGAAATCTTTTAAGATTAGATGTCCATACTACCTGCGAATAAAGCACTTTTATTTCTGCCTTCTCAAAAGAAGAAACTATTGAGCGACTGCGAAGCTGTAGGTGAATGGCAGGCAGCCCTTTTTGAGTTGAGGAAGTTCTTTGCACCCTACTTTGTTTGCTTTCTGTGTGATAGGATTCTGTGTTTCTTTGAAACTTATTTTTTGAGGTAGGGTCTCACTACGTAGCCCTGGCTAGGCTGGAACGCCCTACAGAGATCAGATTGACCTTGAACTCAGATTTGCCTGCCTCCTTCTCTCTCACACAAGTGCTAAGATTAAAGGCAAGTGCCACCATTCCCAGCCATGATTTTATTTTTTTAATTCATTTTTTTTCAAGAATACATAAAAATTACCATGTTCTACTAAAAAACGGTGTGTGAGAAGTGTTTGTTATTTATTTTGAAAGATTTTCTATTTTACTTTACTTCTTTGTGTGTGAACACATGTGTGTGGAGGTCAGAAAAGGGTTTTGGATTTCCTGGAGCTGGAATTACAGGCAGCTGTGAGCCATCCAACATAGGGGCTAGGAATAGAACCCAGGCCCTCTAGAAGAGCAGTAAGCACTTTTAGCTGAAGAGCCATCACTCCAGCCCTGTAATTGGTTTTTAAAGAACTCTGGAACCACACTCCTAAGAACATTTATAATAAATTCTAATACTAGTTTATTATGATTTTTTTTTATCATGAAAGAATTTTGAATTTTCCAGGAGATTTTTCTATATCTGTTGAGAATGCCATATGCATTTTTCTTCACAAATATGGTATTAAGCTTATTTATTATCAAAGGAGACAATACCTGGTGCCTTTGGGATGAATCTCATTAATAATCGTATATCGTCTTTCAATACTTATTTTGGGGATCTCTCTGATAAGCCTTTCTTAAGAATTCTTTGTTTCAGGCTCCTGGGAGGGTACTGGTGTGGAGGATGTTTACTGCCATGGCTTCCCTGTAGACTTCCGGCCAAGTGTCTGGGGTTTCATATTGTACATTCACTGACATTCTGGAAGTTGTGATTTCTTTTAAGTTTAGTGCGGCTGGACCAAGAGAGAAGAAGACACATGCAGATTCCTACAGAAATTATGATTCCATGAAAGACTTTGAGGAGATGAGGAAGGCTGCTATCCTTCAGAGTACAAAGTGATTTCAGAATGCAAAGAATGTCTTTGGATTGAGCTCCAGAAAAGACTGTCACTGACCCGTGTCCCTGAACTACGAAACATGAACAAGCAGCTAAGGAGTAGTTCCTCTAAATAAATAAACAATTAACAAATTTTAAAAAGGACTTTTTGTTTAAGTTCACAGCATCTGTTAGTCACCACCTTTTTTCCTCCTTTGGTTTTGGTTCTTGGTGTTTGGCCTCACAGTGCCTAGGGAGGGATTTTCTCCTCTTCTAGTTTCTCAAGAGATGACTCGAGAAAGTAAACTCTGCAAAGACCATGGATTTAGGAGTAAACACCATAAAGTGAAACTGGAATTCTGTGTTTTACAATACACCATAAAACACACAGTATTTTTGTATAAAATGTAAATAAGAAGTCACAATGTAAAATTGCCAGGTGAACGTTAAAACCAATAGATTGTCATCTAGGGTCTGTTGTTATGCGTTTCCCAGAAATGAGTTCTGAATCAAAACAATCTGAAACAGGATCTTCTGGCATAAACAATTTAAGAACAGTATTTCAAATCAAACCCAATATTGCATCAATGATTAATGGTAAATGGGTAGGACATGATGTTGAATTTCTCATTGCTTAGGAGTGTGGCCAAGGTAAGTCTTTTCATTTCTGGCTCTCATGTGTACAGAAACACAATGAAAGAGTCTTTTACAGGGCTGGGGAGGTGCCCCAGTCAGCAAAGTGCTTGCTAAGCACGCATGAAGACCTAAGTCTGGACACTCAGCACCCATGTAAAAAGCAGGGCATTGTGTCCAAGGGGCGGAGACCAGCAGATTATGGATCTCATAGATCTGCTAGATTAGCCAATCAGTGAGCTCCAGGTTCTGTGAGAGACCTAGCATTGAAAAGTAAGGTGGACTGTACTACATTTGTGACAGCATGAACAAAGATCTGCTCTAGCCAGACAAAATGACAGAATAGAGAAGGGAGATGACCCAACCAGCTGAGGTACCGGAAGTAACTCATAGCTACCAGGAAGGAGAGGGTGTAGCCTCTAGTAAGTCAGCCACACTGCAGTGGAAGGCCGAACATCCAACAGTATATGAGCAACACAAACTAAACTTGATTTTTTGTTTTTGTTTTGTTTTTTGAGACAGGGTTTCTCCGTTGTAACTCTGGCTGTCCTGGAACTCACTCTGTAGACCAGGCTGGCCTCGAACTCACAGAGATCCACCTGCCTCTGCTTTCCAAGTGCTGGGATTAAAGGTGTGCGCCACCATCGCCCGGCTTAAATGTAATGATTTAAAAAATAAAAAGGACACAAAATTGGGTGGGTGGAGAAGGGGGCACAGACCTGGGAAGAGTGTGGGGATGAGAGTGAATACAAAATACATTACATGGAATTCTCAAAGAAATAACAAAAAAAAAAAAATGAAAAGAAAAGACAACCTTTAAGTTGAATAAGAAAAATGAAATAGGTGGAGACGGATCGAGCAGAGACACTGTTGACTTCTGGCCTCCAAACATGTAAGCACCCACGTGCAAGCACACTTGTCTACATGTGAGCACACACCCATGCAAACATGTACCTAGAACATGCAAGCTGAAGTTAAAACAAAACTAAAAGTGATGTTTTGAAGTTCTCAATGTTTATAGCTGAAGGCAGCCTATCCAGCTACCAAATTCCCAGAGTAAAATGGAAACTATGAACGACCTGTGTTCTACGTATATGTGTCTTTCTGAGTTCATCCACACGCGAATGCTAATAGTCTTAAAACCTAAAACCAAAGTAAAAATTTTGATTTTGAATGCAGCAGTAAACATCATTTTACTCTTCAATTAAATGCACATAAAAATCGCATACTTTAAAAAGCACACTGTTCGCTTCTTAAGACCAAACACAAGCTATCAGAGAGCATTAAACAGCCATGACAGCTGAAAGTTGCTCCAGAATTACCAAGGAAAACATGAGTGGGACTTGGGGGGGGGGGAGAGGGGGAAAAACATCAACTCAAGCAAATGAAGGAAGAGCAGTGACCGGAGAAAACGAAACATACTTTCAAAAGACAGCCCAAAGAGGAGAATAACGTATTTCAGGAATAAAATACAATGATTGTGAGTGACATCACATGCCTGTCAAATCAACAAAATGAGTAAGAATAATAAGGCTCTAAATGGTATAATTCTGAAGTCAAATAGAAGTATTTATGAATCTGTACATGTAACCGCAAATCACAGCCTATAACTGACTTAGAATATCTTGATTGAAACACAGTGAAGTTAAATAGATGGTGGGTGCTTAAGAGTCTAGAGAGATGGCTCGGGGGTTCCAGCCGCTGGCTGCTCATGCAAAGCACCTGGGTTTGATTCTCAGCGCCCCCATGGCAGCTCACAACCATCTGTAAGTCCAGTTCCAGGGGTTCTGCAGCCATCCTCTGGCCTCTGCAGGAATTTTTTTAAATTTAAATAAATGGTAGTCAAAAATAAATTTTATCTTTACTTATTCAGCTCTCGTTAGCTGAAAGCCTGTATCTTTCATTCAGTTCTGCATAACTTTAATTAAACCCAGGAATCATATCGGTTTGACTATTAGCATTCACTTTTTACCTGACAAACAGCTTCAATGGCATTCGGACATCCAAAAATACAATAACTACTAACTAAACATGAACTCAATATGAATTGTGATTAAATTTCCACCTTTGGTTCAACATTCAGAACTTTTCTATGTTCAAAATCAGAGTGATTGAAAAATGAAAATGAACCAATGGAACATCAGCCACACCCTCAGTCTCAATGGGAAAACTCCAGAAGGAAAGGCGTTAAGCTAGAAACATATTTGTGAGGTACAATTTCAAGATTTTAAAGTTATCTTTGCAGTTCATGGGCCACCTCACTGGTTTTTAAATTTTATAATGATATGTAAGAGACCACAACCGTCTCTCACCATCATCAAAGTCACGATGCTTTCTCAATCAGAGAAATCGACTTCATGCAGTTAAAAGGGAGACCAGGTTTTATCTGACTACATTGCTTGCTTTTCCTAATGCATTACTTTGTGAAGGATTTGTCCTTGGTTAAATATATAGAAAGTGAGAAGGGTTCATCAATAAAAATTATCACGTCTTAGAGAAACGATTCCTTGCTTATGCCGAATTGTATCCGATGGTACCATTAGCCATAACGCCCACAAGGCCTCAAGAGTAAGCATGAAGCAAGCACACTGTGCTGTCGGTCATTGGCAAGCGGAATCCTGAAACAAATCACGGCTTTAGTAAAATGTATGTATATTTGTATTTCACTGGAATTCCTATCTGTGAAGCTCCTTTCGTGAAACATCTACAATACTCATTGGTCTCTTTGAGCCTTGGGTCTGTTTCTTGTCTTGTCCCTACTGAGCTGCTGCTTCTCCATGGAACCAACACACTTAAAATTATTTTTTCTGCCCCAGGGCTCTGTCTGAGGCGTCTTAAGATACTGTTACAAAGATCTTCTGTGTGGACTATCTGGCGGTGCCTCTTATTTTTCTGGCATGAAGCAGCAAAGTGACTTGGTAGACAGCAGAAATTCAAATCTGTGGTTTGATAGGATAGACACGGCTGCGTCTCCTCTTCATCCTTGCTCGCCCATGGTGCACACAGTTGTCTTTGTTCTTCAGGGTCTCTGATCACTCCGGGATCTACAGACCTTTCATTTTGTATCGGGTTCAAAATTTCAGATGGCAAAAATATTTCAGAGCAAGAAATGTTGATACATCTAGCCTGCACTGTTTTCCTTCCCTCTGTGCACCCCGTCTCCATATTCCAAAGCTATCTTGGGGTCCTGCTCCGCTCACAGTACAGTAACTGAATGTGTTACTTTCCCCCAATTACTTCCAAATGTAAAAATCAGGATTTGAATCTTCATAGCATAGGTTGGGCAACTTCAGGTGTAGAATTTAAGGGTCTGTCATAAACAAGTTGAGAAAGAAGGTCGGATGGGGATAGTTCTATCCAAGGCACCAGAAGGTTCTGTGGTTTAACAGTTTCCGTTAAATTATGCTGGCAGCAGTTTATCCTTCTCCACCTGGGAGGAAAATACTGTAGCTTTTCTGGTCCTCTAGAACATTCCTTTTTCTCTTTCATGGGTTCACTTGCTCAAGGTTATGTTCGTAATACAGGACAGAAGTTTGAACAAAGGTCTGGGTGGCTTTCCACAGCCTGCTAGGTGACTGCTTATGAGTCATAGCTTAGGGGCCCCACGAAGCCTGAAGGCCCCCCCACAATATGGATCTGCCTTGCCCTGACAGCATTAGAGGAACTTCTCTGAGTTATGACAGTGCAATCCTAGTGGGAAGAGTAGCATAGTCACTACATTTGCATTATTAGTTTGAAATTTTAGCTAACAATAATGTAAAATAAAAAAGGTCCACGAACAAAATTACACAGAGAAGATTAAAATGAGTGGCTTGTGTGGAACTGAGATTTTACATGAAACTGCATGGTCCAGAATGAGTGTGTTTGATGGTGTTTATTAAAGACCGGTGTCTAATTAATGAATTAATAACGTTGACATTTTTCTAGCCTGTTGAATCCAATTCAGTGTTGTATTGAAAGTTTGGTTAAGTGATTCTTTGCTACCTTCAACTTTGTCATCTTGCTTCTTGCTTCTCCTTCCCCAGTGCAGTTGATCTTCATGTCCTGGTGATGTTAACCTTTGGAAAATAGTTTGAGCATGGAACAGGGTAAATGTCCTTGGATGTACAGATTGGAAACATTTCCACACAAAGAATGGCATGCTTTCACGATGTGAGTTCAGGTTAGATGTAAGCTGCGTAATAAACTATAATAACCTGAATGTATAACATTCATGTTTATATAACAGAGCTCTGAATGTACACACACGCGTGCAGCCAGGACTTAGCTGAGCAGAGCCTTTATGTTGCTTTGTTTCTGGAGTAAGATTCCCTCCATTCTGCATACCCTGAGCGTCTGAAAGACTGAAAAGATAGGTAGTACAAAGATGACACCCCAAAAACCATCACCTCTGCTATTTTCTCAAGCTCACCAAAGACTTCTATCTACTATCGGTCTTTGGAACCAGAGAGAGGATTTCTCCTCTGAGACAACAAATCCAGTTCAGATGCCCAGTCTTCTGTCTTTGACTTCCAGAGAAGATGTGCATGAAGTTACAAGAAAATGAAAATACGCAAAAATTGATGTCTCAAGAGCCAGCTAAGGGTCCTGGGAGTGCTGACACAAGCCTGTAAGCCCAAGTCTCAGGACGCTGAGGGAAGACATTGAAAGTTCAAGGCCAACCTGTGCTATATAGCTATACCTTGTGCTAAAAAGCCAACATAATAAATAAACAAACAAATAAATAAATGTAAGAGAAACAGATATCCATTGTGTGGGGTTTTGGGCCCACTAATGTGTCTAATCTTTACGACCTCAAAGAGGGATGTCAGTGCCAACTGTTTTGGTATGCCACTACTTTGCCAGACTCTGAAGAATTCCAGGGCCCAGGCCACAAAGACTTTAGTTTGGGTCATTGTATAGGTCTCAATCTTTATCTGAGGCATGATGAGAGCCAATGAGGGGATTTTATGGAAAGAAAATGCCAAGGTTGACAACCCCCTGGGGGCAGGGAACAGTCTATAGGACGGCAGCTACCTGTCGAAGGCCAGCAGTTAGTTGCCTGGGAGGGTGACAGGGGCCTGAATAGGCAGGATAGAGCAGCCAAGGAGATTGGTCTACTGAAAGAGAAGGCAGAGAGGGTCAAGCAAAGGAGCAAAACAGGATCTATTCTCTAAAATAAGTAAGAGTTCCATGTCATCCATTCCAACAGCTCTTCCCATTTAAGCACTCAGCAAAATAACTCCATTAACTGGGAATAGAAAGAAGCTATAGAAGGTGTCAATTTTTAAGCAATATCCAACTTCATATCCTATGATATGTTACACTGTATAGGATATACCCTATACCCTATACCCTATAAGAGCCTTTCAATGCTAACGCGCACACGCTTTACGGTGTGTCATCCAGTCACTGTGAAACTCTGGCTGGCTGCCTTCAGGCAGAAGACTATGACAAATGTTTGAGGAAATTCCCTTTTCCAGCTCAGGAAGATTAAGCTCCTTGTTGAAAGTTCAGTGTTGCTCGGGGTACGCGGATCCCTTTCCATCCTCCACACTCTTCCGTCTGGTGGAGGCGGATTTAGAAGCCTAATTTCCCCGTTATTAATTATAGCACCTTGATCAGATAATTAACCTACCAGAACTTCAGTTTCTTCCTCTAAAAATAGGGCTGGGTGAAACCTACATGACAGGGTGTTTCGTCTGCATTTAAAGGTAAAGTATCTGACGTTGAAACTCAGGCATAAAACTTGAAGACGTTGATACATCATAAATGGCTATCACGTCACCACCATCTCCTCCCCAAAGATATGCTTAAAGGGGAGGGGTGTCGTTAAATTGTATTAAAATTATGTCACTATCTTGAAACTCTATACATCCTGTCATACTGTCCCCAATGACAATGGCATTTTCTGATTGTTTTATTCTAAGGTAAGTGAGATATAGATTTTCTATCTTTTTTAAAATTTCTGTTAAAACTCAATGCTTCTATTTCAGCAACTTTAAATTAACTGCAGCAGCCACCTAGTGAGTTCTCCACATCGACTGTCTCATTGTCCCCTGCTGACGTCTGTCCTTCCATCCATAGCCCTTTTGCCTCTACAGCTTTGCAAAGTCTCCAGAAGGTGCCAGATAAATCATAAAGCTCTCCTTTTAAATCCTTCCTTGTCTGCTTGCAATCACCTCTTGGGGCCTTCAATCCTAACTGCCAGCATCGTCCTCCAGAACTTCGGCACCCAGTGATCACCAGTTGCTTCACGAATACCTTCATTTTCTTCTGTTTGAATTTATATTTTCTTTCTGCTGGTTCAGCCCATCTTAAGGCTATCTGAAATGCAGGCTCTGATTGTTTTTTCTTTATTCATCCAACTTAATCGATTGAATAAAACAAATCCTCCGAGACTCATAACACTTTGGGTTCTCAGAGTCTGCTCAGCATCCCCCGTGTCTTCAGAGAGATGAGTGCTTTCCTCGGAGTGTAGGGAGGGTATCTCTCACACAAGATCAAAGAATTCCTTTATTCAGTGCTTTGGGGCAGGAGAGGAGGAAGGTAAGACAGTCCTTTCTGAGCCAGTGGTTTCTGAATCCCAGGTGATAAAATTTCAGATCCTGACTCCCAATCACCTCATGCTCCAGTCTTATCAAACATTCCCTCCAACCAGTTACATTTCTTTTGAGAAGGATTGCTGGCAAACACCCTTGCTTTATTTCATCCCATTTGCTGTGATTCCATTGTGTACCAATGATATTTCAGTACTCTGACTAGGTATCGTTTCTGGAGAAGGGTACACATGTCTTATTCCTGTTGTATTTTCATTATGAGAGAGTGGGAATAGTCATCACCAAAGACATTCCAAATCTTCAAGGCAAAATAAATCACACGATGTGTTCTTGTTTGAGTTTGTACCAACTCCTTGAATTCTGGTTTAAGGGAAGTAGTGTCTGTTTAGCAGACATCTATGTAAGATATTTGATGATGAAGATCCCGGGAGGCTGCCACGGTTCCGGCGAGGGGTGGGAGGAGGAGGAAGAGGAGACTTTGGTTCTCATCTGCAGAGTTGGGTAGAGATCATGGTGCGTCGCTGAGCTGGAAAAGAAGACTTGAATGTTTCATTATAAACAAAGAATGAATGTTCCAGGAGACAGGTATTTTTGCCCTGGTTTAAAGATTGCATAATGCATGTACATATAAAAACCATAACTCGGTGCCTTATTTATATGTATGAGTTTGTATGTTAGAAAAGTAAATTTGATTTAAATTAAAAAAAAAGATAGATTTAAAAAAAAAATCTATTAAATTCTGCTGGGTGCTAACATGTCACTCCCCTTAACGAGCTGTCTACTGACCTTGCCAGCCCTTCCTCTCAGTAGTCAGTTGCAAGATCTTGCTTTCGTCCATCAGTAGTCTATGCGTTCCGTTGGTAACGCCTCTGTCTACAGCATAAGGAAGCATGCTGTGTTTATAGCACGCTGAAGCATACCAATATGTTTATTCTGATTGGTGAATTGCAATGTTTGTAGCAGATCACAGGGCGAAATAGCATGGGTTGACGGCTCGCCGCCCACTTTGTCAGACCCCTTTTCAAAGCACCAGTATTACTCATTTAGAAAGTGGACTGAAGCCAGTACTCAGGGCGCCACTTCCTTCCAGTATACCAGCTGCTACTAAAAACTCAAAATATCTCCTACAACAGCTGTATCTTTGACAACAAAATTAACACCAGCCAAAATAGCCCTGCTACTCAAAGGGCATAACTCTCAGCCTCACCCCAGCCAGTGGCCATGTTCTAGAACACATTAAGAGCAGTTGTTAGCAGCCGACACAAGACAAAAATCAAGCAAAACAACAATCATGGTCTGCTCAACTCTCGTGAGGCATCGTCAGATGTCACGTCTGGTACTGGAAGCCGGAAGCAGAACTGGAAATGCATTTACCAGTGAGCAGCTGCTCCTGTCAGAATGTGAAGTATACCTTCCCCTGGAGCAGCTATAATCCATGAACACATTCGCACAAGTAAACTTTCCCAAAGAGCAGTATCGTTTTATTTCAAGCCCCGTCTTTCTTCAGTTGAGGAAATAAATCTTTTAAGCTGACTTGACTAGGATTTAATCTTGAAAACTTTTTAGTTTCAAACAGCGTGATTTTTCTTATAAGATGTAAAGGACTTTGTGCGAGAGATGGAGGACGTTGAGCTGGGCTCAAGGCAGCTGTTGAAATGCCTAACATGAACCCACTGGTCTGACACAGCTCGTGCAATGGACACCCACACAAGCATTAAACAGCTTAGGAGGAGGCTCAGAAGGCACAGATGAGAGTGAATCAGAACACAGAGAGAAGTCACTTAGAGCGTTAACCAGTTTCAGAAAGCTGTATGCAATTATTTCCCTCACTGAAAACAACACAGTAGGAAGGTGAGAATAATTTTAAAAGAAATAATGAATTCTAAGTTTTAATGACTTAGGTGGACGGTGCTTGCTTTTCAAGAAAAATTTTGTTTATATGATGAGTAAATTTTGAATGATTTTAATAATTTGATCTTCCCCTTTATTTGTCTGAAGTGCGTTTTTCTTACCCAAAGACAAAGCATATTATTATGTTGGCATACATTGCTTGTAAAGTCATTTTCAGCCAACAGAATTTACAGTGGTAATTTGCTGAAGAATTAGCATATATTAAGAAACTGCCTACCTTCTCATTTTTTTTCTATATTAAGAATCAGAGAATTCAAGCTGGACACGTTGATACATACCTTTAATTCCAACACTTGAGAGGCAGAGGCAGGCAGATCTCTGAGTTCCAGGCCAGCCTTGTCTACCTAGGGAGTAATTCTAGGCCAGCCAGAACTACATAGTGAAACCTTGTCTTTAAGAAAAAAATCAACCTTTCTCAAACTCTGTGTGTGTGTGTGTTTTTGTATGTGTGTGTGTGTGTATGTGTGTGTGTGTGTGTATGTGTGTGTGTGTGTTTCCAGTTGCCATAGCAGAGAGCAGAATGTCTTCATCATTTTGCTCAGAGTTTTGTCTACAGCAGATATTAATCGTTAGGATGCTTCCATAGTTCATCTTTCTTCAGGGTGTGATCAAAAGCGGGCCCTGAAGACAGATGTTGAGAGGAGGATTCTAAATGCTAATTGTTGGGGGAAATAACCATCACTCCAGCTTCTAGGGAAGATTTTAGGATCTGGGAATCAAAGGGAAAAAATCACAATTATTTTGTAGGCTCCCACAGCTCCATCTAGTTTTGAGCTGCAGGCTGTTGTTTGTCAGTCACTGGTGGATAAACTTACACATGAGGATGCCAGCATTAAAGTTAGGAAGCCGTTCCTGGGTTTTATGTTATTGTGAGTCCATGAGCTTCTTCTCATTTCAGAGTCAAGGTACCGTCCATTAGTTGCAAATACAATTTGACTTTTGTCCTCAAAGGCTGCCAGTTTTGTACTCCCATTGGTTTACGTAGCAATAAATGTACCTGACACAGCAAACTTAATAAATGAGTTTTTCTAGCAGGTTAAATGATTATGGGATACACATAGCTTGAAGCAGCAGAAAAATGATAACGGAGTGCCTTGGGATTTCAGAGTATAGCCTTGAATTCTTTGGTGATCAGTTACTTCTGAAAACTTTGCACGTGTTGACATAGAAAACTATGGGACCATCAAGCTATGGTGCCCAGGATGAACTAAGTGTTCTCTAATATACAAGAAAAAAAAGTTAAGCTTTCTAAGTGGGTCTTCATAAGTAAGGTGGCTTGTGCTACAAAATGGATCGCTTACGTGAACCAGATGTGTCTATGCCTTGCTTCCTGTGTCTGCTGCTTTGCCAGTCCTGTTCAAAGCCAGCTGTGGTTCCACAGGATGCTCTTCAATGACTGGTTAGTAAATAAAATTAATTTTTACTTATGTTTGAAATATATTTTACAGTATCCTAACACCATCACCCACGAGCACACTAGATTCCCCAGTAAAAAGCAATTGAAGTACAGAGTAAAGAAAGACTTAAAATGTCATGAAACTTCATTTTCCTATTACAGTGGAAGCAGAGATGGTCTTCCCAGCCAAAGACTCATGGAAGTTTTAGATCTGTGGCTAATGAAGCTTTGGGAAAAGATGGAGATAGAACACTTTGGATGGTCTTGGAACGTGTGACATGAATGTGACAGCTAAAAGCCCACACAGGTGGAAAAGCTCTTTACACATTCAGTCTCATCACTCATTCATGACCAGTATGTCATGAGCTCAGGGTCGGGTGGCAGCCAAGCAGCGTTGCTATCTGGGTAGAGTTCCTTCTCTTCTTCTGAATTCATTAAAAAGTGGAAGATTCTCAGATTAAGGGTAAAGTGCTGTTTTGTTTTTCTTCTTCTGTATAATATACAGAGCTTCCCACATGCAAAGAAGCTAGTATGTTGTAGCAGAAGGCCGAGTGAAAAGGGTTGTATTCTCAAGAGGAAATGGTTTTCATTAGTGAATAAAACAGGCTTGCAGTCACCAAGGTTCACTGTGCTAAGCTTCCAGTTTGCTGTTACTAGCGTCTTAACTGAGTTCCCGTTATCTAAGACAACTTTTAGCTACCTGCAATTTAATGGATTAAATTGCAGATTGACAGGCTGAGGAGATACAGAGTCAGAAAGGCACCTTGCTGCATAAGCAGAAGAACCTAATTTTGATCCCTAACACCTTCATAAAAAGTTACATGTGGGAATACACTCTTGTAAAACCAGGCAGATCCCTGCAGCTCACTGACCAGCCAGTCTGGCCTACTCTGTAAGCCCCAGGTCTCAGTGAAGGGCCCTGTTTCAGATAAAACAAAACAATAAACAAAAAAGCAAAGTGAAATGCTCCTTTAGAACAACACCCACTGTTATTCTGGCTTCCACATCCACATCCACACATGTGCAGACATGCGCGCACACACACACATTCACACACAGACACACACATAGACACATAGACACACAGACACAGACACACACACACATACACACATTCACACATAGACACATACAGACACACACACACACACACACACACAACTGTATATAATTACTAGTAAGATGCTATTTTATAACAGTTTTCTCTAATATGAAACCTTGGAGGCAAGGTTGTGGAAACACTCTATTCTTCAGGAAAGCTCCTTAATCTCAGGAAGCAAACAACTCAATGGCTTCAGGAAGTCCCTGAATCTGACCAGATTCTCTAGGTCCCTCCCTACGCAACACATAAAAGCAAAAAGGACTGATAAGAGACACTCTCAAAAACACTGAGTTACCTTTAAGAAGCTTAGACAAGCAAAATGGCCTGGAAGAATCAGAGGTGTGGAGTTTGTGACTACTGGAAAAAGGCCATAGACTCAATACACCTATAATTGAAAGATTTATTGATCAGTTGCTAGTAGAACAAACAATCTCCAACCTAAATTTGAGATTGCTATGAAGGAAGGGTATGGGAAAAAGATTTTAAAATGGAAACTCCACAAGAAAAGCTTCAATATCTTTATAAGCACACAGAAAGGTTCTGTTCTGCCAAGCTAAGCAGTTTAAGTCAATGCAAAACAATCTTTGGGTAATGATGTAAGTTTCCTAAGAAGAAAGAAAAAAAAAAAAACCAGTCGTAACATAACAAGCAGATAGTCATGTCTGTACATTTTTGGGTGGGGGTCACTAAGTCAGGGTTATTGTTTTGGCATTCATCTTTCCGGAATTTTAAATCTAGGGCAAACAGTCATTAGGTACTAAGATGGAGGGTTGGCCCAAAGAGGAGTTTCTCTGGCCTGCCCTTTACAAGGCTGTCTGAGCTGCCTGGAAGAGGCTCAGAATAACTGGAATACCTTGATGGGAGACCCCAACTCCTTGAGCAGCCTTGAGCTGCCTGTGGGCTCTGCAGTGTGCCCCAGGTTTTCAGCTTTTGTGAGCTGTCACCCATGAGGTATGATTTGGGGATGGCAGCTGAGTCATGACTGCATCAGTAAGCCCGACCTCACATTCCTGCACGTCTCCCCAATACAAGTCATTGGTCCACTCAGCTAGACTTTTAGTAGTATCTTTACTTTAGTCCATCACTGGACCCCTATCTGGCCACTAGCATATGTTTGCTCACGTCTCTTCAGAGATAGTGTCACACAACAGCTGTATGTGTACACTGTATAATAAAACATAGGTGAACTTTCTATTTAGACTTGGGTTTCGTCTTCAAAATGTCTCATTATTTATATGGAAAAGTTTCAAAAGAAAACAGAAAAGAAAATGTCTCAAAACACTGGTTCAAGCATTTTGTAGAAGAGTTCTCTAACCTGCACCAATTTCTCCCTGTTGGACGATTCTTATTATAAACATGATCTTTCCTTTCTTGTCTTCTGTACTTATTGGCAAAATATTATCAGTGGACTCACTGATGCTTTTTGCGTCATCATATCTTACACCATATCTCAGTTACAAAGATACAAGCTCCAGAGGCAATGCTCATAAATTTTTCGTCCTTCTGAAGAAACCATTTCCCACAAGCAGCTGGCCTTACAGAATGGTTGAGTACTCTGGAAAGATTCATTTACTGCACCATCTGGGACCAATGCCCTGGGAAGTCAGTATCCTGTCCTTCTGGGAATGCTAAGTGTTCTGAACCATGAACAGTATGGTACGATTTCTTTTGTAGACAGACAGTAGGAGTCGGAATCAAAAATAAACATGGGGAATTTCTCACTGGTGCACCCAACAACCTATTATAACACGTTTTGTTTGATGTTTCTGAGATTCTTGTTTGTATATTTCATCAAATGAAATAACGATCCCACGCAATTACAAGAAAAAGCCCTGATTTATCAGTTGTACATTTTTCATCTCGTTGGATGAACGCGCAAAATCAGATTTGTATTTGTTGAGGTTTTTGATCCTTACCACCAGTAGGCATAGGGTTGCTGGTGTACAGTGAGTTAGGAGGATTGTGGACATGGCATGATAACTCTCTATTAGCGTCCTCTTACTGGGAAAGCTGCGAGAAATGCTCTAAGAGAATTAGGGTCCCCAGTCAATGGAACTTTATGTCAAGTTTAAGGTACATATGAAGTAGAAAAAGATCATGCAGGTTATATCCATGACTAACCATGGGAATGATTCCTGGTACATATGTGTGCATACATATATTTATATGTTCATGTGCATATATCTGTGTATGTACATAAGTTTACATATAGGATACGTGTGCATAGTGTGTATACATTTATCTTCAAAGTTGTTTCCTTGAATGTTACATGCAGCAAGTATTAGGATGGTCATTTACTTTATAATTTTGCCCACAGAAGGTACCACATTAAATAAGTATTATGACTGAAATAGAAGATGACTAGACATTCTTCTCAAGTTCCAAACATGGTATTAGGCACACCCATTAATGGGAAATTAATGTCTGTGGAGGGTGAGAGTGTTTGGTTTGATAATTGAATGCATTTTTTAATGGGGCTATTTTTGAAATCGGAATCATGAAGACAAGAGTTACTTTATCATTGTATAAAAGCGAACAGAAGCGAACACCTGTTGGCTTTTTATAGAGAACACGGTGGTCATTGCATTCTCTACGTACCCCAAGAGATAGTAAGTTCTTTTCTGGACTTCCTCTGCCCTTCCAGGGCACCAGGCACAGTCATACGTTCAGGTAAAACACCTATACACATGAAAAAATAAAAAATTTAAGGATATATCTATAGATAATCATATTAACCAAATTAGACTAATCTTGGAAAGGAAGAGAAATATTATATATTTTCTCCCATATGTGGCTTCTAGATTTTGTATAGATACATAAAATTCTGTAGGTATATCTTGTGTGATATGAAAGTAGATGTAAAACTACCCCGAGAAACAGTGAGATCTAAGAGCAAAGGAGGGGTACGGAGGCGGGAGTGGAGATATGGGAGGGATGTGCTCAGTGTACAATGTGTGCTTGTGTAGGGATGTTATATGCTATGCAGTACCATCTACAACAAACTTGCACAGTGAAAAAACAACTTTCATTTTTTAAGCTATTGTATTTGCATTGTTTTCTAATATACACTTTTATTCTCTGCTCCATTATACAAGTATACTTGATGTAATTTAAAAAAAAAAATCAAGCTCCATTTAAATTTAAAATAATTTTTTAAATATTATTGAATTATTGAAAAAATAAAATTTTTTCAAGGAGAAAGGGAATTACATGATTCATGATAGCTTCCTTGTGTGATAAACAAAGAATGAACAATTTGAAGTCACTCATGTATGGTTAAAAACACACAAATAGCCCAGAAACAACAGCAGTTATTATATGAGGAAGTGCTTTATCTTTAATCAGTTTTTCTGGTTTCTGGAAGTCTTACGTTCTTCATTAAAAACAAACATTGAAGAGTATAAAGTATTCTTCAGTTTAACAAATAAGAATTACATTGTTTCGGTAGGTGGTCTGAGATCCAGAGAAACAAACCACTCATTTCTTATATAAGTCCTGTCAGTGTTTCTTTAACTACTGTTTAAACATAAATGGTAACTCTTCCTGCCATCTGCTTCAAAGTCGTTATTTCCGATCATCTTGCTCTTTTTAACCGAGATTCTTACTAACTTGTCATTGCAGGGAAGGAAGTTGTCAGACTAATAAATACTAATAATGTTAATACTAACACTAACAATGTGAATACTAATACTAATACTAGACTCTCAACTTGGTAAAGATCTCTAAGGCTGATAGCACCAAAGTTGGGATCCAGCCCACTGTCACTGCCAGCCCTGTCTGCACGACCTAAATCATTGTCCGTGAGTTTGTGAGGTCTCCCACTTTCATGTTTTATGTGCTTATGCCAGTGTCGGGAGAACAGATCCAAGCTTTTCTCAGCTGGAGGGTAAAACACCCATGAGCACAACACTTGCACACCTGCTTCCCATCCATCCAGACAACTGTCACTCTTTACAAGCTCTTTGGACACGCAACATAGAGTTCCAGAATCAAAGGTTGGGATGAAGACATTATTGTCTCCACACACGGAATGGTAGATCAGCAGAAAGATGAAACCCAACTTGCACAAACGTACACATACGCATCCTTCTTACAGCAACTCAACAGTGAAGCAATGCTCTCTCTCTATTAAACCGCTTTAGTTTTCCTCACAACAAAAACAGAACTCAAACTTATGTTGGCCCCATGAGAACGTGACCCTGAATGAACAGATGAGGTCCCCATGTGGCATGGCTATAAAGGTTCTGTTTCGTTTTAACAAGAATAAAAAAATTAATGCTATCACTGTACATTTTCAGGATTTTATTTTGCTTTCTTCTTGACTTCTTGTCTTGATGTAAAGGATTACACAAAATTTTCAACCAATATGTTAGAGGAGAGAATCCACAAATATGGATGCCTCTACTTAGAGGCTTATTCATTGGCTCTCCTAGATTGAATTATTTTTAAAGTAAAAGGGGAAAATACAGTAATAGCAAACATTAAAAACGAGAGTAAATTATTGATTGGTAAGGGTATGGATATGTGTTTGACAGATTATTACCTGGTTTAGTCGTCAAATGTATTGTAGTTGATGGTTGAACTGTCTATATTTTCTTTGTCAACTTGACACAAGAGCTAGAGTAACTGGAGAGGAGGGAGCCTCAACTGAGGAAATGTCTCCATAAGACTGGGCTATAGGAAGGCTTGTGGGACATTTTCTTAATTAGTGATTCATGTGTGTTGGTCCAGCCTACTGTGGTTTGTGCCATCCGTGGGCTGGTGGTCCTGATTTCTATAAGGAAGAGGCTGAACAAACCATGAGATCAAGCCAGTAATCAGAACTCCTTCATAGCCTCTGCATGAGTTCCTGTTTAGGATCCAGACACATCACCTTGCACAAAACTCAACTCCAAATGGATTAAAGACTTCAAAATGGACCAGAAACATTGACTCAGATAGGAGAGAAAGTGGTTAATGGCCTTGAACTCATTGGCCCAGAAAAAGACTTTTTGAACAGAACACCATCACTAAGAACAACAGTAAATGGGACCTCATGAAATTGAGAAGCTTCTGCATGGCAAAAGACACCATCGTTCTGACAAAGCGGCAGCCTATCGAATGGGAAAAGATTTTACTGACAACACAGATGATAGAGGGCTAATATCCAAAATACACAAAGAACTAAAAAGCTAGATATCAAGAAATCAAATAACTCAATCAAAAAATGGGGTATGGATCTAACAGAATTCTCCAAAAAAAAAGGAAACTCAAATGGCTGAGAAGCACTTAAAGAAATGTTTAATGCTCTTAGTCATCAGGAAAATGCAAAACAAAACTACTTTTAGATTTCCTCTTACACCTGTCAGATGGCTAAGATCAATAAAACAAATGAGAGCTCATGCTGGAGAGGATGTGGAGTAAGCTGAACACTCATCCGTTGCTGGTGGGAATGTAGACCTGTACAGACACTGTGGAAATCAATATGGAGGTTCCTCAGGAAGATAAGAATTAATCAACCACAAGATTCAGCAATAGCTTGGAATATTTCTCTTAGACTTATTCCCAAAATATTGTTCATCCTACTACAGAGACACTTGCTCAACTGTATTCATGGATATTTTATTCATACTAGCCAGAAATTGGAAACAACCTAAGTGTGCATCAATAGATGAATGGATAAAGAGAACGTGGTACATTTACACAGTGAAATATTACTCTTCCATTTAAAAAAATGAAATTTCCAGGAAAATGGATAGAAATAGAAAAGAATCATCCCGAGTGAGGCAAACCAGACACAGAAAGACAAATCTTGTGTGTATTCGCTTAAATATGGATGTTAGCTTTTAAGTTAAAAGTAACCAAGCTACAATCCATCAATACACAGAGCTCAGGAAAAGAGATAGGAGCTAGTGGGTTGGGTAGATCTCCCTAAGAATGGGAAATAGAAAACATAGTTACGGATGGATGAGGTGGGGAACTGGAATGGGAAGATCAAACAGGAATGGAGAGGAAAGACGGGGATGAGGGAGGGACTAAAGACCACTTGAGGGGTAGTATAGAAACCTAATAGAGTAGAAACTTCCCAAAATACATACATATTTGAAGGTGAGCTAAATGAAATTGCCAAATAATGGGGGAAACAGAGCCCCAATTCAACATTTCTCATCATTAAACAAAGCTTCAGTACTAGGAATGGGTTGAATCTAACCGAGTTGTTGGCCAAAGAGGTCCCAGGAGAGTCCCCAAACAATCCTAGCTATTGTCCAGGCTACTGGTTGCTCTCCACAAAATGATAGTAAGGCCCTATTGGTGAAAATAACACCTACACAACCCATTCAATACAGATAAGTCAAGTTGCTGCTTACCTAGGGCCTTCAGCCATAATGGCTGATGTTCTTGATACCAGAAGGTGCTCTGCACACTAGCAAAGGAGAGAGGTAAACATCAATTTAGCTACAAACACTTCAGTCTACAATAATGTCCTGCCTGCAAGGTGTGCAGGTGCAATAGTGACACAAATCTTGTGGAAGTAATCAATCAATATCTTAATGGACTTAAAGCCCACTCCATGAGATGGAATCCATCTCTAAGGCTACGTAGGTGACCAAGAACCTGAGACTAAGTATCCAGGGACCTAGGGTAAAACCAAATACTACTCTTTCACAAAAAAACCCAACTTAGCAATAAATACTCCTAATGACATTCTGCTATACCTATAGATCAGTTCTTTGCTCAGTCATCATCAGAGGAGCTTCCTCCTGCAGTAGATGGGAACAAATAACAAATACAGAGAACCACAGCCAGACATTATGCAGACAGTGAGAGACCTCAAACATTCAGCTCTAAACCGGATATCTTCATAAAATGCCTCCCCTCAGTTCTCAAGGAACTCTGCAGAAGAGGAGGCAGAATGAGTACAAGAACCAGAGGGAATGGAGGGAACCAAGGGAACAAGGGAACAAAGCCCTCTAAACAAAGCAGATTGGACACATATGTACTTACAGAGACTGGGGCAGCATGCACAGGGCCTGTACCAGGTGGAGTCTTAGAGCTGAAAGAAGTGGACACATGCCCCCATCCCTAACCCAGAAGCAACCTCTAATTGATAACCATTTGCAAATGAAAAGTTTGTTTTTATCCAAGGGAGTCTCACTGGGGAAAGAAACAACTCTTAAGGTTAGGCTGCATGCCCAGCCATGGATGGCCTACAGAAAATGAACTCAATGACATCTTTGGAGATTCCTTGTCTCAATGTTATACTGGGACTTTCTTTTTTCTTTATTTTAACTTTATTTGTTTGTACATCTTTCTGATACATGTTTTGTATATATATATATTATGGCTTCTGTTTTTGTGTTTTTATGGTATTCAAAAATTTGCAAATAAGCATGTCTCTACATCTATAATGTTTCTTTGTGCTTTTTCTTGGGCTCTTCTGCTATTGAGATTTATTTTGTTTTATCTTATTACATTATGTTTTATTATTATCCCTTAGAAGCCTGTTTGTTTTCTAAGGAAAGACACAAAGACAGTGGATCCAGATAGTTGGAGGAGATGGGGGGAAACCAGGAGGAGTAGAGGGAGGCAAAACCATAATCAGAGTATATTGTTTAGAAAATATCTATTTTCTATAAAATAAATAAAGAGAGAACAGCTGCATGTAAGACATTCGGCATCAGCCCACAGTTTCGGATGAAGACAGAGCACAGAGTCCCCCTGGAAGCTGTGAGAGAGCATGAACCTGCGTTTAGGAAACAGCCAGTGAGTCTTCAGCAATATGGGTGGGTATGTAAAATGTGGGCATGTTACAGGGCCCTGCCATGATGAATTCACAGTCACATCACGAACTTCAGTGTCTCAAATGGGTGTCTTTTTTGTATGTATAGGTGACTTTGGAGTAAATTCATAAAGACTTGAGCTGAACTCTAAACAGAAGAGGGAAGAAAAGTAAACAGTGAAAGGCTCACCGAGCCATTAGAACAGGAACTCAATGTACCAGCAACGAGGAGAGAAATTATTTTCTATAGATACTTGGGAAAGTTTGCAAAAGTACTTGATCTCCTACAATTTGTAGAATAGACCTCCAATCTTATCTAAATCTTAAGATGAAAGTAGATACCTAATGATTAATGCATCAATATATGTATACATACACACATTATATATACATATACATGTATATACATATATGTATATATGCATATACTATATCTGTATATAAAATATATGTAGATATATTTTAAAACTCATAAAAACCTCATATTTCCATTCAGTGGATGTGTGTATGTATATATATATATATTTTTTTTTAATAAAGCAAAACCATGTTAGATCTATAGTTATATCTCAAGTAAAACTAATTCTGTAAACACATCATCATATGAATATATATGTACAGATGATCAGGAAGTGAGAGAATACAGTAATATAGGCTATTCTAATATAAATCCTTTTTTATCATAAAATTCTGAAAAATCTACATATTATAAGATTGATCTAATGTTTTTTTTTTTTTGCAAAAGAGAAGGAAGCTTTGGGTTCACTTGTGGTTGGTGATGACTTCTTGATTCCAGAGAGATCAGGCCACACCTTAGCTCTCTCCAGATGCTACTGAGTGTGGTCTGCTTGTACTCTCATCTCTAAGCTTTTTTTTTTATTTATGTAAAACAAAAGAAATCAGTCACTGTAAAGAGGAGTTATCAGGAATTTCTGAAGAAGTTAAAGACCAACAAACCCCCCAAATTAATAATACAAATAAAATAAAAGAAATGTCATGCCTGGAGATTAAAACGGTAATTATTCAGATGAGAAAAATGCTGACTAATGAGTTTGACGATCCCACTTATTTTAAAAATTTCCCAATGTATTTATGACATTTTGATCCTATTCAGTGTGCCCAGTTATTTTTTCCTGTTTTGTTGAACATTATAATGTAAGCACATTTGAAAGCAAGTTGCTATGTTCTTACGCCTTTGATGTACTTAGTTATATTAAATATAACATAGTTCATTCACATGTACTATACCATGTAATACATACTGCTTCAACACCAATAAAAAGGGGACTAGAAAGACCTATTTGTGAGAATGTTTCATGAATCAACCACATTAAACAATGTACAAAATGGTGTGTTTCCACGTGAACCCACAGAGACTGTGGCAGCACACATCAGGTTCAAGCCAGATGTGGATCCAGCAGTGACAGTGAAAAGTAGACACTGAGTCCCATCCTTAACCAAGAATCTACCTACAGTTGATACCGCCTGGCAAAGGAAAAATCAATTTTCTCCAATGGATTGTCAATGGGTATACTACTCTGTCACCAGCCCGGGGTCCAGGAGTGGTCAGCCAAAACAGAACAAACTCAGCGATACTTCTGTGAACTTTTTGTTTCATTTTGATTTATTTTGAGCATTTTTTGTCTAATTGATCTTTGCTTGCTTGTTTTGATCACATTTTTGTGTTTTTTGCTTCTTGCTTTTTTTTTTTTTTCTTGTGTGTTTTGGTTTGTTTGTTTTTTCAAAGAGAGAGAAAGACATCATTTTGGGTAGGTAGGACCTGGGAGGAGTTGGAGAGTTGGGGAGGAAAAACATGATCAAAATATATGAAAACTTTTTAATAAAAATGATATGCTTCAACTTGATATGTACCTTTAAGCAAAGTTTAGGATTCGTAACCAAAAATCACAAACTTCTAAAATGTCAATATTATTAATTATTCACTAATGTTCTGACCAAATACGTTTGTGTTATTTATAACTTTAGATAGTTTAGAAATACTGCATTTTCTAATGCTAGAAGTTCGATATCTGTGTTTGTGTGAACAATACAGACTGTATGCAATTTTAAAGTAATTTTGCTATCAACAAAGAAATAACTTAAACTATTAAATATTTAAAACAAACAATGCTTTTAGTGATTCTCGGGTTTTTTCCCCCATGGAAATTGATTCCTGCAGTAAGTTTGTTTAGCTAGTGATTACTGAACTGGGCTATGATGGGGACTGATCACTGATAATACCCTAGATGGGCCATGAAATTTAAACACAACGGGACTGACGCCAACATTCAGCAACCGTGGTGAATATTTACAAAGTGGTTCTGCCCTGCTTTTCAACCTAGGTGGCCACCTGCTTTCATCAATTATTAGGAAGCAATGCTAGCAAGTGTATTCATACAGATGGCTGAAAATTCTGCTTGACCAAAAGTTCTGCCTGTCTATGCCAGCATTTGAATAGTGCTCTCAGCTTTGCCTGGGTGTGTCTGTCGTGTTATGAAAGACCGCCCTCGGTTTCCCCATGCGGCCCGGGTTAGAGGTGTACGTAGTAGGATTCCCTTACCCTAACCAAGGTTTAAGCATTAATTATATATGTGTAGAAGGAAGGAAGAAGAAGGAGTGGGGGGCTTTCCTCCTGAGTCTATGCTGAAGATAAACGTTAACCTTTCTCTCTGTTAGTAACAGGAATTTAGGTTAACTACTGAGAACCGAGAGGTGGACTCGAACGGATGGCAGCCCAGCCTCTCTGCTCGCTTCTGCTATATTCTGGCAGCTCGAGATACTGCTGCTGTGTTGACCACACATTGATGGAGACTACAACCTGGTAGTTTCTACAGACCCTCAGTAGTTGGAAGCATATGAGTGTATCTTCTCCAATATGTAACTGGTTAGGAGCCTTAAAAGAAAAATGGAACATTTCGAATTATATTATCTGCACAATTTACAGGAGGCCCTATAAAAACATCCTTCAGCCCTATTCCATTAATCTACCCAAGCAAAACATAAATGAAATTAATTTCATCTATTATTTATTATTAGACAGACAATACAAGATCAAAATAGTGTTTGCATTCCCAATAAAATGTTCCATAATGGATCCTCACGTGAGGGTTGACTAGTCCAGCCAGCTCGCCAGCCCTTCTGAAGGCACAATTGACTGCACAGAGTACTTACGATTCAGGTCTTGGACTTGCACCGCTTTGGTAGTCTTCCGGAAGTCTTAGGACACATTAGCTTCATCCAGTTATGCTGTGTTGACCCACGGTTATCTTTAAGCCTCCAAGCCACAAGTTTGAAGAATAAAGATAGGGTCAGAGGTCAGGAAATGTTACAGATACCTGTTGTTGAGCAGGAGTTTTTAATTTTGGTTAAATCTAACTTTTATTTTTCAATTCATGGGCTTTCCATGTATCTTAAGAAATTTCAATGCTTCGTGAAAACCTCAGAAAGAAAGAACTGAAATCTTGCCTTCAGGCCTTAGCTGAGGCAAAATACGTTCTCTGAGTGAGCTTACAATGGTGGCATGCACTGGCTTCAACATCTTTGAAATGCTTCCCACTGCACCTGTCATTGGCTATGGTTTTCTGTTGTGTATGGACCATCACAATCATTCCCCTCCCTGTGCTTTGCTCCCCATTCTCTACCTGCTTAGCGTCCTCTCTATCCTGAGCACTTCCTGCCCCACAGTGCCTCTGTCCCACCCTCCACTTCTCTGGTCAGCCATGTTAGCGTCCATGAATGACTGAGGACGAGTGATATTGGTTATCTCTGAATGAATGATTTAACCCAATAATTAATAATTTCATATCAAGAAACGGGCTTATGTTTCCAAGTAAATAAAAGCGATGATATTTAAAGGGTGAGAAATACTATTTACATTGATCATTAAACATTATTTCCATTAATGAATGCCAGTCCCAATAGACAGGTACAAGTATCATATGCCAACTATAAAGGAAAAATCAAGGAAGAAATATCCTAGAACTTGGACAATGCTGAATTAGAAGACGTAGAACCCCAAGACGTAAAAAATAAATCAAAATAGATACTGCATAAGGTTGTTAAATACCAAAGACTGCTCTTTCCCCTAAGGATCTCAGCAGAG
This sequence comes from Cricetomys ansorgei, assembly GCA_026225945.1. Lineage (NCBI taxonomy): Eukaryota > Metazoa > Chordata > Mammalia > Rodentia > Nesomyidae > Cricetomys > Cricetomys ansorgei. Next base: position 4,976,803 of record JAMJFZ010000271.1, on the reverse strand, counting down.
CTAAGAAATACCGTGCTTCTACACTGGTATATTGGTGGCTTGAAGGGCAGGGGACATATCAGAAGGGCTTTGGCTCTCTAGGATTAGGGCTCTAGATGGAGACCTCGACACAGAGCCAGGCCCCAAGGTGCAGTGCATTTCACATCAGAAATAAAACAACTGTCCAGAAGACAGAGTGGGGAAATCACACTATTATATGTAAAAGCTGCCAAGAGACTAATAAAAGCTCTCTTAGAATTCACAGCCAGAAGGCAGCCTTCAAATGGGTTTATGACCTGCATTAATTAATACCACCTGTGTGGTCTGTGCGCACTCAGGTTTGAAATTCACTTCAGAGTCATTTTGGTTTGGGTTGGAGCCAATTTCCAGAAGCAAAAAGTAAATGCTATGCAGAGGAACAGAATCTCCAAGGCTTAAAGAGTTCTAAGAAGTAACTCGTTTACACCCCAAATCACAAAACGCACAGGGAAATGTCTGCAGTTGCAGAGCAACTGAAATGAGGGAGGAAGGCTAAGGGGATGACTCAGCACCTAGAGCACTGGACCCCAGTTTGGAAGCCTAGCACCCACATAAGGTGGATACAGAGGCTGGAATCTGTAACCCCAGCATGGAGGCCGGGGGTGGGGGGGTGGGGGGGTGGAGCTGGGAGATAAACAAGGGAGGATCCCAGGGGCTCCCCTGACCAGAAGCTCTAGCTTAAAAGGCAAGCCCCAGGCTCAGTGAGAAATCGTGTCTAAGTAAATCAGGGAGAGAGCCATAGAGGAAGACATTGCAAGTCAGCCTCTGCCTCTGACCTGTACATACACATGCATGGGCAAGTGCACCCCAACACATGTGTCTATATGTGCATACACCACAGTCGCAGAAAGACTGACATAATGCTCAAGTAACAAATGTTGAAGATTTGAGACAAATTGACTTAATACGCTCAGAGAAACTGTGGAGGATTGAATAAGACGACCCCCATAAGACTCACACATTTGAATAATTGGTCCCCAGATGGTGACTGCTTGGGGAAGATTAAAAAGTGTGGCCTTGGTGGAGGAGGCATGTCGCTGGGGCATGCTTTGAAGTTCTCAAAAGAGTCCTGCCATTTTGAATGAAGTCTTCCTTTGCTTGCTGTTTGCTGTTAGAGATACAAGCTCTCAGCAGCTGTGGCAGCTGCCTGCTGGCATTCAGCTGCCTCCACTCAGCCATCAGGGACTCTGACCCTCTGAAACTGTAAGCCCCAAATAAACTCTTCCTTCTCTAAGTTTTCTTGGTCATGGCGTCTTTTCCATAGCAATAGAAAATTAACTAATACAGAATCTAAAGGGAGTGTTATGATTAAAACGAGGAAAAACATTTAAGAAACTTAACAAAATACAGTGGTAAAATCATTTAATTGATAAAGGGCTAGTAAGTTTGTTAAATCCAGAAATAGAGGTAGAAGGTTTGCCTGAAGACATTGTAGAGATGAAGACAAAGTAGAAATAAAGATAACATTATTCAAGGTTAAGATTTGAAGATAACAAACTAACCAGTCCTAGCACACGTAGAAATGGCAGCCAGAAGCAGTTACTTACCATGACTTTCCTGTGTTCTCTCTTTTGTCTGTTTTATTCCTAGATCATGTCTGTTATAATAGCTAAAACTTTCTCCAGAATTGTTGAAAGTCATCAACCCCCAAAACATGGAAACTCCAATGAAAGAAATAATGAAAAATGAAAACAAGGTATATCTAGAAAAATTATGGTAAAATTAAGACAAAGAAAAGAAGTTTGAAAGCATGGTAATTCTACTGCTGTCTTCTTCGTAGCAGAAAGCAAGACTTCCTTAGAGAGAGACGTTTCAAGCATAAGCAAAGATCCCAGATAGAATATTGGAATACAAGGAGGAAGGAGGCCAGACATCTCAGCATAGTAGTTGTAACTTGTATTAGTCAGGGTTCTCCAGAGGAACAGAACTGATAGGATGAATATCTATTTGTCTGTCTGTCTGTCTAAGTAGCATCCATCTATCTATTCATCATCTATCTATCTATCCATTTCTCTATCTTTTATCTCTCTCTCTCACTCTCTCTCTCTATATATATACATACATACATATATATACATATATATATATATATATACACACATAATATATCTACCATCCATCCATCATCTATCTTCCATTCATTTATCTCCCTATCTTCTATCTATATATATCTGTATCTACATATCCATTTCTCTACCTAGCTAGCTTTTCTCTCTCTCTCTCTCTCTCTCTATATATATATATATATACATACACACATATATATAATCTATCTACCACCCATCTATCTATCTATATCTATATCTATCTATCTATCTATCTATCTATCTATCTATCTATCTATCTACGATCCAGGGGATTTATTGGAGTGCCTTACAGACTGTGGCCAGGTAGCCCAAACAATGGCTGTCTACCAGTGGAGGTTCCAAGAATCCAGTAGTTTTCAGTCAATGAGATGAGATGTCTCACCTGGTTTTCAGTATATGCCAGAATCCTGAAGAAATAGACTATAATGCCAGTGAAGAAATGGTCTTACCAGTGAGGGCAAAAGCAAGCAGGCAAAAAGCAAAAACTTTCTTCCGTGTCCTTAATATAGGCTGCCAGCAGAAGGTGTGGGCCAGATTAAAGGTAGATATTCCCACTTCAAAAGACCTGGGTATAGGGTGGGTCTTCCCATTTCAACTGCTTTAATTAAGAAAAAAATCCCTCACAGTGTGTCTTGCTGGGTTTCAGTTAATTCTAGACATAGTCAAGTTGACAACCAAGAATAGCCACCATCACAGCAGTAATACTTGCTTTAAGGGTAACACACAGGATAAAAAAGATACATCAGAGATGTGATGGAGCAAACAGTTGCAGCTCTCACATTATTCCAGAGCAGATGGAGCTTTGTGAATGTTTATTGAATTTTAAACCATTGAGCTCTCTCACTAAATTATAATTAATTATTGGTAACTATTCATTCTACATAGAAATACTTTTCATAAAGATGTCTTCACTCAAGAGTATCATGTACTTGGACAATTGACACCTTCCTGTCCTCTCTTTTCTTCTGGTTTTCTGTTGTCTTTTTCTGCATATCTGTTATTGGTACAGAAGAAAGCTACATTTTTTTTTTTTTGTAATTTTATGCCCTACCATCTTGCTGAAGATATAGAGCTTGTATCAGCTCTAATACTTTTTTTTGGTGGCGTCATTAGGATCTCTTCCATATAGGATCACAGCATCTGCAAATAAGGGTGTCTTGATTTCTTCCTTTAATATTTGTAACCTTTTTATTTCCTGCTCTTGTATTTTTGCTCAATCCAAGACTTCAAGCACTGCATTGGTAGGAGTAGAGAAGGCGAACAGCTTTGTCTTTGCCTGATCTAACTGCAGTGCTTAGAGTAGTTTTCCCTCATTTGTTATGATGTTTTACACATATTTGCCACATATAACCTTTCTTATGGGGAGATGTGCCCGGTCTCTCCCCAGTTTCTACAGGGATTTTGTCATAAAGGGAAATGGGATTTTGTCAATGACTTAAGACACTCATTGAGATAATCATGTGATTTCCATCATTGAGTCCAGTTATGTAACACATTCCATTTATTCATTTGCATAGGTTGGACCATCCCTGCATCTCTAGAATGAAATCAACTTGATCATGATAGATGATTCTTTTGATTTGTCCTTGAATTTTGTTTGCAAGAATTTTATTTTGCATCTACATTCTTTGGGAAGATTGATGCATTGCCCTCTGACTTTTAATGTGAGTACTTCGAGCATAAACTTCCTTCACATAACTGCTTTCATAGGACCCCTTAGGTTTTGCCTTCATTTTTATTCTATTCTAGTAATTTAAAATTTTTCACCTTGATTTCTTTGGCTACCCATTTATAATTCCATAGATGTCATTCAGCCTCCATTAATGTGTGTGTGTGTGTGTGTGTGTGTGTGTGTGTGTGTGTGTGATAGTTTCACTTGCTGTTGATTTCTAGTTTTATTTGATTGTGGTCATATAGAATACAAACTGTCATTTTATTTTTCTGTATTTCCTATGACTCATTTTATGTTCTACTAGATGCTTTATTTTTATAAAAAGTGAGCTGCTGAGAAGAATGTGTATTCTGTCGTGTTTGGATATAATCATGTACATATGTCTGTTAGGCCCATTTAATCTATGATGTCATTTAATTCAGATGTTTCTCTGCTTATTATTTTTTTTTGTCAGAGTGGCATGTCTTTCAATGAGCATGAGGTGTTAAAATCACCCACTATTGTTGCATTAGGAGTATTCCGTGTCTTTACATATAGTGGCACTTATTTTATGAAACTGGTTTCACCTGTGTTTGATACATACGTGCTCAGAATTACAGTAGCCTCTCTATGGATCGTTTCCTTAATCACTATGGAGTCGCCTTCAAAAATATCTTCTAATTTTGCTTTAAAATCAAATTTGCCCATAACATCTGCTTATAATCTAATTCCATTTTCTTAGAATGCTCATTACATCCTTTTTCTTCAAGGTTGGTTTCTCTTTGCTGGTGAAGACTGTTTACTGGAATCTTGTTTTTAAATCCAATCTGCTGCTTCAAGTCTCTGGACTGGAGCTTTTGACCACTAATATTCAGAGGTGTCATTGAAAGGTGTGTGTTATTTCCTATACTTTTTGATATTTGGAGGGCTTTTTAAAAAAATTCCTTATTTAACTGCAGTTCTAGTGTGGTTTGCTCTTGTCTGTAGCCTCATGAAAATGTTTATCTTCCTCTTCAATCTGAAGCACTCTTCAAATACCTTCTGTAGATCTAGTTTAGTGGCTGTGAAACCTCTTAGTCTGTTTTTGTCTTCTGTCTCCTTAGTCATGACAGTTTTGCTGGGTATAGTAGACTAGCTTCATAGCTGTCTTTCAGATCTTAGAATACATCGTCCAAAGCTCTAGAGTTTCCACTGAGAAGTCTGCTGTGGTTCTGATGGGCCTCCATTTAAGTGTGATTCCACGCTCCAATGTCTTTTTTCTTCGCAGTATCCTTACATGTTGACGATGAAGGGATTTGGAGATGTTCTTTACTGGTCTTGCCTGGTGTTGTAACTACCACCTGTGCCTGGGTGGGGTATTTTTTTTTTTTTTTTTTGTCCATGAATTTGGAAAAGTTTCAAGCTATGATTTTATGAAAAATGTTTTTTTTTTTAATGCCTTTTGTGTGAAATTAGTCCCCTTCTTCCACAAGCATGATGCATACATTTGGCCTTTTCACGGTGTCTTAGAAATCTTGAATGTGTTGTTCTTACTTTCCCATCACTGTCTAGATGCTCAGTTCTTCTCCCTCGCCTTCAGTCCTGATAGATACTCTGTCCTCTGCTTGACCTATTCTATTGGGTTAACTTTCCACAGAACCCTTTATTAGAGTTACCGAGCCATTTATTGAGTACTGGAATGGGCTTCATTTCCAGAATTTCAGGTCAGTTTTCCATCAGTCCTTCTCTCTCCCTTTGAATTCTCTTCTTATATCCTGTGTTGATCCATTTTGTTTCGTTAGCAGTTTCTGCTCTCTTGGAATTCACTCAGGAGGTGACTTGCATCCCGCTTGATATCTTTGAACACACTTTGATTATTCTTTTGAATTCTTTCCTGGGATTCCGTGGAGAGCAGAGGAAGCCCTGCATGTGTGAACCTGAATGAGCTGTGTGTTGGCATGGGCATGGCCATGTCAAGGACTCAAATCCATGGGAAGGGCAAAGCCCTCTCCCTGGGCAGATACTCAGAGCATGGTATAGTCTTCATCAGGGTCTCTGTTTATGGTCTATGCAGAAAATGAATACCATAGTTTTCTTCTCCATATCTCTAATATTTATGGTCTGACTACAGAGCCTGTAGGGCAATGTAGAGACAGATTCCATGCAGTACTTCCAGCATTAGGAAGGAAAGTGCAGGGAGAAACACCAACAACAGTCACAAAGCAGACTCTTGAAGGGCCACCTACAGGTGCGGCAGCATCTGGGACCAAAGTCAAAGTCAAGGCTGCAACCAGCAGTTAGAGGACTACTGGGGACTGAACCCGGTGTCCTCTAGTCAGGGAAATACTTAACCCTAGTACACCCTACTCCCTCTTGCATATGAAACCACTTCCAATGAAAGAATAAAGGTGGTTTTTTTTTTTTTTTAAATTCAACCAAAGACCTAACTCCAGATGTAGAGGTCCCAACTAACTCAACCTCTCTCTAAATAAATAAATAAATAAACAAACAAACGAATGAATAAGACACATCTTATCCCACATTAATGGTCTCTAGCGCTATGGAATCCTGCCACATCCAGTATTGCTCCAGGGATGGACCTGACTGGTGACAGCGTGGAGGATGAAGAGAAGACAAACACAGGCAGACAACTGGGATCTGGCGGACTAGGCTCCCTGATGGAGAAACTGCAGCACCCCAAATTCAGCATCTCTATTATATACAGTTGAACAGGAAAGTGGTTTTTGTCGCATGCAGCTGAACTGTTACTACAGACAGACAAACAAGGAGGCAAGGGTATGTGTACAGCTGGTTCACGGAGACAGGTTTAGCTAATCTCAGAAAGAGCAGTCTCAGTAGGGGAGTAGTCAGGCCATAAGTATAAACGTTCTAGGTTCTCCAAGAGTGTTTGGTTCATAGAGTGCCAGGGGCCACCAAGCTGCTAACTCAGCAGGTGGGTTTTTAAAACGCCACCTTGCCATTGCTCTGCTCAGGTCCCAATAACGGAGGGGTTTCCCAGCGTCTCCCTCTGCTCATGCTGTCATGAGCTACTTTTGTCCTTCTGTTTTCTCTCTTTAAAATGTCTGCTACTGAAAGTATAGGAACTGAAGCTATCACCAAGTAAGGCTCTAGTCACTCCTTCTCACTGTGAGTGGGGACTTTTGTCTTTCTGTTTCTGTCTTTAAAATGTCTTCTACTGAAAGTATAGGAGCCGGTTTTCTGAAGCTATGGCCGAGTAAGACTCTAACCACTCCCTCTTATTGGGAGTGGGGGTGTCCTCCCCAACTCTGTCAGTCTCTCCAGGCCAGAATATTTTTCCTGTTGTCTTTAGAGTTTGTATTTTCCTTTGATAGAAAATTAAAGCCACTACCCACCTCTTCTGACAGCTTCTGCTCCCCCAAATTTATTCCTTGGGGTTTTCAGCAGACCCTGCATGTGTGTTATCTGCTGTCTTGATTCAACCTCCTGAAAATATACTTACATGATTCACATGTACATCTGATCCCAACTTGTGGCCCTTTAAGTAAATATGTAAACTCCTACAGAACCAGACTTTTCTTTAAACATTCAGTCCTTGCAATGGGGGAAAAATGGCCTGTTTTCAGTAGTCAAGGAAAGGATAGTACATACACAAAATATTTTTTGCTGGGACTGAGAATTTTACTCTCAAGGACCTGAAATCTAAACATGTTCTTGTCAACCCAGGCTTGATTGGGAAATTCAATCTCTGCTCTCATTTATTCCATTCTATTCTCTTGGAAACGGTTCCCCCCATTACCACCCAACAAGACAGACCTCATAATAAATGTCCTTTTAGAATCTGTTCTTATTTTTAATGATATGTTTGAGTGAGGTTTAAAATCTGAAGCTGTTATCATCATGATCTACCCATGTTAATCATTTGGATTTTCTAGATGGGGTTTAGATTTCACCTGGCTGAAATCCAGTGAATGGCCTTGTTGGGAACATAATCATTCTAACATAAATATTCGCTTCTTTACATGGGTTCATAAAAACTCTCGAGTTTCTCTAGGAAAGAATTTACTGAAAGAAGCCAAGTATGGAACAAATCGTTCTTTCGCTATGACGACACAGCTGTAAGATCTCCAGGCCCAACCTGGAAAAAAACATATGGAAAAATCACAAGAAAAAAGGGTAGGAGGAAGCCCAAGAAAGGCATCTGAAGAGTCCAGCTCAAGGGAGATACTTCAAAGTAAAAAAATCTGTCTGAGAGAAGTGTTTGAAATTACTGTATATTGAATTTTGTGTGTGTGTGTGTGTGTGTTCCAGAGGTGTTAAAACAGAGCTCAATTTGTATGTTAGTAGCTTTGGAGGATGGGTGTGTAAACTATCACATACTTTAAGATTATCAGGAGAGAGTTGACAATTCATTGCTATGCTGCAAAATAAAAAGCCTTATGAAAACAAAAACAAAACACAAAACAGTTTAACTATTGAATTAAATTTGAAGGTGCATGCAGCACGCACAGGTCTGTGTGGGTGCCTTACTTTACTTGCTGTGTTACTTTCCATTCTGGAGATTGACCCAGGGCCTCATACATGGCCGTCAGGTGCTCGATCTCTGATCGTGACCTCAGCCATCTTTCTACTGTTCTATTTGAGCCAGTGTCTCACTGACTGCCCAGGCTAGCATTGAGCTCACTCTGTGCACTAGCAGGCCTTGATGTTGCCATCCTCCTGCCTCAGCCTTCTGCGTATCTAGTATTGCAGGCTGCATTTGCTATTTAACCCCTCAGCTTTTTTTCTTAACAAACTAACTTGTAAACAACACTAAGAAGAAGAAAACTACAAAATATCCCACTTCCTATATACAAACTATCATGCGCTTTTGAGTTTTTTGCTCCATGGTATCAACATGGAAATTAGTTGAACGCAGGATTTCCTTGCTACTTCACATTTTCAGTTTTGTGTTTACTCGGTATCAATAAGGTTACCAGTTATGATTAATTATATCACACTCATGGACTCTGATGATTCTTAAGCCTTTCTCATTCGTTAGTCATTTAGAATTGGTTCTAAAGATTATAAATAGGTTTGATAGACAACATACAATATTAATTGAACCATATATAAAAATCTTACTCTGGGTCTCGGGGGTGGCTCGTCACCCCAGTGCTGGGGGAGTGGGAACAGACAGATCCCGGGGGCTCACTGGATACTCAGTCTAGCCAAAATGAGTAAACCAATTTAATAAAAGAAATCCTGTCTTAAAAATAAGTTGAAAAATAATAGAAGACTCTTGATGTACTTGCATACCTTTATACAACACACACACACACACACACACAAACAACAACAACCCTCTGATACACAGCCTACAGTACCTAGCCCATTATTTAGAGAGAAAGTCAATTACTATCTATAATTACAAATCCAAGAAGCCAAATTACCCTTATAACCACAGGCAAAAGCAGCCAGGACACAGTAACTGAAAGAATCCTTGATTTTTGTCCACAGATCCAACTTAGAACCAACTAGGGAAAGCCCCAGTCAGCATCGGAGAATTCCAAGCATCAAATACACCACCACCAGCCTCACCACCCCAGCGTCAATACCAACTAGTTGCTAGTCAGAGTGTACCCAAGACTTCCATCAATGATAAAGATCTCTCTTATTTGTCTTTGCATTTTAGTATGAGCCAAATAATAAGAGATTATGGCTGACTTCCTTGTTACCAAATTGTTGGAATAAATGGCCCTTGACAGTTCCCATTTACCTCAGTACACAAGTCTGTTGTAATTTCTCCTCTGACTAGATCTTACATAGCTCTTTCTTGGACAAGTCTTTGGTCTCCCCGTATAGAAGGCTCTCTTCCATGCTTACTTAAACACTGTTAGCCTTTGAATTTCACCTCCCTAGACCCTGACACAGGAGTCCAAATAGGTCAGACTGATCTACGGGGTCAAATCTTTCTGACATCAGGTTCTTATCTGAAGGTGTTGAATCTAAGTGCTAATCATCTCTCTTTTCAGTGGTTCAGGGGTTCTCAGAGACGGGAAGTATGCATGTTTTCACCCAAGTTGCAAGACTCTTATCTGACACAAAACAAATGTTCACTAAGTGATTAGCTACTGACTTGACAATGGAAACTGGTTCACTGAGCTACTGTGCAGAGGATGTACCACCTAATAACAGCACTTAGGAATTGTCAGTCCAAGGGAAACCATCAGCTTAAGGCACTTACTGCCTCGTTGGCCACATCCTTTCTGTTGCTTACCTACCGTGAGTGTGTCTTTTCCAAGACTGCCCAAACTCCTGGTTACCTTTGGTTTTGTATAAATAGTCCCTCACTGACCAGCTTTAATGTCTCAAGGCTAGTGAGTGGGTCCTCTGTGGCCCTTAATATCTTTTCCATATATTTTCTTGCAATATTTATTTGCTTCTTCTTTTCACGGAGCCTTCAAAAATAAAACCCTCGTATTTTCTTTGTCTTGTACCAAGAAAGCGCGGAGCACTTATTTGTTGAACAAATTACTGAGCCACAACAACCAATTATTTATCACACGCAGGCATGGTATCAGGTCTGATCGCTCATATATATCATTTAGTTGTCACCTTGACCTTGTAGATTAAATAGTATTTTCTTCCTTTTATGGGTAAGAAAGATAGTTCCGAAGTAGGTAAAGAAACTTGAGGATAATTGTGTGTTAAGCAGATAGCAAGGCAGCCTTTGAATCCAGACATGTCACACTCAACTCCGTAATCAAAATCCCTTTCTTCGTTGAACTCGGACTCCGTTTAATACTGTGCGTGACTAGTCTTGTACAGTGGTCTCTCTGCTGCGCCATATACTGCTCTGATCTCCCAGACATCTTATCTCATGGTCTATAGGTCCATATTTAAGGAAAATATATTAATTTGTAAACTGAAAAGAATAAACTGGAGAGATATGTCATTTCCTGGTTTACACGACAACATTGCTCAAAATACGATTCTTCAAAAAAGTTACACTCTTTTTCAAGGTGTGAGTATCATTCCTGAAAATCCTCAAGAAATTACTTTTAAAGCTACATACTATTAACATATTTTTAACAACACATGAGTGTTGTTATCACTTTATTTTACACATGTGTATTCAAGAGAAAGAAGTACTCTAATCACTGAGCTGGGTCCAACCACACCAAACTATGTTTTAATCCGTGGGTTTTAAACGCTGTATTTGGAAATAGATTTTATTCTTTGAGAATTTCATACACAACGTATCTTATCATATCTACCTCCTAGTCTCCCCTCCTCCTCACTGGATACCTCCAGAACTTACCCCTTCTGCCTTCATGCCTTCTTCCTTTTATTAAATAACCCACTTATTTCTATTAGCTGCTGGCATGAACACGGGCAACCTACCAGCTGCCATATCTCTGAAGGAAAATGACTCCTTCTCTCCTAATAGCCATCAGAAGTCAAAGCAACTCACCCGGAGCTGGGGCTCATATGCGCCCCGTCCACATCTGTGTTGGAATTTCAACTTGCTTGATCTCGTGCAGGTTTGGCGTAAGTAGTCACAGCTGCTATGGGTTCATGAATGCGATGGCCATGCCATGACCAGAAGATGGCATTTCCCTACCGGTCCTCTGGCTTACGTTCTTTCTACATTCTCTTCTTTGATGTTCCCTGAGCTGTAGTAGTACCCTGCTGTGATGGCTCACCCAAGAAGGCAAGGAGGCATGTTTATATGTGCAAACTCTGCCGGACCTCAGCAGAGGGAACCACCGTCATGGCCAACGCCATACTCCCAGTGGAACCACGAGCATCTCAGCGCAGGTGTTCTATTGATCCAGATCATTAGCAACTAAACAACCCCCACAGCAATCCAACACCTGCAGACAATACAAAACGCCAAGGCCCTAGGCAGCCCCTCACCTGTGCATACAAGCATATTAAACATAACTAAAAATAAACTTTCCCAACACTGAGACGTGTGGGGATTGATATAGACGTTTCACTTAGGGCGAAGCATTCAACAGTCAGTTATTCTCAGCGTGTTGACTAGTTAAGTCTTTGCATTGACTGGTACCCCCCCATAAAGAAGCTATGTGACCATGATTGAGAGCAGCTTTAACCTATCAACTTAAATACAAATATTTATAAGGCAGTTTTGACTGCACGCCCATAAGTAAAGGAACAGTAATGTTACTCCACTAAGGCCTATGGCTTCCCTCGCCATGGGCATTTGATCAGGTTTACAATACCATGTATCTTTTTTTTCCAAGCACGGCCTCAAATCCAATCAGGAGAAAAAAAAAAAAAGCAGTTTATTCCCATAGCAGCCATGGACACATATCACCCAGAAGGTCTGTATTGTAGTCTGCGGGGATCCACAGCTGGGGGGTGAGTTGGTGACTTTTCTCACCCAGCAGCCTACACTGCACCGTTTGTATTGTGGAATTCAATACTCTGTGGAGTATTCCGGGTTAGTGCCAGCTTGACTTCTCTATGCATTGCAACCAAAGTATATTGTGTCTTCAGCAACAGGGTCTTACCATTTAGTTATTGCGGGCAACCGAGAGCAGCACCAGAGTCTGCATTCTTTTGGGGTCCCTGGGGCCCCCTGCACAGTAACTCATAGGTAGCTATCATATAATCAGCACTGAAATTTTCATGTCTTCCGGAGGAACCATTGTCTACCCACGTAGGACACCTCCATTGAACACTTTTCCTTTTTAAATTATTTAACTAAGCAGTGGATTTACGCAATGCTTTTTTATGCATCCCTAACTCCAGTTAATCTAGCTTACATGCTCTCCTCTCCCTCATCTCCCTGTTCTCGTCCTCGCTGAAAACTTGCACCCAGTATTCCACCCAGTGCTTTATATCGCAGGCTCTGTTATTTGTTATAATCGTTTTTAAATGTAGAAGCTGTTAGTCAATAACTCATCCTCAGATTCATTTACCCAACTTCTATATATAAATGAGTTTCTAGATCGTTCCTTGATAAATTAAGGCCTAAAGGTAATTGAACATCATAGAACATCAAAGCTCATGAATTTGATGAAATAAAAGCAGCAATGTTTGAACTGTTCTCTATGTATTATTTGGAACTATAAAATACCTGTGAAATGTAACCTGGAGTTTTTAAACTGATTTATGTCAACACATAACCAAATGCTATCATTTTCTGCTAAGAGCTATTTATTAAACACACCACGGGATCAAAATGGCAGGCAGAGGGCTTTATTCTTTCATAAGAAGTGAAACAAAAGGCAGTTTTCTGTATTTGAGAGGTAACAGCAGGCCCTTGGCAGAGTGCTCCAGCTAGCAAGTCACCAGGTATTCCTTCTGCAAATGGATCCCAATCGATTAGCAAAAATCCAAAAGAGGAAAAGTCAATTCTTTCCTTACTAAAAAAATATATGCATTTCCTAACAGAGTGGGTAGGGCAGCTCAAGTGGTAAAGACTTTGACTAACAAGTATGAGGCTCTGGGTTCCATGCCCAGTACAGTTAGCTGGCAAGTTTAGAAACAGCAGGCTAGATAAACCCTTCTTCATAATTAGCTTCCAGCCCATCTCCCCCGCCTTTGTTAGTTTTAAAGAAGGGAAAACCGTCTCAATTGCTGCACCTTGAAATCTGCAATACCGTATAAAAGGAGGCAGAGAGGCCAGATTATTGTTCAGGTTCCATGGCTATCGTGAGGACGGTTTTATTCTTTCACTTTAATCTACTCTGTCATATGATTTTTGGCAAAAAAAAAAAAAATCTAAAAGCCATTGTAATGAGTCAGTTCGTACAAAGAGAGAACCAATCCCTGCAAGTTGTCCTCTGACCTCCAAACACATTTTATATGTGTATGCACACGCACACACACACACATCATAAATGCACAGATGATTGATAAATGATAGATAGATAAATAGATAGATAGATAGATTATAGAGAAATAGAAAGAATGGATTCTGATCCGCACCTCTGCCCCTGGGTGGAGACAAAGAAAGACATCCTAATGTCTGCCTCCTTAGGAATGAATCCAAATGGGTCTTCCAATCCCCTGAACAAAAATTTGCCCATCAGGAAAGCTGTTCTACAAAATTAAAGAACACCGTAAAATCTACCTCGGCACGTAGCTTGGCACCGTGGTGTTTCTTCCACTGCCCATTGTCACTCCGTCCCCGTGTCCTCTGCAATGACCCCCTCGGCCATTGTCCACTCTCCTCCCTCTGGGTGCCCTGCTTTATAATAAATCCCATCTACCTTATGCGCTACACTCTGAATGTCTCCTCTGCATTCTTTTGATGAAGAACATAACATCTAAGCGCTGAAGGGATAGTGAGTGAGATTCCGGTAACAGTAGTGTGAAAAAAATTGTATTTCGTGGGCTTCTTTGTGTCGGATTTGGGCTTTCGTTCTTCCCCTGAGGTCCTGGAATACCTGAAACATACTCTAGGTCTTGGTCTTAATTACTCACTTTCTTTGCATAAAGCAATGTTCTTATGTCTAGCTCCATTTATGTAATTTCTTAACATCTGGTAGAGGCTATAAAGAGATAGTTTACATAAGCCTTAAAGGAACAGGAAATAGACAGGAGTGAGCTAGGACTGTATTCACCAGCCAATGTCAGACAAAGTCGCCTGGGCCACAGACATTTTATTTTCCTTTTCCATCTGTTGTGAAATCAAAGTCAGAGGCGAATCTTCTGTAGATGTGTAATACATAATACTCAGTGCACCCTTCATGCTGTCCAAAAATTAGGAACAGTGACTTTCTATCTTCACAGTAGTACGTCTAAGACAAGTATTCCGACAGTGACTGGGCGGGTCAGCCCTCCATCCTTCTTTAACATTTTCATTGCTGGATACATTCGTCAACATATTGCCACTACCTCACTGGGAAATACATGTCAGCTGGACTGCACATTAGTATCTATTATACGATTCCTCCCACCCAGAACCTCCCATACAAAACAGCCAAGGCCATTCTGCCAGTACGGAATCTAATTGAAAATAAAAGCCGATTTGTTAAAATTTCAATTTGAATGTCTTGGTGGTGCTATCATTGGAGCCACTCCCTTCCAAGCCTTCTAGCATTTGTGGGGATCACACATGAGTTTGCATGTTCCCCTCTTGGAGCCACTCTCAGATCTCAGATATATGAGTCAAAAGTAAACGTAAAGTTCGAAACAGTTCTAGACTACTGCCCGTGCGTGGAGCCCACTCACAGTGTTGCTCGTTCACGGGGTTGCCCATCCTCAGGGTTGTGCACACGGTCCTTACTGACATTTACCATCATTCTCTCCTCAAAACACAGTTACTGTGGAAACATTGCATGGCCTGTGTTAGCCCAAGGAAGACAGGCAAAAAGCACAACCAAACGATGATCATTAAGACACATCTCTGGGGTATCAGCCAGTGCCAGCTTCTCGTTCCGGACGGGTACACTTCGACAAATATAAACGATTATTTCTTACCACTGGTATTTCTCCTTATGGTGTTGCATCTGTGTTTGGCCAAAAGGTGCCAGATGGCATTGAGAAACCACCTGCTCACTGTGCCAGAACAACAGCACACCCATTCGCTGACAAGGCTTCACACTCCCGTGGCACCTTAGGCAGTATTTCCAGTTGGTGAATTACCAGTGCTCTGGAGTATTCTTTGGGGATCCAGTTCTCTGGATAATTGGGACACAGATTCAGCTGAGTTCTGCCACCATGCTGAGATAGCTATAATCTTAAAGCAGGTTCTTCCCACCTCTGTTTCAGCTCACGTCCTCATCACATGATGGGGCTCACCCATTCACACTGTGCAGGAACATGCATTCACAGAGTAGGAGTCAATCGCCTGTTCAACAGTGTGGGATCGCCCATTCACAAGGTGTGGATCACCTGTTCACATCACTCTTTTCTGACTCAGTGACTCAGGGAAGCCAAGGCCATAACAAGTTCTCAACCTTACTCCCACTCAAAAGTAGTTGTTGGGTCTGGGGAGATGGCTCAGTGTGTAAGAGCGCTTGTCATGCAATTCTGATCTGATTTCAGATCCTCAGAATCACATGAAAGCCAGATGCTATCCCAGAGCCTCCAGGGGAGAGGAGATAGAATAGGCTTACTCTATTCAAGGAAGATATAAAGACAATGATTGACACCTGAAAGTTGTCCTCTGACTTCTTCATGTTCATCACCACTTAAAGCTACAGAAACATACACACACACACACATACACACATACACACACATACACACATATACACACACATACACACACATATACACATACATACATACACACATACACACACACATACACACACACATACACACATACATACACACATGCACACATATACACACACACAGATACACCCCCCCCACACACTCATACACACACATATACATACACACATATACACACACACACATACACACACTCATGAACACACACACACTCATACACACACATACACACACATAAATACACATACACAGACACACACAAACACACACACTCATACGTACACACATACACACACACACATACACACACACACAAGCACACACACTCAAAAACACACATACATACACACACACACACACACACACACATACACACACAGTGATTGTTTCCATGTTTTTAAAAATCTTACCTGGGAAATACACATCGTATTTAGAGCTACTTTGCATAACAGTATTAATGAAGAATTGTCTGGTTCATAGAACAGATTCTGATATTGAAAGTGACGTAACCACGTACGCCCCACACTGTGTGAAGATTCCGATAAAACAATATTGACCAGATACTTGATATTTTTCTCAGCTGTATCCAAAGACAAAAACATTTTTTTTTAAATTTAGAAATTGCTGTCATCCACTGAGAGCCTCACAGCAAGCACCACAGGTTTTTGACAATTATTTACGTGCATGAATTATCAAAAACAGTGTTTGGGGCAGTACATTTGCATTTACTTAGAGTCTAAAGAAAATTTCAAAAATCCCCTTGTTCCTTGCAGCACGATAAATATGTTAAAAAAAAAAAAAAGCCTCTCCATTTTAATCCCAGCACAAAGAAATGGCAAGTAAAATATTGAATCTCAGATCCCCAAATACAATTATATTTTGAACTGAATTCTTTGTGAATCAGGAGTAGAACAGAAATGAGCTGCATGGAGGCCAAAGCTGAGGGTCTGCCGCCCCTGTCATGTTGGCTTCCTATAGGTTAATGAGGACCAGAAGTCAAAACAAACAACACGCCGCGGACTGTAGAGCCACGCCCCGTGCCCTGATGGAAAGCTGGCCTGGGGACAAGGTTGTCCACTCCCGTAAGGAGATGGACAGTGCTGTAGTCTTGCCCGGGGCTGGGGCTTTTGACAGCTGTTGGAAGGAGCAAAAGCAGCTAGCCAGCAGGACTTGGGCCAGATCTCCTGCTGATCCAGCCACTGACAGCAATCATTGCATCCATGGGACGGAAGTCCGTCAAAGAGCACAGAGGCAGAGGCAGGAAGAATGACTTGGTATTGTCCAACCATTGGAAGCCTAACAGTAAGCCACCCCAATACACACAGAAAACTCAATATTAAGAAAGAGAAACAACAAAATCAGTAAGAATTGCATTCACTTGGAAAAATTTAAGTAAGTATATTACTAATATTCAAATAGGCACCTTTCCTTTATATAAATGCTTTTACTTTGTACGGTTGTGAATTTTTAATGACTTTATAGATCCACAGAATCGGAATGTTCGTAATATAAAAGAACAGCTCTGAGACACAGAGCCCGTCTTGTAGGTATCCGTGCCCAGCGGCCTTGGCTGCTAGTTTCTCATACCGTGTGAGCTTTGTACAATGCTGTAATGGTACTTAAGTCATGTGATGTGGAGTCCACACTGATCTTGGACTAAGATAGAGATAGCATTTCACTTCTTGCTAGACACTATGCCATGGCCGCCATGATTGCAAAATCTCTCATTTACTGTTACTTGTTCATGACCAGCATTATGCAATCCACTTTAGGTTTTATATATTCAGATAATATACACATTTGTTTTCAGCCAGTGAGAAGAATTGCAAAGAAATAAGCTGTCTGGTTTCCTTTCAGATGTTCATACAGCTTCACAATTCTCATTTTTCCCCCTTTAATAGAAAGTTGCTAAATAATGTCTCTTAGACCAAAATAAATTTTGATGAATTCTATAACCTTAAGGGTGAAAAGTCAGTTTATTATGGATTTGGCCTTTAATGCGGTAAGATGTCTCACGAGTCCACGTAATCAAGGGCTTAATACAAAGCTGCTGTTGACATGCATTAGGCAGACAGTGTCTGGAGAAATACATCACAAGGGAGTGTGAACTGACACATGAGGGTGAGGAAGAGGGGGATGGGTGAGGGATGGAAGGACAGGAAGACGGCAGATTTGGAGCAGTTATCTTGCCAACTGGGAATCAGAAGTCGGGGGGTAGAAGAAGCATCTGGCTTCAGTAGGAAACATACAGAAAACTAGGACTTGGTAATATTAATTTGTACACTTCATAGTTTTTGACAGTTGTTATAAATAGTCTGAAGAGCTATTCTGAGATATAGCTCTTGTATCATAAACAAAACAGAACAGCACTTTAGGAAAGGGGAGAAGAGTAGGAATGTTCAATTTAATTTGAAAAGCAAACCTGTGTTGACTTGTGTCTAGCATGTATGTCCAGTGTTCATTTAATGTACTAAAATGTTCATATTTGGGGATATCATAAACATGGCTCGTGACAGTCATTTGCTCTGCAAACCGTTTACAAAGCAAATTGGATTGAGATTCTAAAGTAATCAATCTTGGGACCCCGAAATGATATAAACATCCGAATCCATTACACCTACCAGAAAACTCTATGTCTGATGCTTGATTTACCAGCACAAAAATAGAAGTGATAGCTCCTCAAATAGCTAAAATATGAAAGGTTATTTTTCAAAGTGAGAAACTGAACTCACAATCACCTCTAAGCTACAAATGTACCAGCTACCAGTGCTTCCTGGGAAGAATCCTGGACCAAATCAACATCGACCTAACACAAGTATGTTTATCATATGTGAATGCTGAGATTTCAATAGGCTAAACGAGGTATCAACAGCCTTTGGTAATGCCTTATTTCCGTTGTTTTGTTTGCAGTACTGAGGAGTCCAACCCACGTCCTCATGAACGTTACGCAAATGCTCTACCACTGAGCGACAGTTGCGGGCTCCCTAAGAAGTTATGATGGACAGGTCTAACATCGTATCCAGCTGACTGTGCTACAGAAGACAGAAGAGCAATACCTCAAGGAGAGTTGCTTGAGAAATTGTCATAATGCAATATCAGATTGGTGGGATGCTTGGACAGTATCAAGATGATGGGATGCTGGCCAAAACGCAAGAGGCTCCGGTTAGATGCCGGTACTATATGAAACTGGCACAGTGGCTCACACTTCTGATCTCACCGAGGGAGGAGAAGGCAGGAGGGTCAGAAGCCCAAGGTCATCCTTGTGATCTTGTTCAAAACTCAAGAAAGAAACTTCATAGGAGAGGCGTTGGGGAAAAAAGAGAAATTGTCTTTGGGATAAACCTGATGCTGGATAAAATGACCTAAATTTGAGTCAAACGCAAAATCTGAACCAGGTTTTGACATTTTAATGAGATTAGTGGGTTATTTATAGTCATATTAAAGTATGAAATGACTGACCTGTAACACTGACAGCGTGGATGTGCAACAAGACACTTCGGAAGAAGTTTTGTTATTTTGGTTTCTTTAAAAATGCAAATTGGCATTTGGACTAGGTTTCTGTTCCCGTCCCAGGTGTGGTGGATGATTATGAGTTTGGTTTGGAATGCTTGTTGCTTGTCCTTACTATGCTGTGCCACCTGGATTTCTGGGAACTTTTGCTTAGAGTATATAAGGGTTGAAGTCCGGAGAGCCGAGTCTGGCTGATTGGTTACTTTGTTGGTTCCTTGGTTTGTTGGTTACTGCTTAGAACATTGGTTAAAGATGTTGGGTTCGCAGATAGTAGGCTGAGATGCTAGTCTGGCTCTCTGTCAGCTCCTGCTCTCCAAGCTTCGGACAGCCTAAAAAGGCTGTGAATATTTCTTCCTCTTTCTCTCTTTATCAAGGCCACCTGCAGGAGTGATGAAAATTTCTATCCTTTCTTTCTCTTTCCCTAAGTTGAGAGTAATAGACAGGAATGAACTTCTATATAGATGGAAGTTAATAAAACCTATATTTGGGCAGTGACAGAAGAAGAATAATGAAAGGAGAGAAGCCAATGAGAGATGGATATACTTAGAGATTCTGGCCAAGAAGCTCTCCCTGTCATGTCTCCAGCTGACCAGTCTCTGCTCACCACCACAGGTGGTTTTCTGTTACACCCGTGGGACTCACCCCATGCTTCCTGAGCTGGAAGTCAGTGCATTGTTCAAGAGGAATAATTGTTCATCTTGCATCTCACTCTTGCTCTGTACAGAATGGATATGGAGTTCTTTCCTTAGCTATATACAAAGGAAAAAAATTCAGAGCAACTGTAGAGTAGATTGAGGTACTTCCCAATGGCCGTCTGGCTGCAGCTCCTGCATTGGTGTGGTCTGGTATAGACATGGAGATGGAGTCGAAGAGGTGATCATCACATTCAAACTGAGAAAGCAAGTCTGGAGGTTTGTGGGTAGACGTGAACTTGGCAGAATTTGGCATGAGTCCCTTTTCTCTTCTTTAGATGCCTTCTGGGCACAGTAACTTCCAAAGTGTGACAAAGATGATCACCCTTCCTTTGATTCCTAGAGCACAGCATGTTGCATTCTCCAAACTGAAGGAAGTGGCTGTAGCAATGGAGGTTCTGGGATACTTTTCTATGATGACAAAATAGACAACTTCCCACTGAGTTGAGCCTAGAAGTTGCCGGCTTCACAGATGCCTCATTAACTATGCTCAAAAGGTGTCAGAGGGAAAAGTGCACTGAAATTTTGATGTACAGTAGTTTCATGAGCATAGCTTTACTGTAGAGTTTCTGGTGTACCTGAGGTAGCCCAGAGTGAGGCTGGATTAAATACCGAGTAACCATCCAGCTAGAAGACGTTTTCTGTTAGCTGAATGGCAAAGCATGCAATTTCAAAGCTGGAAGCTCTTGGTTTCCTCTCTGTAGCAATGTCTAAACAAAATCCATTGCCTCTCACAGTAAGTGACACTAATTAGCTGCACAATAATTGACCCGTGTGGAGTAATGGTAGTCCATCCTCAGTGCTCTGCAGTGTTGCAAGATCTTTAATGCATTATTGCAGATCTCTATGTAATTATAATTCCTTTCAATGGACTGATAGGAAAATATTATAGGCTATTTCACCAGAGATCAAGAAGTAACTTACATTTTATGCTATCAAGAACAGCATCTTTTATGTGGCTAGAAGTGTGTATCCCAAGTGTCAGTACTGGGGCCTGAAATACGCCCTCTGCTATAGCTGTGAGAACATAGTCTTTTTTTTTTCTCCCGAAGTCAATTATTTCAATTTGTTCTACATTCTATTAGTTTCCTGGAATTAGGCAAGTAGAATGAACTTGATCTGACAAACAGGTGAAAAGGAAGTATTAATTTCCAAACTGACCTCACTCTCAGGTTTCCACCTTTGTCTGATATCCATTTTATTTATTTATATTTATTTATTTTTAGCTTTTAGGCCATCGTTTTCTCTTGCATAGAGTTTTTTTTTGGCATTGTTCTTTATGCTTTAGTATTTGAGTATGAGTGTCTTTCTAGAAGATTATTCCAATCATCTGTGATTTTTAAAGTATTTTTTTTTTTTAGGTTTTAAAAATTGTATGTGGATGAGTATTTTGCCTGTATCATAGGTACACATACCACATGTGTGTGAGTTCAGAAAAGGATGTCAGATCCCCTGCACCTGGAGTTACAGATGGTTGTTAATTACCACGTGGGTGCTGGGAACTGAACTCTAGCCCTCTGCAGGAGCAACAGTGCTCTTAACTTCTGAGGCCTCTCTCCAGCCCTCTGGAGCGGTTTAGTGCATAACTAGGAAAACAGTCCTTTGGTTCTGCTTCAGCTGAGGTCTTCTAAGGCAAAGAGCCTTGGGGCAGACGTTAGAGGAGAAAAGTCAGTCGCTCTGGACCCAGGTTCCCTGAGGAACAGAAGTGATAGCAGGCATTATTAAGAGCTGTGGAGTCAGCATAAACCGGGCTTTCTCCTCTCCCTGCCCTGCCCTGCAGAATTTAACCTTCGGACATTGTATGACTCCTATTTACTCTTCCTTCTGAATCACTGTCTTCCTCATTACATGCTGCGTGTTGGCGTGATCCTTGTTTCTCCCGAGAACACACAGGTCCTTTGAATCGCTGTCTTCCTCTTTGCTCCTCTGGTGGTTTTAATTCTGATGTGTCATAGCTTTGTCCTTAAGGAAACTGACTCTTCATGGATTGGATTTTCTAGGTCATTTTATAGGGTTGGGGAACTTCCCTTCAATTCTGAGATATGCATCACGGAAAATTTTATATTTCCTTCCAAAAGTCCATTTAACAGGAGATTCATTGTTTAGGACCAGTAATAGGCAAGAATATTTCCATATAAGGGTTTCCTAAGAGTTTTAAGTTTGTTTATTAGACATACTTATTTTGCTACTTTCATCAGAAATGTGGGTCACAGAAAAAGACTTGCATGTTAAATTGTACTTTCTCAAATGTGTTTAGGAGAAGAAAAAGCATTGAAAACCTAGTCGGGGAAACAAGGCGTTTGCTTGCTCGTGTTGTAATTACTAGAGGCATGATTGGTGCATGAAGCCTGCTGTCTTTAGAGTAAGGGAATAATGCATGCTTGAATTTACTGTGTAGTGACACTGACTGGACAGAGAAGAAAGTAATAGCAAGCAACAGTTGCTGTAGAGAAACACTTGGAAGGAGCTTTTGTTGTATTGATTCCTTTAAAAACGCAAAATGGCATTTGGATTAGATTTGCGTTCCCACCCCAGGTGTGGCAGATGTTTATGAGTTGGATTTGGAATGCTTGATGCAGGTGACTATAATTTGGTTAGGAGCAGTCGTTCTGGCACCTGTAGCTTGTCTTTGGGATTGCGTACCGCAGGGGTTTATGGGAACTTTTGGCTTAGGGCATAAAAGATCTGAAGTCCTGAGAGTCAGGGTGGGCAATGGTTGGTAGTTGGTTGGTTGGGTTGCTGTCGTTTAATAAGATAATTCCTAAGAGAACAAAGGTTGGAGAGATTCGAGCTTAGGACAGCCTACAAAGTGGCTGTGAAGACTTCTACCTTTCTCTCTGTATTAAGGCCTCTTGTAAAAAGCGGTGAAGATTTCTGTCTTTCCTTTTTCCTTCCCTAAACTGAGGGTAAAAGATTGTAGCGTACGGCTACAGACTGCCTCAAAGCTCTCTGTCGTGGGTCATGTCTATAACCCCAGCATGGGGGAGCCTGAGGTAGGAGAATTGTTACAACTCCAGGCCAGCCTCAATTACACAGTGTGCTTCAGGACAGCGTGGGCTACAAAGCAAGAGCCTGTCCAAAAAGAGAAAAGCAAAACCAAACCAAGCAAACAATAGTTATTTTCTATGGCAATTTAAAGAAAGTGGAATATGATAAGAACTATAGAGTCCGGGTTAAAGCAAAGAGTTTTGTTTGTTTGAAGTATGTGTATTAATTATTTGAAAATTTAAAAAAGGAGTTGATTATTACTGAAAAAACACAACAGAAATGAGAAAGTCTGATGAAGAAAGAGCATCTTAGCTTAGTCATACAAAATGAGAATCAACAGACCCTTCAGATGAGTTCGAGCCGCTGATGGAGGAGCTTTCCTGTGGCTTTATCATTGCTAGACTCTGCAAGATGGCTCCTATTCAAGTTTGGTCTCTGTTGCTGTGATGAAACATTTAAAAGCAACATAGGGGAGAAAAGGGGTTAATGGGGTGTATACTTCCATCACTGAAAGAAGCCAGAGCAGAAACTTTGCAGCAGAAACCAAGAGGATTCTGCTTGCTGGCTCGCTCATAACCTCATGTTTACCTAGCTTTCTTATATAGTCCAGGATGGCCTGCCCAGGGAATGGTACTGCTCACAGTGGACCAAACCTTCCTATGTCAGTTAGTGATCAAATAATCCCCTGTAAATAGGCCCACAGGCTGATGTAATATGGGTAACCCCTCAACCAAGACTCCCTTCAAAGATGACTCTAGGATGAGTCAAGATCACAATTAAAAACTAGCTAGGACAGCTCCCAATTTGCTGGAGTAGATGTTGGATCTCAGAATGTGACACCAGGCTGCTTAGGCTTGGAAGCCAGTGTCACGGGATTGGGAGGGCAGGGAGAAGAGATTAAGACTCTGTCCTTCAAGAAATAGCATGGAGAAAATCCATTTATGTCATGGTTTTGCTATAGGAAGTTCCATTGTACCTTCTAGCAATTCTAAACAACTTGATTTGAGGTGGTACTAGATGAAATCTACTCATTGGAAATGATGAAGATCCTGTTCGGAATTGTATGTAAAAGACTATGATGAACCTGAATTACCAGGTACTAACATGATCCTGGATGGCACAAGGCTGTGACTACATTGACCTGAATTTGATTGAACTGAGGATCAGAGAAGCCTAGCTTTCTTTTTCATTTTCCTTCCAACTTTAACTGTCTTAGAAATGTCTCTACGGAAGTATCCTTTTTGGTGCCTTTCCCTTTGAGGAGCCAAGGGGTACGGGGTCTTGCTTTAGTTTCCTTCAAATTCCTTCACTTTTCACTAAAGTGCGAAGGTACCTTAGGAATTGGTTTTGAAATGTCTCAATTTGGACATGGTCTTGTGGACGTTTGCTTCATCACTAAGTTGTGTAGCCACGTTCTTCCAGAAGGACAGTGGTCTAATCATCACCAAGCTCAGAAAGAAGAGCAATAGCATATATGTACACTCATATCTTCAGCACACATTGCTGGCTCTTGATAAAAGGCAAATAGTAACGATAAGCCTTGAAGTATGCTTGTGGAAGACAGCAGAGGTCAAATCCTGGAGCCATTTTGGAAACAGAGCCAAAGGGAGAAGTCTTGACCTTTCATTTCCTGTCTGCTGGGTTCCTTTGAAGTAGGAGCTCACTCTGACTTGAAACAGCTCCAGACACTGAGCCAGCCCCAGTTGTTTTTGGCTTGATGAGCTGACCCCCAGTGATGGCTCCCACACACAACTGGGTGTCTTTGATGACTCTGTTTCCTCACAGAGACAAGCCTCCAGACCCTTGAGCAGTTCCTGCTCTGCATGGCAAGTTTCTGGAAGATGAGCTGGATGCCACACATAAAGTCAAATGAATCATCTGCTCCTTCTGGAGAGCCTTTGAAAACAGAACCCTTCCTCCCTTCTGTTCAATTTTGCCATGGAGCTGTGCTAATTAACAGCCTGCCATTAAAGGAAAATAGGGACTATGTCCCTTGGGTAGCAGGAGACAGAAGAGCTTGCTGGGAACACCCCAGGAAAAGCAGCAAGCTGCTTTCCGTTTTTTATTAAGGGCAAGAAAAAAAAATGTTTTGTTTGTAAAAACCCATGGAATTTGGTAAAAGAGATTTAACATGGAGACTAAAACCTACTTCTGTCTCTCTGCGAAGGACTGGCTTCTGGGTGGGACAATGCTGATTTGAAAGGAATCCCAAAGCTGTGCTTTTTTTTTTTTTTTTTTTTTTTTTTTTTGCCACAAACACTAGTCCCTAAAACTTCTAATTACCTCCTGCTTGGAAGAGACTAATCCTCCAAAAGCAAACATGCTCCTTACAGAGAACTCATGTTCTTTAAATTATTCTAAATCAGGGTCGAAGTGATTACCTCCCAGAGAACTAAATTACCCCCTTTTGAAATCAGTTTTTATTGTTCCTGTGCTGTTATTAAAGAGTGAATTTTTAATACAAAAATGCCAATAAACACGAAGCTAAGATATTGAAGTTGTATTTCTAGCAAGCACACCAGGAGCTCTCTCTTCTTGTATCAGTCTGGAGTGTATAAATGGGATGAACTTTTAAAATATGTTTATTTTTTCCTTGTTTTTATGAGCATGTTTACTCTCGGGAGCTTGTCTTTTTTCATGTGCATTCTTTATTCTACTTAATATCAGACATGAAAAAGTTTTTTTTTTTTTTAATAAGTGAGGACACGGCCAAGATACAGGTTTGATGTGTTCAGATAAAGTCTGTGTTCGTCTAAATTCAATGGTCCTCAATCTTCCCAGTGCTGGGACCCTTTAATACAGTTCCTCATGTGGTGGTGACCCCCCCCAACCATAAAATTATTTTCGTTGCTACTACATAAGTCTAATTTTGCTCCTGTTATGAATCATAATGTAAATATCTGATATGTAGATGGTCTCAGATGACCCCTGAGAAAGGATGGTTAGACCCCCAAAGGGGTTGTGACCCCCAGGTTGAGAACCATTGGTCTAGAAGCTCCACAAACACTATGCTTCTGTCTCTTTGACTGTTGAGACTAAACATTTAAAGGACTCTTTCTTCTCTCAAACGGAATATTATATTGAAGGTAGCAGGTAACTACACAACTTTATGTATTAACAATTGTGTATGTAGGTGCTACTATTTAGAGTTTGGCTATATACTAACTTTCTAATTATCTGAGATGTATACTTATTAACCTATTGGGGAGATAGGGTCCTGAGGTCAAAGGTCATGTCTTACGTACTTTCTCTTAGAAAAGTCAATATAATGCCAAATAGCAAAAAGTTAAATAGATGCAGAAAAAGAACCACACTCACCTATGATCCCACCCTTACTCCCGTTTAGTTTATCTGAGTTTAAAATAAGATGTCTATCACATGGCTTGACAAGACAACATACGTGAATGGCCTCAGGATCTCCCAGTTGTAGGAATGCATTTAGTTGTCCCTGGGATGGTGACTGCCAATCAGCTGGGTGAAGCTTTGGAGAAGAGAGGCTTGTGGGAGGCAGATGAAGGACAGTCGCCCTCACAGGCATTTGTGTTTCTGAGGCAGGCCTTTCACACCTCTGTTGTCGATGATGTTCCTGCCTTATCTTGAGCAACTGTTTCTGTCTCTGTACTGTCAGCAGGTGATGCCAGTCAGTTTCCACAAACATGAACTGGGCAGGCGCTCCACTCTGCTCTGACCTGCGACTCCTGAGCTGCTCAGTGCGGCAGTGGCGTGGTCCACAGACATCCTTCTCTTTCTTTAACTCATTCCACATTTTAGTCTAAGCTCCATCTCCTTCATAAAGAGACGGGGAAAAGTCCCAGGAACAGAAATAGATAAAATGCCCTATTTCATAAATAATAGTTTGATTATTTTGATGTCAGTTCTATAGTTTACAATTAAAACGTGAGTTAGCAGCCACCTACCAGAGATTCCGGCAGTGTGCGAAATGCCATCGGTCAGGTGTGTGTGGACTCAGTATTCAGCAGAACTTAGCCCTCGTCCTTTCAAATCACACGGATTCCAACACCCACCAGATATTTCAGAGGACATAGAAGTAAATACCTTGCACCGTTCGTGATCAGCAAGCTCACAGTCTAATAAAGATGAATACAGCTCCATCACGAGACACTTGGGGCAGCCACGTAGGACAGGATGCAATACTACAGGCTCCAGGAGCTGGGCAGCCTGTCCTGCGGGGGCCATGACAGTAGACGTTTTCCGGTAGAGGAGATTCCTAAAGAAAAGCTTGTCAGAAGAGAGGGTGTTGATAAGAAGTTGAGAAGGTGTTGAGAAGAAGAGGGCGCTCTAACTGGAGCAGAGACACGGTGAGAAGCCAGGAGGTGGTGTGAACAGAGGAACTACACCCAACTCGGGACTAGTAAGATATAAAGACAGAACCGTTACATTATTAATTCATATGAGCGATTCTGTTTTTTAATAACCTTATTTATTCGGCAACATTCATTAACCTTAATATCAACTTCCACATTTGATATTATAGGATGCAAATATCACCATTTATCTAGCCTGGAAAATACAGGATGGCTTTCAGTTCAGCAAGGCAGACAGAATTAACTGTTAGTCCTCATGAAAGCTCAGCTAAATAATAATGAAACTGTAATCCCAAGGAGGGAAATCAGGACAGAGGCCTGCTCTTTTCCTTTACACTTGGTCCCCAAGAGCCAAATGATGTTTAAGTTATGTACATGATATTAAAGTAAAAGCAAAGTCACAAAAAATACCATGAAAGAATATGACCAACTATACAGTCTTTGTTCCTGTATTTCCCAATCTTGCAGCTGAGAATGAGATGCAGATAGAGTCCTTTCATAAACCAATAGGAAATAGTAGATTAGATGGGCAGGCCAAAATGAAGGCTATTTTCTTACATTTTCATGAGTAAGATGTAATCAGATGGAGCTGAAGAGATACCTCAGTGGTTAAAAGTACTGGCTGCTCTTCCAGAAGTCTGAAGTTCAATTCCCAGCAACCACATGGTGGTTCAAACCATTTATAATGGGATCCAGTGCCCTCTTCTGGCATGCAGGTGTATATGCGAATGGAATACTCATATGTTAAATAAATAAATAAATAAAACATTTTTTAAAGTTACAAAAAAGATATAATTGCTAATATTTAGTATCCGTTAGATGTAATAATTGATATTAGAATATAGTCACTAATACTAAATGATTAAAATTAATTTGCTTATGTCAGCACATAAGTACATATACATATACATCTAGTCATACATATTTAATATGACTGCGATTTACTGTGACGTGTGTGTAGGTGCTATAATCTAAGACCTAGCACAGCCCCGAAGTGCTTTTCTGCCTGGTCTGCATTCATCACTGGGAGGAGCACCACTCAGAAACTGTGCCCTAGAGGTGAAACTGTTTTAAAAATATCAGCAACGTGAGGTTTAATTATTCATCCACTTATTTATTATTTAAGCTTGTTATATATAAGGTACCACACACAGCCTTAAACTTACAGATTGGTTTAGTAGTTATATAGCCCCAAAAACCTACCATTAGATAAGAATACTTTGCATTTCCCATCACCTGAAAAGTGTCTGTTGTATCCCTTTCCTGTCAGTTTATACTATCATTTCTGCTACATTCTGATTTTTATCAGC
Source organism: Cricetomys ansorgei (assembly GCA_026225945.1). Lineage (NCBI taxonomy): Eukaryota > Metazoa > Chordata > Mammalia > Rodentia > Nesomyidae > Cricetomys > Cricetomys ansorgei. Next base: position 4,948,060 of record JAMJFZ010000271.1, on the reverse strand, counting down.
ATAGATTAGTTTGGCCTGTTCTTAGGTGGAGTTTAAGTGGAATAATCTTTCGTATTACTTTCTATCTGGCTTTTAAATATTTTTGCAACCCATCCCTGTGTGGCAAGTGGTTATGGCGGCTTTAATTCTCCTTTTAGTCAAGCTATATACCACACACAATTTGCTTATCCAGTCCCCTGTTGATCGGAGTGCTTTTGGCTTTAGTTATTCTGAATGAAGATACTGTGACCATTCTTGGTGGTCATTCTTGAATGGACCATTATTGACCTGGGTAATACTGAGTCAGGATAAGTGAATGCATAACTTTAGAAGATGTTAAGCAGGTGCCCAGATGCTTTAGACTTCCTATAGTTCCAACACTATTTTTTGTTGTCAGTCATCTCAATCAGCTTATGCTGCTGCCACTGAAAACGTGCAATGATTTTGAGTGACTTGAACGGCAGATACTGGAGTAAGTACGTATTTTTCATACTTCTGGAGTCTGCAAGTACAAAGTCATGTTTCTCTCATGGTGGAGTATGTGGTGCAGGTGCTCCTTCTGGCTTGCAGACAGCTTCCCTCTTATGTAGCTGAGAGAGAGCAAGCCTTAGTTTCTTCCTTTCCTTCTAAGGGCACTAATCCCACTATGGGAAAATCGACCTCATGACTTGGTCTATGTCTGATTATTTCTTTAAGGACTCACATCCAAATGCTAGCATATGGGACCTTGGCTCCTCTCTAGAGGATTATCAAGGGAGACAGTTGGCACCCATCAGTGCTGAAAATTCAGCAGTTTGGGTAGATGTGACATTATGGCAGAGGTTTTAATTTGTGATTTCCTAGTGACAGTGATGTTAGATGTCTTGTAATATGCTTATTTGCCTTCTTAAAAAATGTCTTTTTAAGGGTTTTTATCACTTTAAAAAAAGTTTAAATATTTATTTGTGTGTGTGTAGCAGAAAGCTACTGCGTTGGTCCACAAAGACAAGAAGGCATTTACAAAGATGCAAACATTCCAGACTCAGCAGAAGGAACCATCCATCATAGCCAAGCACCATGCTGGACAGTGGAACCCGATCGTCTGACATCAGCTGCTTTAATTGACACAGAAGTTCCTCAGGTGTTACAAAAACTCCACCCTCTCATCCAAAGGCCTATTTGCATAATGAAGGAAACCTGTAGCTTAGTTTCATTCCACAATCCTTTAGCAGTCCAGCTATGTCACCTTTACTGTGAGGGAACTCAAGGCCCAAGGGGAGTGTTCCCTCCTTGTTGACTGAAACTTTGGGAGAGGGACTACAAGAATTCCTCCATAGCAACTTTGCTCTTCACACGGAGATCTCAGTAAACCACAATGGCTCTGCCAGAGGGCAGTGAGCAGGTGCGGATCATCAGGAAACAAACATCTTAATCACAGAGTTACACAAAACTAACACCTGCAGATAATACACACTGCTAAGGTTCAGGAAGCCTTTCCCCTAACAATGTACGAAACAATTATTTTAAGATTACATAAACATAAGTAGAAGTAAACTTCACTAACTAGTGTGTGTGTGTGTGTGTGTGTGTGTGTGTGTGTGTGTGAGATAGGTTGTAGGATCATGTGGAGGTCAAAGGACAACTTCTAGGAGCTGGTTCTCTCCTTCCACCATACAGGTTCTGGGGATTGAACCCAGATCATCAGGCTTGACAGCAGGTGCCTTTTGCCTGCTAAGCCATCTCGCCAGCTGCTCATCACTTTTCAAAAGCTGTGTTGATGTTGTGTGTATGGGTGCTTGTCTGCATGTATGTATAGATACCACATTTGTTCAGAGCCCACAAAGGCCAAAAGAAGACATGGAATCCTCTGAAACTAGAGTTACAACCAGCTGTGAGCTGTTGAGGTCCTCTGCCAGAGAAGCAAACGCTCTTAACCTCCAAGCCTCTCCCCAGCCCCTCCCATCAATACTTTAAAAATGGGATCTTTTCTATTTCCTATTTTATCATTGATTTGTAGGACTTCCTCACATATTTTATATAAAACTCTTTGCTAGATTAATGCCATAGCAAATACTTCCGTATTCACTTCTTGCTCATTTGTAAATGTTTTGATCATGAAAAACAGTTAGTTATTTTTACAGTTGGCTATTGTGGTTTCTGTATGTGTATGTAAATGCTTATGGAGTTGATGCATATGTTTATGATGTATATGTATATGGTGCATATGTATATGTATGTGTCTGTGTCTCTCTATGTATTCCTTATCTAATAAGTGTTTTGATCAAACCAAAGTTGTAACATCCCAAGTCCTTTTATTGCTTCTAGAAGCTTTGAGGTTGTGAGTGCTAAATTTATATCTGTTAGCTGTCTCAACATTTTCTGCATGAGGTATGGTCAAGATTGGATTCACTCTTTCCTCCTGTGCCATAAAGACAGCAAATCTCCCACACCGTTTACAGAAAAAGGAGAATTGGTTCTCTATTGACCTACTGTGGTATAGTGGATGAAAACCAAAGCAACATATATGTGGTTCTACTCCTATGTGCTCCAGTGAGCTATCTTTCTTCTCTGTGCTGAACTATTCTGCCTTGGCGTGATGGCCATTCTTGGTTGTCAGCATAACTACATCTGGAATTAACTGAATACACCTGCTAAGGATTGTCCTGGATTAGATTGTTGAAGGTGGGAAGACTCACCCTACATCCAGTTCTTTTGAGGTGGGAAGGCCCACCTTAAATCTGAGCCATGCCTTCTGGTGGCAGTCTACATAAATAACAAGGAAGAAGGAAGCAAAGCTCTTTCTCTTTGCATACTTGCTCTGTTTCTCTCTCTCACTGGCAGGTCCCTTCCTTCTCTGTCATTAGAGAATCCCTTCAGGATTCTTGTCTATACTAAAGACTGGTTGATACATCCAGCCTTGAGGACTGAACAACTACTGGATTCTTGGACTTTGAAAGACAGCCATTGTTGGCTGTAAACTATAAACGACTCTAATAAATCATATATATATATACATATATATATGATATATATTATTATAGCATGTGAATATATACAGTATATACACACACCACCTATATATATATACACACACACATATATGTTTATGTATGTATTAGTCAGAGTTCTCTAGAGAACCAGAACTGTTGGAAGGAATATATATATATAATATATATATATATATATATATATTATGTAGACAGTATACACACACATACATATGTGTGTGTGTTTGTGTGTGTGTGTGTGTGTGTGTGTATCCATTTCAACAGTTCTGTTTCTCTAGAGAACCCTGACTAATGCACCCAATTAAAGTGGCTTTCAGTAACTCCTGTCTTTCAGTGTGTTCCTTCTAAAGACAACCTTGGCTAAGGTTGAATTCAGGCTTTTAAAAGTAAATATAGGATGATTTGGATTTTTTAATTAATTTTTGTATCTGTTCTGTAAACATCATAGCTTTCAGCAATTTACTCTGTCAGAGTTCCTCGCTGTGAAGTTTTTAATCCGCTCTCGCTGTCCTGTCTGTGGGCCCAGCGCTTGCTTCAATCCTGATGTGGGCTGTGGATTTTCCTTGATCAGGCTTTACATGAGTTTTAGATTTTATTAACATTTCTACAAAAGCAAATTTGAGCTTTGCTGGTTTTGTCTGTTTTCCATTTCATTGATTCCCATTATTTTCGTTTCCTTTCTTGTCTGTACTTTGAGTTAATTTGCTTTTCTCTTTTAGGGTTTTTTTTTTTTTTTGGCATTTACATTGTTCACAAACTTTCTGGAAAGGGAAATTTAGAGGGAAAGTTTCTTCCATGCCCTGATGAGGTCACTTTGCAAATTCTAACAAATTTTAATATTTCCTTCAGTTTAAAATACTTCCCAAACTCCTCTCAACTTCTTTTGTGACCCAAGATCCTTGGAAAGGATATTGCTGATTTTTTTAATAGATATTTTATCACTTTGGCTTCTAATTAAATCCCACTGAAAGATGCACCCCGTATGATTCCCCTTCTTGCGATGTATTCTGACTTGCCTAACAGCTGAGCATGTGGGCAGTCTTGAAAATGGTCCCTGGGTATTGGAAGGAAGTATACCCTGCAGTTATTGGGTGCAGCAATCTGTAAGTGCCAGGCAGGTCACGTTGGTGTTTTTCAAGTACACCATGGTACACAAACTCAGTTCTTGTCACCTTGCTCTACCGATCATTGAGACAAGTGCTAGAATCTTAGATTCATCTACATCTCTGTTAACTTTGGTTGTTTTTTTATCCAATAATTTGACCTGTTCTTCAAGTGCATACCTATTTGAAATTGCTAGACAGCAGGGAAAACAAGTGTCCAGTTATCAACTCTCCATAATCACAAGACATTCCATTGTAAGCGTTACTATCTGGTTATATGCTTTATTTTGAGTTTTATTTCACTGGACATTAGCAATACAATACTATGGACCCTAGGCTTATTGTTTGCATGTTAATTGCATAACGTGTAGGTATAAACCGAAGGTGCATTTCTTCCAGCTGGATCAGAATTTTCTCTGTAGTACAAAAGTCTCTTGTTTAAACAGGTGGTTGAGGCTGTGGTGGAGCTACCCATTGGATATTTATATGCAGTTTGTCATATTGATTACTTTTGTTTCTCTTTTTCTGATCAATTAAATATTTTTATCATAGTTTATCTCTATATGGATTTTTTATATATTTTATTTGTACCTTAGTAGTCTTTTGGAGAGTCCAGGCTATGTAGAGATGAACAATTTTAAATCCCTAGCACCCACATATAAAGCTGGGCCTGCCTGTCACCCCAGGATCAGGGGAGGCAGTATATCATAATATATATTCTAATAGCTCCTCACTTTGTGAACAATGTAAGAAAATTACAGTGGAATTAATCCAGATACCTCCTGCTCTGGTTCTTTGTTCTTTTTGTTTTATATATCACAAGTGTACATATCATAAACATTGTGGCATAGTTTTCTTTAACATTTCAATACTTTTTAAGATTTTATTTATCTGATTATTTCCATTTTTATTTACTTATTTGTGTGCATGCTGTATGCCTGTGTGCACGCACCCGGAGGAAGCATCGGGTGTCCCGCTCTGTCTCTCGCCACCTCATTCCTTCGAGACAGGGTCTCTTACTGAATCTAGAGTGAGGCTGACAGCCGACAGGGCCCAGTGACACTCTGGTTTCTATTCCCTCACAGTGCTGGGGTTTCAGGCAGGTGCAACTCTGCTTGTTTTGGGCAGGTGTGCTGGGAATTCAAACTCAGGCCCTCGTGTTTGCATAGCCTGCACTCTTACCCACTGAGCCATCATCCCAGCCCAAAAGGTTCAATGATGTTTAAAGCAACAGAGTGTATACGGACACACAGTGTGCACACACACATACTAAAGGTGCTGCAGACTATCCCTAGGGTGTGCTCACACTCACACCCCCAGTGCTCGCCCCGAGGGTCCCTCTTCTGCTTACTGTCTCCTGCCTTCTACTGAAATTCCCATCAATGTGAACCTGCCAGAGGCACACTCAGGGTTTGGGTGACCGGAATGTCCTTTGTTTTGAACAATTTTCCACTTGTTATAGAGTTCCGTGTTAACAGTTTCATTCATCACTTTAAGGGTTTCATTTCATTTTTCTCTGAACTCATTACTTAATGAAATGCTAGCGACCTTTAAAAAATAATTATTTCTTTAAAAGTATGCACATTTCTGCTGATGTCATTATCAGCGGTTCAGAGAATGGCTAGAGGGATTTTTTTTCTGTTTGGATTGCTGGGGTTGGATGGATGTGGATGTATCTTTGGGTTGATGTGTTTCATCCACCTTGGAAAACCCAAAGCTTTTGCTTTTCAAAAAAATTTTTTTCTTTCCTTCTGGTTTCCAGCTGTGCAATGTTAAGACTAGTAGATACCACCTCAAAGGACTAGAAGAGATTTTCCATGTCACCCCATTTTTTTTTAATCTTTCAATTTCAAGTTGGATACCTCTCAGTGGCTTCTTTTCAAGGCTTGCATAAATGTGCCCCACGGAATCTCCAGTGTGGTGCTGCCTGGTTGTCAGTGCTAGCATGTTTACTTGTGGTGGTTTGAATAGGAAAGGCCCACGTAGACTCCTATATTTGAATGCTTAGTCACCAAGAAGTGGACCTGTTTGGATGGAAGGGTTAGGAGGTGTGGCCTTGTTGGAGGAAATGTGCTACTGGACTAGGCTTTCAGGTTTCAATCTCTCTTTCCTCCTCCTCCTCCTCCTCCTCCTCCTCCTCCTCCTCCTCCTCCTCCTCCTCCTCCTCCTCCTCCTCCTCCTTCCTCTTCTCTCTCTCTCTCTGCCTGCTGCCTGTGGATCAGGATGTCCTCTCAACTACTTCTCCAGCTCCATGCCTGCCTGCTGCCAGGTTCCTCATCATGATGACAATGGACTCACTTTGGAAACTGTAAGCAAGCCCCCAGTTAAATGCTTTCTTTTATAAGAGCTGTCCTAGTCATGATAGAATAGCAACAGAACCATGACTAAGACTATTTCTTTGTTTCTTAGAGATTCCCTTTATCAGCTAAAACTCCCAGTCTACCCTGCTTATGCTCATGTTTTCCAGCGGGCCTTTCCATATGTTCCATTCAGTCATGCTAAATACACCAGTTGTTAATTTTGACATCTAGGCCACCGGTGGTTCAACATCTGGGTCATGTGTGGTTCAACATCTGGGTCATCTCTCGTTTGTTTCTTTTGGTTGCTTTCTCCACTGAGTCACAGTTTCTTGTTCCACGTCTCACAAATTTTCCAATGCAAAAATCTACTGCAGACTAAGTATGTATCTCTACTAAATACTAGTCTTTCCTCTGCCAGGTGATTATACCGTAAGGGGATTGAGAACACCCAGTCAATAGTTCCACAGCAGTGTGTTTTTTAATGGATTTAGTTACGTGTGGCTTATTTGTGAATTCCCGGTTCTGAGGGTGAGGTCCGCTGGTCATGAGACTTGTGCTCCATGGAGATTCTGGAGCCTGTCCCGGCCGCTGGGACAACTGTGATCATCCTGAGCTACAGGACATTTCTTTCTGCTTTACAACCCAGCAGATGTAGCTTTGGTATTTCTGAGAAGCTTTATTTTTAGCTCCACCCTCCTCTCCACCACCAAAGTTTTGTAACTTGAGAGCTGTCCTTATACACATCTCTGCTTGCCATGTCTCACTTGAAGGCCTCATTTGATAAAAGTGTGTTGTGTTCCTAAGGAGACATGAGCAAACATTTGTTTACTCCAGAGAGGGCACTGACAGTGACAAAGGAAAATCATCTTAAGCCTAGTTTAGCGAACAAGTGAGTTTATTGGTATTATTTTACAAGTGATAGGTAAGGAAGGGATTGTCTACAGAAGCATGGATGACTCTAAACCAGGCCCATTACCAAAAAGCTCAGCCAAATATGGGTGACAAGTCATGAAAGATCTCTGGATCTTTCTGGAACAAAGATCTCTGGAATCTCTGGAACAGCCTCAATGACATGTAGGCAGCTAGACAGGCTGGGAGAGTCTCCTCTTCCCAGGAATCCTTGCTGTTTATACAAGGGGCAGAGCCTTTGCAAACACTGTACATTTTAGGAGCTTTCTAAGACTTGGGAGCTGTTTATTTCCCGAGCCTTAATGAATTTTCTTCCATGGTGAATGTTTCTCTCAGAAAAAATCTGTTACATGAATGAAAGGCACCATGTATTACAGCTCTGCCCTTCCTTACCTTTGGTGGCCCCTGCCATAGGAAGGCTCCCTCAGGTTCCTCTGAGGGTATGTGTCTTAGCTTTCCTGCCGAGCAAGTAATAAAAGCTCTATGTATGTAGGGGTATTTCTTTACATTCTGCTTCCTGGATTCAACCATTCTAGAATACTGTCTTTCTTAGTAAAAGCTTTGGAGATATTTGCTGAGCCCTATTGTGCCACCCCCAAGACTTTTATAGCCAACTATCACATAGGATATGATGAAAACACTGTGACTGTGTAGCAAAGGGTTGACATGGTAACATTCTGGTTATATAGATATAGATAGAATGATATATATATATATATATATATCTTTCCTCCTCTCTCTGCTTTTCTGCAAGGACTCTTTTTTTTCCTCAGCTCTCTGATAAATTTCATAAAACCATGCTGTACGCAAAGGCACAGTGAAACCACTAAACTAGACCACTCTCTGGGTAGAAAGACAGTTTACTGAGGGATGCAAACTGCCTCCTGCCTCTCAGGTGGCCAGAGAACAGAAGCTGGCATGCAAAGCCTAACCAGTTTTAGAGTGACAGACAGTAGTGGCAGGAGGGGTGCAGGCCAGAGCCGCCTGGGAGTTAGCATGGAGACTTTGCCCTGTTGCAGGCCCTTTGGCTTAATCGGGAACCGGATGCCCTTTGCCTAAAGTAGTTGAGGACTGGGGCAGATAAGGAATTATGACTTTCCTGAGAAGCAGAAATCTGCCTCACGAAATTCATAAGGAATGCAGAGTTTAGGTTTCTGTATACTTATAGCAATCCTTCTGTTTACCAGGCCAGAGTCCTGCCAAGGCTGGACCAGGCCATCCATTAGGAATTATCAGTGGTACTGCCGTATAGGCGGGCCTGCTTTCGACCTAATATTTGGTCCTATAACTGTCTAGCTTTTTTTTTTTTTTAATATAGGACAAAGTTTCTTGTGCTTTTCCATGTTACCAGTCTGAATTGAAGGACAGTCCCTGAGAAATGGTTTCAAGTACAGCTGGAAACCTAACACAATTCCTGAAAAGGTTCTGTGTCATTCGTGTGAAGTTGTACATCGTCTCTGACAGTTTGATGAGTAAGCTACCCACCAAAATTCCTCCATTTCGAACTATCGCATGTAACATTGTCCCGTGTATTCACATATCATGTCATACTCACTGAGAGAGCAGCTGTTAACAGACAGCAAACTGATTACAAGTGCTGTCAAGGATGTGGAAAACAGGAACCCTTGTGTACATCTCATAGCCTTGTCAAATGGTGCAATTGCCAACGTGCCAGTTTGGATTGCTACAAATATTAAAAACACAACAGCCTCATTTCTTTGCACATGGAAGCAGGATGTCACTGAGATACCTATATATCTGTGTTCACAGCAGCCAGGACTTTCAACCCAATGAAAACATCCATCTGTGGATGAATGGATCCACAGCATTCAATGAAAACATCCATCTGTGGATGAATGGATCCACAGCATGCAATGAAAACATCCATCTGTGGATGAATGGATCCACAGCATGCAATGAAAACATCCATCTGTGAATGAATGGATCCACAGCATGCAATGAAAACATCCATCCGTGGATGAATGAATCCACATCAACCCAATGAAAACATCCATCTGTGGATGAATGGATCCACAGTATGCAATGAAAACATCCATCCGTGGATGAATGGATCCACATCAACCCAATGAAAACATCCATCTGTGGATGAATGGATCCACATCAACCCAATGAGAACATCCATCTGTGGGTGAAGGGATCCACAGCATGTGGCCAGGACACTCCAGCTTCATCCTGTGCTATAGCACAGAAGAACTCAGATTAGCCAGTGTCCAGAACATTACTGCTTCATGATTCCACTTGCACGAGGTATTTTAAAATAGAAACAGAAAACAAAATGGTGGCTACAAGGATGCTGGGAGCAGGGGAGGGGAGGAATTGATGTAGATTTTCAGCTTGCAAGATGACAAAGCTCTGGGTGTCCATTTCACAACAGTATGATCATACTCAACAGCACTAAACTGTAAACCTAGAAAGGTTCAGATAGTAAATTTATGTCATTTTTATGTCTCCCAACTTAATAATACGATGTTTCTTCTAAGTAGTTAAATTTTTTAAAAAGTGATATTTTTATTACTATTCATGTTCCCAATTGTGAAATATAAAATAACGATGCCTTCCGCTAAACACCCAAATCAGTAAGACATGAACTGGCCAGTATTGATGTAGCACCCATAATGTGAAAACCTGAAATCCCAAATGTTCAACTCCCCAATTTTTAAATACCATCATTATGCCTCAAATGGAAAATTTACACCTTGGCCAATGTGAAACATTCTTTCATAAACAACAGAATTGTTTGAAAACGTTTTGTAAAGTTATGATCAGGTCATGAGTATGAAACATAAGTGAGTTTGTGTAAACGCTTAAGAGTTGAGTCCTGCCTCTAACATATTACATTATGCATATGCAAATGTTAACGGTCCTAAGTCTGAAACACTTCCAGCCCTAAATATTTCAGGTAAGAGATGCTCAATGGACACAATGCCTGTGTGCATTAGTTTATGAGTATGTTATTTAAATGTGTCTTTGTTCTCTCCTTCTCTTCCTCCCTTTCTCCCTTCTTTGCCCCTTTCAGTCCTCCACTTCCTGCGTCCTCCCTCCCTCTCTCTCTCTCCTGCTACTCCCTCCAAACAGCTGCCAATTATTGAAAGCACTCCTGTCTTCCTCTTCTCTTCCCTTAACTTCCACAACGGAAGCACAGACATGCAACCTTGAAAAAGACTAACTTTATTCTGTTTGCCCTCAGTCTGAACAACCGCAGATCTTTGAAGACTAGCGCTCAATCCCTCCTGCATTAAGATGATTCCTCTTATGCTTTTTGTTCAGTTTTAGTGCCACAATTAAGTGTTTTTATTTCTTTCTATTTTGATTGTTGTTATTGACCTGATTTTCCCACGCTTGGCATTTTCTTTATGTATCAGACTTTTTCTGATTCAAAAAGAAATAGATTCTGTGTATGGTTATGTCAAAGGAATCTCCTGTTTTTCACATATTTGAGATGCCATGTTTGGATTATCATTGACATACGGCATTGCCTGGGGCTGACCCCTGGGTTTTCATTCTCATCTGTGGCATTGTCTTTCTCCTTCATCTTCGCAGCAACTAATCTAATCGGTGACTTTTTTTTTTTTTTAGGAAACTGTTTTTCTGTCTTCTTCAGCATTACATCATTTGCTTTCGGTAAGTTACATTTGTACTATCGTGTTTGCACATGTGAACGTGTATGTTTGCATCCCGATTGGAATTCTTAGTGTTTCCCAAATCTATATATTGATGGTTTTCATCGTTTCTGAATATTTCCCTTCACATCTGTTTCATTTTTTAATATCCCTCTCTTTTCACGGTGATATAGAACTTCCTTTACTACTTCCCTTCTATGAATCATTTCCTGTGCTCATGTGGCTCAATAATTTTCAGTTATTTTTAAGCCTTTAACTACATTTTTATTTAATTAAATATTTTCATTCACAAGCTCTTCATTGGGTTCCTTTGTGATTTTCCTGTTCTTTTTGATAGTATTTCCTTGCTTATATTTTTTTTCCATCCTTTAACCCATGTAATTCATTAAACATAGTTATTTTATGAGTAGCAACTGTTCATTTTGTTGCTGGAAGAATATCTCCTTCTGAAATTGCTTTAGTGTTGGACTTTTCCAAGGTATGAGTTGGAAGCACTCCCTCCAGGAATGGGAAGAATTTGTCTTGACTTTATACTGAAGGATGCCATAAAACTTGGATAACTTTAAGTGATACTCTTTAGACACCAATGCCAAGGGCACTGATGCCAATACCATGTGTGAAAAACTAGTACCTCAGTCATCATTCAGAGTCCTGGCTAGTTTTTTGTAATCCCGACACAAGCCAGAGTCATCTGAAAGGAAAGAACCTAATTAAGAAAAATCCCTCCATAAAATCTATCTGTTGGGAATTTTCTTAATTAGTGATTGATGGAGGAGGGCCCAATCTATGGTGAGTGGTTGCCACCCCTGGGCCAGTGGTCCTATGTTCTGTAAGAGAGAAGACTGAGCAAGCCAGTATGCAGCACCTCTCCATGGCCTCCAGATTCCTAACCTGCTTGAATTCATGCCCCCGCTGGTTTTGATGCTGAATGGTTATATGGAACTGTGAGTGAAATAAATCCCTTTTCTCCACAAGTTGCTTCTGGTCACAGTGTTTCATAGCAGCAATAGTAACCCCGATGAAGACACCCAAGAAACTTTGTTAACCTCCATCCACAGCCTGAGATGGGGAGACTCATCTTCACCTTCCCAGATAGTACAGCATCTCTTTGTACGAGCACACTCAGGACCTTTTCGATATGGCTGCTGGTATTGTGCCTACCCGAGCTTGGTGAGCAGACAACGTCCTTAGTGAGATGTGTATTGGTGGCATAAGCACTGTCTTATCAAGGATACCAATGTCTTAGGCCTATGGGAATAGCCAAGCCTTCCCCTGGTCAAAGTTGAGGCTGATAGTGTGTGGAGAAAGCATCCACCACGGTTTCCTCCTCCAAGATGACTGCAGTCTGAGACTACTCCCCTGCAGTGACCCTCGACTGATAATAGGTAGCTGTACACTAGGTACAAAGCTGTGTATAACAAACCTATCATTCGGCTGCACATAACGGACATACCTCCTTGTTTACCTGCAAAAACCAACGTGCTGGGTTTCCCAGCTGCCGGTGCATCTAGGTCAGAGTGCGCCACCCACCCGATCCCAGTGTTCTGTCCAGTGCCCGTGGTTCCGTCATTACCATCACTCTAGTCAGGTAGGTCCCGAAGCTAAGACGGCTTTGCTCTCCTATGCGTTGACACAGAGGGATCGCATGCAGAGACCTACTCAGCATTTTCACTTGAAAGAACACATTTTTATCAAATTCTCTTGTCCATTTACTGCAGAAAACGCCCATGGGTCTCTAGTTTGCAATATTCCTCGTAGTAGACATTTATACCTGAACAATAATCACCATACTCTAGGAAGGCAATGTATTGAGTGGCTCTGCGTATTTAACTAGTGCCTGCGTCTCTCCGTTTTCGTGAGCTGATAGCAGCTTCAGGACAGAACATTTGCAACATAGCAGTCAAATTCAGACATTTTAAAAACAACATTAGCTTTCACTTTATTATTTTAAGGAGTAAACTATCACAATTTGAGAAGATATTTTTTTTCTGTGAAAGTATTTAAATGTTTCTTTCTTCATTTAAACCTGTGTTCCAATTGGAGCTGATCTCTATGCATGAAACGAGGTTATGATACTGTGAGCTCCATTGACCTGGTAATCCATTGCTTCCTTATTTGTCCATAATTTTCAAATGTATAGAATCTGTAGAGAACCACTCTATGACGAAATATATTTATCACTAAATACATCGAATATACCAATATTTAATTGATTTTAATTAATATTCAATAATTAGTATTTATTTAATCAAACATTAATATTCAATACATTAAATACATCCTTAAATGTATTTAAAGATAAATACATTATCATTATAAATACATTTATCATTAAATACATTTAGTCATAGAATAAAATATAACCAAATAAAATGCAGTCATAAAATTCTTTCAAAGCTTGCATTTCTTTTCTATTAACATTATACCTTACAATTCTGTTGGAAAACTGCCCCTTGGAAGTTGAATTAGTATAGCTCTTATGAAGTTTTATAATGTTTTAAAACTTTTTTGTTTACATAGTTACTTGAGTTTACAATACATTTGAACTCTGACGAGTCTGTGTCATTTCTCTTATCATGCTTAGTCCAACGTCCCACGTTGTCATGCGCAGGGAGCAAAGCAGGAGACTTCGAGCTTAAAGGTGATGGGGCATTTGAATCCTTCTAAGTACTTGAAAAACCATTTGCTTCTTTGCGCACACATGCATCTTCATGATTGTGTACATGCGTCTTTTTGTGTGTGTATGCACTGTGAAAAATAGGAAACATCTCCAACAGGCCCAGATGTTAAACTTTTGGTCCCCAACAGAAGGTGGAAACTTCAGGAGTTGGGGCCTACATGGAGAAAGTCCGCCACTGGACGCAAGGCTTACCATGTTATTCCTGGTTCCTGATCTTTGCCACCCTCTCACAGCTTCCTGTCAATCATGAGGTGAGTAGTCGCTAGCATGTATTCCCAATCCCATGATGCTCTGCTTTTCCATAAGTCCAGAATCAATAGAGCCCAGAACAATGAACTGAAATGTCTGAAGGCATGAGCCAAAGTAATTATTCTTTCCTTAAATTATTTGTGTCAGATATTACTAACTAGAATGTTAATGAGATTCTCCCATAAGTAATAGGGGCCATTTTAAAAGGATTTTTGGGTTTTATAAACTGAATGGTCAAGAATTATTTTAACTTTTCTTTTCGGTTGTTGTTTCGCTTTGGTATTGTCTGGTTATTTGTTTCACTGTGTAGCTCTGTCTGACTGGAACTCATTAGGTAAACTAGACTGGCTTTGAGCTCATGAAAATGTTCCTGTCTCACCCCACACCCACAAAGGCTGTGATTACGGGGATGTATCTCCACACTCCACGCTAAAGATTTTCATTTCAAGTTGCTCAGAGAAGATAGGTACTAAAAAGAACGATAGCATCAGGAATTTACATGAAGAGGAAGGCTGCAGAGACGGCTCAATGGTTAATAAGAGAGCTGAGTGTTCTCGCAGAAGACTCAGGTTCAATTCCTAGCATCAAATCGTAGCTCACGACTGTCTTTAATCCAGTACCGGGGATTGGGTACCCTATTCTATCCTGCATGGGCTCCTGCATGCATGTGGTTCACATAGATACACTAACCACACACACACACACACACACACACACACACACACACACACACACTAAATAAATATATATTTTTTAAAAAGAATTTGTGCAAAGGTGGCTAAAGATGAAACTCAATGACAAAATGTTTTTCTAGGATGCGTTGGCCCAACTGTCTCCAGCACTGAAAGAAAAGTTTGTGTAAAGACATATATTGTATGACATATAATTTATATCAATTCAACATGCCACTCTATGTTGCCTGAATTGCTATAGTAATAACTGAGAGTATTTTAACATATAAATGAAAGTTCATGAACAAAGGTACGCACTTCCTCATTATTTTCTTTTGAAAAGAAATTGTAAGTGTAAGATACACTGACTTTAATTGCAAAGAAAAAAAATGTCAGGAATGACATTTCAACACTTTAGCATACTAATGAGCTCAGCTAAAGAAATGTAAAATCAACCAGGCAACTGTCATTAGTTTCTTCAAGACCTGGCTGCCAGAGAGGGAATAAACAATTAATATGTTAAAATGATTCACTGCTAACATATCATTAGGCACCATAAATATCAGCCTGACCACGTTGATTGGACCCTGACATGGATGGGCATAAATGCCATTTAGTTAGCAATATGACAAGCTAATGAAAACATTCTAGCATGTTCTGAGAGTGGGAGTAAGGATGTGCATGTGAGAAGAGACTGCATTTGAAGGTTGCAGTTTGAGTCAGAAAATCAGCCGTTAGACCTTTGGACTGTGTGTGTGTGTGTGTGTGTGTGTGTGTGTTTTACACATCTCACCATAACCCTTGTCTTGGCAAGCATCCTCTCAGCAGGGCTGTCTCAGAGGATGTTGCTTAGGCTATATGAGACGTGGTATCTCAGAGAATTCCCAGGAGGGTGCACTTTGTTGCAGTTAATTGAACTGCAATAGCACCCGATCCTGAACTCTTGCCCTGTGCCTGGTGCCCTCCACAATCAATTATACCAACAGAGTTAATGCAAAGAAAAAAATATACAGGATGGTTTTATAAGTCGTTATTGACTTCCACTTCATACGCCAAGTATCAGGTTAGACACTTTTATGCAAGTAAAAGCAGTTGTTAGCAACTGAGAGAAAGTGCACATGCTTCTAGGACACTACCTCACACAGACCGGGGCAATGCTAATAAGCTAGTTCAAGTCCAACCTTCTCCTTTATTACACATCAGCAAAGCCTCACTTAACTCTTTGTCCTCATTGCCCTCTGCGTTGCAGTCATTGAATAATTCACCCATTCATTTATTTAAGTGCATGCTGGGGGCTTTGCGCCTCACAGAATGCTGAAGGTAATCTGATAAATGGAAAGCGCCACCATTGCCACTGTCAGGAAACTTACAGGAGGATAGAAACCAAGTAAAAACAATCATGAGTATCCAATTACGATGCAGACCATTGCCTTAAAGCCAGGATTAAGGTCCTAAGAGCAGAGTTCATAAGTCAGTGAGGCTGGGGCTGGGGACCAAGGGAGAGTCCCCCCCAGTGAAATAACCTTTGATCTGAAGGGGAGTGTCAGAGACAGAGAGACTGGTGAGGATGAATATCCCAGCTGGGCAGAGAGTAAGTGCAAAGGCCCTTCAAGCAGAGGGAGTCTGAGGGCATTAGTGCCCACTCCCATTCACCAGGTCTGTGGTTCTTTCCAGGGATGGAGTCTGGTTAGAGCACTTCTGCTACTGCTGCTGTTCCAGGGTTTAAGACTGAGACCAGGACAAAGAGAAGTGTCTGGCTGGAGTGAGACAACAGGTAGAGTAACCTGTGCCTAGACAACTCTTTAAAAATGGCCAGCCTGCTCTGGGCTGTGTCTAAGAAGAACGATTCTCATTATACAACAGTAAACAACTGTGAGTTCCCGTGTAAGGGGGGAGCAGGGCGGCAGAAAATGGGTGACAAACCTCGCTGGTTAGTATCGAGTCGTGGAAAGTTGCCTGCTTGTGCAAGGTTGGAGTCTGAAGTCTGTATTGCCAGTTGGAATTTTAGCACCAGTCACTCTGTTTTGATTTTTACAGGGATCTGTTCAAGTCTGGAGCAGGAAATTAATATAAAAAATGGCCTCCTGTAATTGTCCTCTAAGAATTGAGATTTAATCTCTTTGTGCCCTTTATGTTATTTGTGTCGGCCTAGGACTTCCTAACTTAGTCTTCATTCCCCTAACCTTGTAGCTCCTTATTCCCTCTTCTCTAACCACCACTTTACCTTCACTAAGTTCTCTTGGAAAGTGTGTGTGTGTGTGTGTGTGTGTGTGTGCATGTGTGTGTATGTGTGTTTGTGGGTATATGTGTGTGTGTGTGTGTCTATGTGTGTGTATGTGCATGTGTATGTATATGTGTGTCTGCATGTGTGTGTATGTGTGTTTGTGCGTATATATGTGTGTGTGTATGAATGTGTGTGTGAATGTGTGTATGTATGTGTGTATATGTGGATATCTGTATGTGTGTGTGTATGTGTGTGTATAGTGTGTGTGTGTAGTGTGTGTATGTGTATGTGCGTGTAGTGTGTGTGTGTAGTATGTGTGTGTGTAGTGTATGTGTGTAATGTGTGTGTATGTGTGTATATGTTTGTGTGTATGTGTGTGTGTGTAGTGTATGTGTGTAGTGTGTGTGTATGTGTGTGTATATGTGTGTGTGTGTATATGTGTGTGTGTAGTGTATGTGTGTAGTGTGTGTGTATGTGTGTGTGTGTGTGTGTGTGTGTGTGTGTATAGGCCAGAGGACAACCTTGGGTGTCACCTTGGGAACAGCAGCTACCTCCTTTGAGAGTGAGCCACTTGTTGACTAGCAATTCATCACTTACACCATCTGGCTGAGCAGAGAACCCCAGGAGGGGCTGGGATGTGAGCCTGTGCCTTACGCAGCTGTACCTTGGGGTTTGGGGTTTTCATGCTTATAAGTCAACCACTTTAGTGACTGAGCTGGTTCCCCAGCCTCCGTTATCTGAATCCTAACACAGTCCCACGTGCCTCCCATGCCATAGGTCAGTCACAAGCACATCCCTCACACTTAAGCATACTCTCACCTCCTGGCTTTCCCCGAAACCCATATGTCTCCTTAGGACAGTGACCCCATATGCCTCCTTAAGATAGTGACCTCATATCTCCTTAGGATAGTGACTCTATATGTCTCCTTAGGATAGTGGCCCCCACAGTCCCCTAAAATGATGGCAGTTTTCTCTCATGCTCCTTTGACTCTGGAACCTGAATGCTGTGGCTGTCTGTCCAGCACTGCTGTCTGTCAGCACTGCACTCTACCTCAGTCCAGTCCTGTCTTCATCATTTAACATCTCTAGTTTTACTTTTCGGTTCAACCCTCTGTTTTTCTTGCAGGGTGAGCTGCCACCCTGTCATGCCTTGAAGATCCAGGTCCTATCATTCCCTGCAACTCTCCCTGCCATAAGTCTAGATGATTTCAGTGTCTCGTGGAGAGCGTTTACAACATCTGGCCTCCCAAAGTTATGACTTCGTCCCTCAAATATAGGAGTCTTCATTCCACCTTAACACTCACTGCTGGAGACTTGTCTCAGTTTTGCCATTACTGGTACCCCAAATTACTCCATACTCTCAGTTATAAACCCCATCTGCATACTAATAGCTTCACTCTTTCCTGCTCAATCTGATTCCAAATGTCTGCCATTCCTCAACCTTGTTCAGGAGCATGCCTGCCTTTTCTTCTGTAATGTTGACTGTCCTACACGTGCTGTGTGCTGCCAAAGTTGATGTTCAATTCCTAGGACCTGTATAGCAGCAGAAGAGGAGTGCAGCATCTGGCAAGTAGACACGTGATCCCCACGCACAGGCTGTGAGCGGCACGTGCCTGCTCCACGCAACACAATAAATAAATGTGGTAAAAATTTTGAAAAAGAAATGAGGAATATAAAACCATATGTTTAATCTGTTAGATCAAACTGTTTAATCCGAATTTAAGGAGACAATAATAATTATAAAATACGTGAAATAAAATGACAATACTTATATAAGTGTGCTACATTCAAATTAAAGTTCCGCCTACATTAAAATCCATTTAAGTATATTTATTTGTAAATAAACATTGAAAGGAAATCAGTAAATCATTCGACACAGAAGCTGAAAGGGGGCAGGTACAAGAAACAAAGAAAGACAAGAAAATATGGACCAAGAAAAATAAAGAGAGAAAGCAAAATAAATAGAAAGGCAAATTAAAAGAGGAGACTGATAAAGCCAAATGCTTATTCAATGAAAAGTTTAGTGAGCTAGGCTTCTGATAAAACTAATTTTAAAGGTAAGATAAATGACACAAAATACTCAATGGTACTCTTTAATTCTATAAAGAATGTGAAATATAATGATATTTCACCTATATGAAAAATAGCATGGACCTCTTATGATGAAGTTAGTATCCTTATAAGAAGAAACACAAAATAATCTTCTCCTCCTCCTTCTTGTTCTTCTTCTTCTCCTCCTCCTCCTCCTCCTCCTCCTCCTCCTTCTCTCCCTCCTCCTCCTCTTCTTATTCTTCTTCATCCTCTGGTTCCCTCCTTTCTTTCTCTCTCTCTCTCTTTCTCTTGATCTCTCACTCTCTCGCTCTCTCTCACCCTCCCTCCCTCTCCCCTTTTTCTTTCCTATTCCAGGAAGACATAGCTCTGTGAACCTCTCAGGAGAATGGCTGCCACCAGACCTTAACAATACCAGCACTCTAATCTCAGACCTTTCTATCTCCATCTCTAGATTTTTAAAACACTAACTTGTATCGCTTAAATGACCACGCCCATGCCATTTTGTCACAGCAAACAGAGAGAGCAAAGGTTGAAATTGTTAGTGTAAGACCCGAGAAAGGGATTGGAGGCAGGTACAGCATACCACAGCTACCCTGCGTGTGCGCAGGCGATATCAGCTAGAGTCAGAAAGACTGGTGTGAAGTTAGAGGTGTCCCCACTCACCTGTAGGGTGGAAACAGAGGCTCGCGGTGTACTGTGATGATTAAAGGGGACAGGTATGGTGGTGAGCTCTGTGCCAGACACAGTCAGCACTAAGAAATGAAGGTTGTAAGGCTATGAAGTAGCCATGCAGTCTAATGTCCTCCATGATAGGAGCATGGCAGCATGTGTCAGGGATATGCAATGGCTGGTGGTGATGCCTGAAGGATGGGGAGTCACATGGGCCGAGAAACAAGAAGCAGAATTGTATTAGCTCCCCAAAAGTCTGTTTTTCTCTGATGTTAAATGTGTCTATAAGAACACTTAAGAATGTTTTAAAAGGCCACATAGCTACACTCTGAAATGGGTCTCTACTATCTACGTTCAAATCTTCTTACGCAAATCAGGGTGTAGCTGTATTCATCATTGTGGAGACAGTGGGTTTCGGTCGCTGTCCTTGATACAAGTCTGTCCCAAACTTCCCTTCAGTGACCTGGAAAATGTTACATGAAGCCAGCGTCTCAATCCAATCACCTCCAAGCTGCTTCAATTCCGGCCCTTACAGAAAGCCAGATGCTCCTCTAACCTGTACAGCCTCTGTGCATCAGAACTCCCTCGGCAATCAAGGAAATAGGGGCTGGTATCTTAATTGCTGCTCTCTGGCAGGAGCGTACACTGTTGCCAGATGGGCTTGATGATATTCTAAAAAGAAATTTTAAAGATAAGACACGACTCTTCTTAATACAACACTACTTAGGAGAAGCAACTGGAAGAAAAGCCGAGACCCCAATTTTGGGGGCTTGATTTGTCTCGGGGGTGGTGCTGGGATTTGAATCCAAGGCATCATGGGTGGTAAGCAAGCGTTCCATGGCTGAGTTATAACACCAGCCCAGACAGGACACTTTGAGTGAGTACAGGTATACATCGCCATTCTTTCTGACTGACATGTTCTTACCACCTACTCATAAGGTTCTGGAACATAAAATCCCTCAGAGACTTGTCAGAAATCATGACAACAATCCCAGCTCTTGAATAATACCTGAGTCCAACGTGTGTTTAAGTAAGATGCTGGCCTTCGTCAATCTTGGCAAATGAGAAATGTTTATAAATCTATTCTTAAGTGGACACACATTGTAAACAGACAGGTCAGCTTAACGGGGATATCCTGTGAAATGTCTTAATAAATATACGATTAGAGAGTAAGGTTTAACGGCTGTCCTAGGTGAGGCGGAGCTCTGACTGCTTTCAAGTACTTTAGATTTTAGGGAAGAGCTTCTGAGTCAGAAGAGTTATAGAATCCCCTGACCTCAACCCAAGCATTTGGCTCTTTCTGCTCTTACTTGGTTTTCCCATAGGCTGACTTGGCCAGCTCTACCTACACGTGCTTGGCTTAGTAGTGATTTATCTCAGATGTTTCTTCTGCGTATTTCAGTTTGGCAGTTGTTCTTATCACTACCACATGTCAACGGGTCCCTTTGGATTCTGCTGCCTTTTACCAGCCCCACGATAACCAGATTTTCATACTGGGAAAAGTGACCTCAGTGTGAGAGTGAGCTAGTCAATACCAACTGTGCTCTTTCCTCAAGGACTTATGACTCTTGCTCAAGGGACCTCTGTGAAACTCCTCTTAGCTGTTGCTCTTTTCTGTTTCTCAGACAGGTCTGTCCCTTCTTTTCTTGTTAAAATCCACCACCTTTCTGAAGAGTGAGCGTGCTTGGGATTCAAACACCATTGTCCCGAAGTGGTAGTATATATCAATCAAAAACCTCATCACCAGATCATAGAGATGGGCGCCTGGAAACTGCCTTTGTACCTATGACATCAGATTCAATGTTACTTGTTCATCTTCCTCTTATTAAACACCACTATCGTACACTGCTTGAGAAAATGGAGGGTTTTAAAATATCCTTTCTTTAAAACAATGATATACGGTTGTTTGTTCAGGATGAAGACATACTACTTAAATGTGAATACGTAGTTTGTTTTTGTTTTTCTTTAACCAAGGTTCCACGGAGAAATAATGAGTCATTTTCAAAAGATTAATCACCCATCAAACTTATGAGACAAGACTCTTGCCACGGCTTCAGCCAGTGACCGTTGAATACAAAATGCCCAGGACTGTGTCAACACACAGTAAGAACAGCGTATTGAAAACCGAGAAAGATAAATATTATGATACTTTCGTGACTCTGGGTGGTCACATTTCAGATAGATGTGTCTCTTTTGTAACCAACCCTTTGGTTAAACTGGCATCCTTACAGGTAGGTCAGTGCAGTATTTCCTGACATGAAGCACTTTGAGCCCTCAAACACGGTACCTGACAAGTGTCTTATCACTCGCATGTGACAAATACAACCAAAGGCCGTAGACATGGGTGGGTTTTGTTTCCTTGTGTCCAACACCAAAGACAGTTCAGCTCCAGCCAGGTTTGTTACCGTAGCATTCATCCTAACTGTGGGATAAAAGTAAGTATTCGATGCAGTTGTCGGTGTTGACGGTTCTAGGACAGAGCTCTTCCCACTGGCTAGCAACCATTTTATTTCATTCAGCATTAGTTGGACAAGAGCAGACAGACACCATGGGTGTGTTTTCCCTGAGTTGCTGTGCATTCTGGGTGAAACTGCTCCACTTTTTAATGCAAGCGTGGCGAGCTGGAATGTGAGAAATCGGATCTCACCCTCACGGGCTTCCTAAATGCTCTCTTTCCCACTGGGCGGCTATTGGGTCAGGTGCTGTTGAGAATGCACTGGAGGATTTAAATTTGTCAACTTTGTTAAAATCACACACCAAGTCAAATGTAATTAGTTATATTCATGCGGCAGATGGCATAGTATTCTATAATAAAGTATAAATTCCTTTCCTTAATTGAGTAATGCATTTCACATGACCTCTTTTGTAAATTTCAAAACTGATTTTCCTCAAACGGGTCTGCACGTTATTTGGATGCAGGCCCAAACAGGTTAAAATTGATTTAATACTTTCCTCTCAAAGAACATTATGTAAATGAGAGCCAGTCAGTGCTGAGCGGCTTATGTTAATGTCGGCTTCTACGCAATTGCTTCTGCTTCTGGGGTAAAAAGGTGGCAGTGGGCCTTTAGAACAATTCCTGAGTCGCCACAGGCAACATGGTACGGTCATATTTAAATAAATTATTTCATACTGGATCAACTTAATGCCCATTATTAGTTTATTGAAGGCAAATTTTTGATAACCTTAACTAGATTCCTCAAAGACACATTAACTTTTCTTTCAGGAGAGCCTGTTAATCTGAATATTAGAATTAGGAAGAATATATATATATATATATATATATATATATATATATATTCTTACATATTTATATAATATATATTCATATATATTATAATATATATTCTTATATAATTGTGTGTGTGTGTGTGTGTGTGTGTGTGTGTGTTCAAATACAGGTATCTCTGACCACCAAAAACATAACTTTTAGACAGCAAAAGAAGAACTAGAATACCATACCTGCGTTGGTCATATTAAGTTGTGACAAAGTATCTGAGAAGACAATCTGGCTCTTCTTGGCTCAAGATGAAGCAGAACATGCGGAAGAACAGGCTGATTACCTCTTGTCAGACAGGAAGGAGAGAGAAAGAGAGAGAGAGAGAGGGAGGGAGGGGTGTGACCTACTTCCTCCAAACATGCCCACCCCCTGATAGCCCATTTAGCAAGGAATTTCCCACAGGATTAACCCTTGATGCGGTTAGTGTCCCCATGTTCCAGTGACTCCTCAGCAGCACCACCCATTTGGGACCAAGCCTTTGACATATGAAGCAAAGCATGGCAACCCCTTGGCAGACCTTGTTACTACTGCCCTCCCTCATCACCACTCAAGGGGATTTGTTTCTGCTTCAGGCATTTCGGTCACTTTTTCTTCTGGTGGAATTTTGGAATGTGCTGGGTTATCCAAGTGTATATCAATAATAACATTGCAGGTTCCAAACGGATTCACTAAATGCCAGAAGCGGGAGAAATTCCATTCATTTTCGATTCCATGGGTAACACCTATACTTCACAGGTATTGGGGTCACTACACCCCAGTGTAGTATACACATTAGCAATTGATCCTGGTACACATGGCCTCTCGGTCTTCTTTGGTAGAGGCTCTAGTCATGAAGTGAGACCTGTTTATAATTCTTCTCTGGCATCGTTCTTGTATTACACTAGTAAGAAAGCAAAGTACCTAAGACCGTGCTTCAGCAGCCGGTCAGATGTTTTCTCCACTGACTGTGTCCCTTACTGTGTGAGAAAATTCTAGGCTATAGAATGTGATGGAGAAAAGAAAAATGATCCGTATTGTCTTAAACTCAGTGACTGGAAGCTGACAAGATATCAACATGGAAAGGAGTAGAATTTCTACAGACAATGGCATTTTATGCGCTCCCAGAGCTACACGGCAAAGAAGTCACTCAAAAGACCAATTCGACTCTGGGTCATACAAACCATTTTCAGAACAAAGGCTGCACATTGTGAAGGGACTGGACCAAGTGGGGTTCGGGCTTCTTGCGATGATAAGTTTGCAGAAAGCGACTAGGAGGAAATACACAAAGGGACTCGTGGAAGTTACGGCTCGCTGTGAGGATTGTGTAGGTTCTTGCTGTGACTTCCATTCTGGTTGTAGAGTTCCTCCCTTGCTGGCGTGAAGTGAAGGGCTCCCTCTTTCCCGGGACACTCGCATCTTGTTTTTAGACACATACAGGAATAGCAAATGATGTTTTTTTTGCTTTTTTTTTCCAAGTCTGTTTTTTCTCAATCAGCTCTGACTCAAAATAATTTTATGTTGAAGCTGCATATTTGGGGTGGCAAATCTGAATTGTTCTCAACCTGCTGAGGGAGGTGTGTCCAACAGTGGATTTACATTGGTAACTGGATAAATGGAAGGCAATCCCTCTAGACATGTTCAACAGTCCCTAGACATACTTTAATCCCCAAGGGTTCTTTCTAGACCCTGATGCCTGGGCTTTCTGCATCCCAGCTCTGATGATCTTTAAATTATCTATTTCTAGATAGCAGAGATCTTGTTTGTCAAAGCTTTATGCATATCCTCCGTGCACCTGTGGGATCAATTTCTACTCTCATATGGACGCCTCATTTCTACTTTGCTGGATCAGTAACGCACCATCTATGCAAGTCTCTAGAAATCTCAGTGAAGCAGAGAGACCATGGCCTTACAGAGATGGACGTTTTGAATCTCTTTCTTGCTCCACCAGTAGCAAGACCTTCTTCAACTGCACCGTTACAGGCCCAGAGCTTCAGTCTACATAGTCACTAGGACAGAGTTGACATTCGTAAATGACAGTTTTGTGGTGACGATGATGATGGGGGTGATTAACAGTGAAGGACTCTTTGGTTTCATACAGTCTTGTCTTGAAGAACTTTATTGCTTTCTATGGAATTCTCCTCTTTTCCAGATTCTTCCCTCTTTTACATTCAGATTAAATACAATCATATTTGATCAGAAGTATTAATTTATCCAGAAAGGGCAGTGACAGGACCTCAGAGTCAGCACAGAACATGCCCGGATACCAGATTCTTATCAGAAAGGAGATATATTTGCCCCAGAGGGACAGAGGGCAGGGGACAGGAGGAAGGGATAGGAAAAGAGAGATATTGCCCCCAGAGGTACAAAGGACTACCTCTGGATAGGGTAGGGGCACATGTGGCTGTCAGGCAAATGGTGTGTTATATAGGGTCCTAGGTGGGAAGGGGGGAAGGGGAAGTCCTGTTGAAGAAGAGTTGGGGTGGCTGATTCTGATTGGCTGGGAGGAGAACAAAGGAGAGGAAGTGTGGACTTTTTGGAGAGAAGTAGGGGTGCTGAGGTGGGGTTCCTAGGAGACAGGCCTATGTGTATGAGGCTGGGATTTGTTATGTGTGATTGTCTGTTCATGACCTATGGCCATCTTGGGGCTATGTGAGAGATGTCGTACCAGACAGTCTCAGAGTGCATTCAGTGACATCATCATGTGCTATATGTAACATTTTAAAGTTTGATACAGTATTTCCACTCTGATGCTTCATCCCTCAGGCCCATGGCACCCACTGGTGAGAGGCTCTACTGGTCTTCGGCATAGTGTATAAAGTTGCTTACTTGATACATTTCTTTGGCTGAGTAACTACCTGGTATAGCATGTGCTTGGCTCACAGTCATCGAAATTTTGGAGTGGGTGATTGAATCCCTGTTGTCTAGGGTGTAGGTTAGGTAAAACCAAGGGGGCTAATTCTCCAACTAGTATAATCTAGACTCAGTGACTTCTTGGAACAGACATAGTCAAAGAAATGGAAGTTAACTAATATGGAATTGAATTGAAGACCATCCTTTCCCCTTTGAAATACAAATAACCAATATAATGTCCTCCCAGTGGATGCATTTAGATTAAATGATTCATTTTCTTCTTTTTTAAATGAAAAATCAGGTGCTAGATGATTCATATTTCTAAAAAAAAAGACACATATGGGAACCTTCATTTCTAAATAAAAGCATTCTTCTTCAAAAGTATGATTTTAATAATCAGGGAAATGGGTGAATTTATGTTGTTTTTGGTGAATGATCTCCAGGGATTGTTTTCTTTTATGATATTTATATGGCCCACTCTGGCAAACATATATCATAGAGACAGCCCATCTCTACTTTTCTACACCTAGGGCCCATCAATCTCATCTGCAAGCAGAGTAGAAGGCATAGTGCTATTATTGATATCCCAGAAAGGGTGGCTGTGTACTTCCCTACCTTGGGAAGTGGTAACAAAAGCACACCGTTAGATCTCCATCTTGGTGACAGTCATTAATCTGCTTGTTGCTATGCAGAAAACTGTGCTCTGGAAAGGAAATATTTATTATTATTATTATTATTATTATTATTATTATTATTATTATTATTAGGAAAAGAGATTTGTTGGAGTGAAAAAGCATGCCACATATTGTCAGAAGATATTTCTAACACACACACACACAATCACACACACACAAACACACATATATATGCATATGTGTATACACCCATATATAAACTACTATGTATGGTCTAATCATTAAAGAAGAGATGAACAATGTAATAGACAAGTGACCTGAATAGAAACTTATGACACAGCATAACAGGAAATCCTCTAAAGGATTAAGCTTGTTTCCAAGTAAACAATTGGGTCCAAAAACAAATCCCAATAATGATTACGAAATGACAGAAGTATCTGCAGTTAAAGTTAACAAGTTAAAATTCACAGTACCATTCCATTCAAAATTACTTAGTTTGCAGAGACAGAAAAATATGATAAATAATGAAGTGAAATTCAATCAGTAGAGACAAATCCAAAAATTATCCAGAAGACAATAACAGTATTGAACAACTACTAGAACAGTGCACTTTATGCTTAGGGTTAGAGGGAAACATGAACATTTTAAAGACTTTAATGTAAGATCTGAAACTAGGAACTCCTAGGGGAAAACCTAGATAAAACACTTCAAGATTCAGGCAAGGGTTTTGTGAAGAAACAGAAGACAATCCCAAGAATGGATGGTGTGCATGCATTAAGTTAAAAGGCATGTGCACAGTGGAGGAAAACATCAGGAGAGAATAGAGCACATACAGAAAGAGGAAAATATCTGTCAATTATACATGAGACAAGGGATTAACACGTAGAATATATAAATAACTACAAAATTGAAACACTGAAGAACCCATTCAACTAGTGAACTAAATAGACAGCTCATATATATATGAGCTGTATATATATATATATATATATATATATATATATATATATATATATATATATATATATATATATATATATATATCCAATAAATACTTGAAAACATTTCAATGTCCTTTAGTCATCAGGGAATGTAAGTTAACACTACTTTAAGATCTTTCTTGTCAATCAGAGTGACTGTCCTCCAGGAAACAAACAAGTGCTGGTGAGACTGTGCAGAAGATTGTAAACTGCTCCACACTCTGTGGAAATCAGTGTAGGGATTCCTCAGGAAACTCAGGATAGAGCAACGATATGACCCAGACCTATAGTGTACAGGTGTACCTGCGCATCACTGAAGCTGGAATTACATGGAGATGCTTGTTGCCCTTTGCTACTCTGTACTGAGACATGGAACCAGCTTAGATGCCCACCAGCAGACGAACTGTTAAAAGATATGTGTCATGCATACGGAATGAAATTTTACTCAGCCATAAAAGTAGAAATCCCCAGGAAAGTTGGTATAACTAGATTTTTATGTTAAGTGACATGAAAAACAAATACTTCGTATTTTTCTCTCAAATATAGACTTAGGCTTAAATTGAGATAGATAGATGATAGATAGATAGATAGATAGATAGATAGATAGATAGATAGGTAGATAGGTAGGTAGATGATAGATAGATAGAAAGAATGGGACTCAGCAGCAAAAGCATATACAGCTCTTGAGAAACTGAGTTCAGTTCCCCATACCCACATGAGGAAGATCACAACTACTTATAACTCTAGCTCCAGGGCATTCAACACTCTATTCTGGCCTCTTCCAAAGCCTGCGATCATGTGCAGATACCCACATACAGATACACGTGCATGCACACAATTAAAAATAAAGACAAAACGATTAAAAGGAAATCTGGAAGGGGACCATTACTTAGGGGAAGAAGGGAGAAGGTATGAGAAGAAGAAAGAGAACAATAGGCCGTGTGGGCCAGGAAAGTAGAGGGGAACTATACCGTGGGAGCCAGGGAGCCAGCAGGAGGTGAATACAGCAGACAGAGAAGGCAGTTCAGAGGGAGGACAAATGGAAACAAAGTAAAACGCCACGCAGTTACGAAGATGCCATAATGAAACCAATTACTTTGTGTCGATATAAAAATAATAATAAATAATGAATAGCTACTTTAATTTAAAAAATAGCAAATTTACAATTTCCAAACTCCAACCCGAGCGGTACAATGAGATCCCCAGCAATCATATGATGCTGTACTGACATCGGTGGCACACAGAAAACTCTCAGAAGCAGCTAGAACCCCCGTGTACGTAGCAGCAGCGCAATATCACTGGTCGGCCTGTTGAGGTGGGTGGGAAAGCAAAACAGATGTAGAGCGTGTAACAGTTACTGAAGGGCATAAGGAAACTTTTAGGGCTTGCAGAATGTTTTCATTGTGTTGTGGTGATGATTTCACAAGGGTTTTCACTCTCAAAACTCATCAAATTGTACAGTTGAAATACATACGGTTCTCTTCTCCACCCTCCTCCTCTGCCTCTTTCCTCTCTTCCCACATCACCTCCTTCCCAGCCAGTTGAGGTGAACAGATTTCCCCAATCCATGCTCCTCACTACGTGCTCAGCTTTACCACACTCCCCAAAGCAACTGGGCCAACCATGAATGCTAGTCTGTAGGGGCAAAGGCTCTAGGTGGGCCCCAGCTTGACTGCATGTTCAATGGGTTGGGTAGGTATTGCAATAGGGCCTTACCATTAATTCGTGGAGAGCCACCGATAGCCTTGGCAATAGCCTGGGTTGTTGTTTGGGAGCTTCCATGGGGCTCATTTGGCCAACAACTGGATTAGACGTAACCCATTCCCAGAACTGGAGGCTTCATTTGGTGATGAGAGATGTCCAGTTGCAGTTCCATCTTCCCTGTTATTTGCCAGTTTCATTTAGGCCGGCTTTATACATGTATATATTTCAGGAAGCTTTGCTGTATTAGGTTTCCGTATGACTCCCCCAAACGCTCCTTAATTTTAGCTGTCCTTCTGCCTACTCCCTCCCTTGCCCCCTTCTTCTCTCCTCACCCCTGCTCAGTCTGACCATTCCAGCCCTCCCCCACCCATCCATAACTATCTTTCTGTTTGCACTTCCTAGGGAGACCCATCCCTCCCAGACCTAGTCCCTTACTACGTACTTAACCTCTGAGGTTATGCGCGTTGTAGCTTGGTTATCAAAGACTTCACAGCTGACATCCACATTTAAGTGAATACATATCATATTTGTCTTTCTGGGTCTGGGTTACTTACTCAGGATGATTTTTTTTTTTTTTGTAGTTTCATTCATTTAGATTGGAATTTCATAATTTCTTTTTTTAGTATCAGGATAATATGGGGATTTCAAAATTTAAACTTTAGCAGTAGGATAATACTGTTTCATGAATGTACTGCATTTTCATTATTTAATCATCCCCACTAATGGACATCTAGGCTGTTTGCAATTTCTAGTTACGATGAATAGGGCAGCAATGGACATGGTTGAGCAAGTGTCTCTGAAGGAGTTTGAAACATCCCTGTGGGTATGATCCCAAAAGTAGTATAGCTGGATCTTTAAGCAGATCTATTCCCAGATTCCACAGGAACTGCCGCAGGGGCTTCCATAACGGCTGTACAAATTTTAACTCCCACCAGCAATGGATGAGTGTTCCCTTTATACATTACCTTCAGCATCATGGGTCATCTTTTGTTTTACAGATCTTGGCCATTCTGACTGGTGTTTGAGGAAATATCAAAGTAGTTTTGATTTGCATTTCCCTGATAGCTAAGGATGTTGAACATTTCTTTAAGTGTCTCTCAGCATTTATGTAGCAACGTAGCTGGATACAAAATTAATTTTTAAAAAAAAATCAGTAGCCCTCCTATATAACAAATAACAAACAGACTGAGAGAAAAATCAGGGGAAACAATATCTTTTAAAATAGCCTCAGGAATATCTTGGGGATAACTCTAACCAAGCAAGTGAAAGACTTGTAACGATAGAAACTTCAAGACTTTGAAGAAAGAAATTGAAGAAGATAACAGAAGATGGAAAAATCTCCCATGCTCATGGATAAGGAGGATTACTGTAGTAAAAATGTCCATCCTAACAAAAGAAATCTACAGATTCAATGCAATCCCCAGTGAAATTCCCACATAAGTTTTTCACAGAACTTTAAAGACCATTCAAGCTTCACATGGAAACACAGAAACCCAGGATGCCCAAGACAATCCTGAATAAAAAAAGAACTCCCGGAGGTATCACAATCCCAGTTCTCAAGCTGCCCCACAGAGCTGGAGTAATAAAAACAGCACAGCATTGCCACGGAAACATTCCCATCTAGCAGTAGAATAGAATTGAAGACCCAGAAAGAAACCTACCTAGCCTGATTGTTGACACACACACACACACACACACACACACAAACAAAATAACAAAAAACCAGAAATACACACTGGAAAAAAGACAGCATCTTCAACAAATGGTCAAACTAGATGGTTGCATGTAGAAGAATGAAATAGTTCCATACTTGTAATCCTGCACAAAATGTAACTGTAAATGGATCAAAGACCTTATCCTAGTTACTGCTACTATTGCTGTGATGAAATACCATGACCAGAAGCAACTTGTGGAGGAAGGGATTTATTTGGCTTACACTTCCACATCACTGTTCATCGAAGGTAGTCAGGCCAGGAACTCAAACAGGGCAAAAACTTAGAGGCAGGAGCTGATGCAAAGTCCATGGGGGTGCCGCTTACTGGCTTGCTCCCCATGATTTGCTCAGCCTACTTTCTTATAGAACCCAGGACCACCAGCCCAGTGGTGGTCACTCACAATAGAATGGGCCCTACTGGTTTGCCTATAGCCCAATCTAATGGAGGTATCTTCTCAACTGAGGCTCCCTCTTCTCTGGTGACTCTTGTCTGTTTCAAGTTGACATAAAACTAGCCAGTAAATCTGACCCCTTGTCAGCTTGACACACAAACACATCACTGTTAAACCACAACCTTTCTTATTTACCCCTAAGATCACACATGAATGAAGACATCACAAGAGAAAACATTTTATAAACTTAAAAAAAGTTCCACAGCCTTACAAATTCAAACATTTCAAAAGTTGTCTATTTAAAAATATCCAGTCTCTTTTAAAATCCAAAGTCTCTGTAAAACTCTAAATTTTCTTTTTTTTTAAGTTTAAAGTCTCTCATCTATGGGCTCCTATAAAATCAAAATAAAATTAAATACTTTCTTATGTCAAGAGGAAAGAACCAGAGCATAGTCAGATCAATGCAAAACCAAACTCCAATAGTGTAAATTACTCAATTTCCAATATCTGGGATTCACTCATGATCTTCTAGGTCTTCCACTTCTCAGGCTCACCCCTCTGCAACACACATGTCCTGTCTTCCAGGCCCAGACTGGTTCCACTCCATGGCTGCTGACTTCAACATAAGGCCAGATACACTGAATCTCATAGAAGAGAAAAGGGGAATCATCTTGAATTCACTGGCACAGGAAAAGACTTTCTGAATAAAATATTGTTAGCACAGGCACTAAGAGCAACAGTTAATAAATGGAACCTCATAAAACGCAAAAGCTTCTTTATGTCAAAGGACACCTGCATTCTGACAAAGCAGCAGGGTACAGAATGTGAAAAGATTTTCACCAACTACGCATCTGATGGTGGACTAACTTCTAAACTGTATATAAAGAATTCAAAAGTTGACATCAAGAAAACAACCCAATTAAAAATAGGGAACTGTTCTAAATAGAGAATTCTCAAAAGAGGAGACACGGATGGCTAAGAAGCACTTCATTGTGACTTATAATTAAAACCTAAACATGTAACACCTTAAGAATCAGCCCTTAATAATAACAGCTTCTTGCACTTAGATGCCTCATGCATCAGTTTGCCTCAGGACACCACATGTGATGAGTTCATGTCCTAGTATGTATGGATACACAAGCATACGTACCCATGTTCTACAGTGTCCAGTGAGCCACAAACTGCTCTCTTCGTTGCATTTGTTTCCTACTCTACATACACCCTAACCCTTGATGGGAACACTGAAAATGTCCAGAGTTCTCTGAAATGAATCGTGTCTTCACATTCGAACCAGACAAATCTGTTTGTCTGAGTCACAGTCGAAATCCTAGACTTCAAAAGCATCCTTAAGTAAATATTAAACTTTTAGAAAACAAGACAAAATTAAAAACTTCAGTTTGGCGGAAACAGATTTCTCTTAGTGAGAAATGTGCCCCCCTGAGCTAGGGAGCCTCCCCGCTGTGGGTGTAGAATTGTTAGGCATCGGTTTGACCACATTCTTGTGGAGTCAGATAATGTATCAAGGAATGAAGGCCTCTTGAGGCAACACAGTAAGAAGACCCACAAAGAAGGAAACGTCAGTATACATTGGGTCTCTTCTATGAAGACACCGGGAAAGAAAGCTAGAAACACAGACAGTGCTTAACCCACCTGTCTCCCCATTGCACACACAGGTGGTCAACGACAGCAAGACTAAGGGATATACACCCTTTTACAATTCTGACTCACGGGGTAATTTGCATCTGAGCTGCAATGTAAAGTTGAGTGATGATTTAGTCTCAATCTGAAGAAACTAATTTTCATCATAGTTATTTGTTATGCTATAAATACAGAGCTCTAAAGATAGTTCTCACTCTCCCCCCCCCCCTTTAATTCGGGTCTTAACACCTTTTCTAGAGCTGAGATGACTCATTTTTAAAGTAGATTATAAAATGTCGTCTGTCTGTTCTATTTTTCAACTCTCGGTGTAGAAAACACACCGTGCTATCAGTATTTGGTTTTTTTGTTCTTGAGATTTTTAAAGTATTTTGTTCCTTATCATTATGGTTGTTGACTGTGCATGATGTGTGTGTGAGTATGGCCACAGGGGTGCCAGGGTGACATGCAGACATCAGAAGACAACTGTGGGAGTTGGTTGTCTCCTTCCACGGTGGGTTTTTGTAGTTGTACACCTACTTCTGGGGCAGCTCAGCAAGAGAGAAGGAGGCATATATTTCAGAACTGCAACCCTGCCAGACCTCAGCAGCGGGAACCACCGCCATGACAAGCTCCAATCTGGACAGTGGAACCTTGAGCCTCTCAGCTCAGGTGTTCTTATTCTTTCAGAACTCCTCAGGTATTCTACTGATAGCACATGCAGATCATTAGCAATGAAACAACCCCCACAGAAATCCAACACCTGCAAACAATACAGAACACCTTAATCTCAGGGTAGCCCCTCATCCAACAGTGCATAAAACAATTTCAAACATAACTAAAAATAAACTTCCCCAACAGGCTTTAAAGATGGAACTTGGGTCCCAAGGCTTGCATGGCAGACAATGTTTCCCTGTGGGCCATTACTAGAATTTATAGTCTTGTTTTGTATGTACCTGACCTTCATAAATTCTGTCACCATTTATTACCATTGAACATAAACTGTCTTAGGCAGTGATAGGTGTCTTCTCCTTGGGGCAGAACAATGTACACACACACACACACACATATACACATTGAAAATTAATCATAATTGTGTGAAATGGCTTTCCAGAATCAATTTCAATTCTATGAAATTTTGAATCACCTATTCAACGCTTTTCCTTTGCAAACTAGTAATTAGAGGAAAGGAAAAAAAAAACCACAAATGTATATACAGTGTGTCATACATTTTGTTTTTAACGGTCATTAAAGAACATGGCGAAACTCATTAATTTAGATGAAAGGTAAATGTCCGTGCCAGTGTTTAGTTTTTCAAGAGGATTCAAAACCTCCATTTGAAGTTAAGACGTCAGTGACATAAACGGAGTTTCACTGATCACATTCACACTTCTTACTATAATTTCCTTGCTTTTGTGTTTTTTCCTCGTTATGAGGAAAAACCTGCCATTTTCATGGAATTGCACCCTCTCTATATAAGTTTTTATGAGCTGTATTCAATATTCAATATTCAAGTGGTTTTATTTTTTTATTTAAGTTTTTTTTTGAGCATTATGCTGTTAGGTTTCAACCATGCCTCCTGTACTTACCAACTATGTAATTTGGGCAGTGTATTTAGATCCGTGGCTTGCGTTGCCTTGTGGATTAAATGGATAAAATGCCAATGCCTAGGTCGAGGTACTTTAAGAGACTTAAGTGAGTTCATGTGGGTAACCTGATGCTTAACTTATAGTAAATTCTCAATGGCTGTTAGCTATATTTTTGTTGTCTGCGCATTATTCAATATATTTTCCATAACCATATACAAACATACTGATCGCTTTAGAAAATTAACTGTGTTTAGGGAAATATCTGGCTGAACAGGGGCACAATGTAGGAAATACAGTGCGGACTAACAGACAACACAAAGATCAGAAGGAACTAAAGGAAATTTTTAGAGCGTGAGTGAGGGGGTGTGGGGGGTGGGGACAGAAGCGTGGTGGGAAGGGAGAGTTGTGGCCTGAAGGTGGAGGGAGGCCAGGGCTCCTGATGGCAGAAACAACAGAGAAACTGAGGCAGAACAGTGGTTAGCTTGCTGCTACAAAGGTGCACTAGGGAAGGCGATCGCGCTTCATCTGTTCTCACCCGGCAGAGACACCAGAGCTGTTAACCATGGCTGCCTCCTACGCAGACACCGCCTGGAAGCGGTAACCACCACGCTGCCATCTCTGTCACCTGAGGTTCTTCTCATGGATTCAGTTGTGCCTATCCGCCGATCCTCTGGCCAGGTTACAAGACCCCGGGAGGCGAGTGTCTTTCCTGAAGGTAGGACTAGTTATGAATAAAACTGAGCCTAAAATTGGAAACAAAGTCTCTTACATCTGCTGAGGGTGATTTTAATCACATGTATTTGTGTATTTGCTTGTGTGTGTGTGTGTGTGTGTGTGTGTGTCTGGTTCAGGTGGACCACTTGCAGGGAAGAGCTTATTCTCTCTTCCAGCGTACAGGTCCTGGCGATCAAACTCAGGTACTAAGTTTTGGTGGCAAGCTGCTTTGAGCCACCTTGCCATCTTGCCAGTTGATCTCTCGTTTCCTCTTCTGGAATCTGTAGGAGAGTAAAAGTGTGAATGCTGACAGGAGCTACTTGCTTGGCATGTTCTGACATCCCAGATACCTCCCCATGCACTATCATCAATATTAGACAGCGGTCTGTAGCTGTAAAACACCTGAGACAAAGCAGCTTAGAAAGAGGAAGGATTTCTGGGTTCACAGTTTCAGAGGATTGAACCTGTGACCACCTGATCCTTCGCCTATGTGCTGTGGAGGAACTGTACATAATTGGGGGAGGGAGTAGTAGAAGAGTCCAGTTCTTTTCTTGACATCAAAGAAGCAAAGACAGAAAGAAAAAGAAAATGGACAGGTCCCAATACCACTTTTAAGAGTATGCTCCCAAAAACTTAACTCTTTCTGGGTCTCATGCTCCAAAGGTTATCACCTCTCAGTAACTCTGCATACTAGCAACCATCTTCCCATATGTGAGTCACTGGGGTGCAATCCAAACAACAGCATGATCCATCATGTACAATAGCCCAGAAACACAACCTAGAGGTGTCATCAGGCAGGGGCAGTGACCTCTGGGGTTAGCAGGTAGTAGATCACCCTTACCTAACAAACAGCTGTTAATGAAGTAGGATGGGCATCTGTGGATCATCAGATATCGGGCAGAGGTCATGCTGCTTTTCTGTGTGGCAAGCGGATCACACTCCTTCTGAAACGAAGCACACTTTAGAAAAGCAGTGCACGGGTCAGAAAACGACGTAAGCGAAGGAGGGTTTCTGAATTATTTAGGTAGGAAAGGAGTAATGAAAGTGTCACCCTAATAACTATGACGATTTGGAAAGCACTGCTCCATTCTGTACTGTTTGCCGCGTCGCCACCTCCGCTCTTCCTGCCCTGGGAAACCACTCTGTGGTCAGTGCTGCAGAACAAGTCATCCTGTTTCCGTCAGTCGGCTGGATGGTTAGTTTAACATCTGTGTTACACTTGGGGATAAACACGTCCATCACTGACTTCATGATGAATCCTAGTGAGGCTAAGGGTCAGGAATTGGGGTGAAATGAGATGATCTCTCCACGCTTATAACCACTTCCAGACTGGCCTAAAGTCCACCCTGTCCCTACAGCCTCAGGTTTCTGAACCACTTTGCGATGTCATCACAGTCTTATCTTTGCAACTCACGGAAAGGTGTGTAAGGTAAAGGAGTTAGTAGCCTTCTCCCCATCATTCCTGCTTTCCATTCAGGCTTCTTACCACTCATACTGGCTAGTCCTAAGTCAACGTGACGCACAAACTGGAGTAATCTGAATGGAGGATATCTTAATTGAGAAAATGCCTCCATAAGATCTGTCTGTAAAGGCATTTTCTTAATTAGTGATTTATAGGGGAGGGCCCAGCCCATTGTGGGTGGTACTATCCCTGGGCTGGTGGTCCTGGGTTCCATAAGAAAAGCTGAGCAAACCATGAAGAGTAAGCCAGTAAGCAGCACCCCTCCATGGCCTCTGCATTAGCTCCTTCGTCCAAGTTCCTGCCCTGTTTGAGTTTCCGTCCTGACTTTCTGTGATGACTAACAGCAACATGGAAGTGTAAGCCAAATAAACTCTTTCCTCCCCAACTTGCTTTCGGTCATGGTGTTTCATCACAGCAATAGAAACACTAACGAAGACACCACCCATGCCTTCTTCCACGCATTCCTTCTTATCAATCATAGGTTTTACCATTCGTACATGCTTGTATTGTTTTATAGATGGTACACTTGATCAAAGAAAGAATTCAGAGCTCCTCGGGTAACACAGTCACAGTCTTTGGCCTGTTTTCTCTAAAGCAGGTGTAGCATCATCTAAGGTGACTCTAGCACCAAGTCTTATATGAATACCTATCTCTATTATTTCTTGGAATGTACTTTCTCTGGGCTAACATTCTTGGAAATTTCAATGGTTCCCTGAAGCTCATGTGCATTTTGATGGCAAAACATTAATGAAGCCTGCCCCCAGTACATGTGCTATGGTACGATACAATTCAGTTTCTGATTTAATTAGGATTTGGGGCAGTGATTGGAAATTTTTGTTGAGTTTGTTGTTCGTTCTTTTATACACCTTTGAGATCTTGGCTAGAAAAAAAATTTTGCAGAAAAAGATAAAGACTGTATCCTTACAAAGAGGAAGGGGAGCGGGGGAGTGGAAGAGGAGGTTAAGGAGTCAAAGGAGTTGGAGGTGAAGAAAGATGAGGAGGAAGAGAAAAAGAAGGAAAGAAAGGAGGGAGGAAGAATTATTGAAAGGGGATGGTGGAGTGGCAAGTCTGAAGAAGCTGAGCTGTTTCTGCAGAGAATCTGGCTCTTGGGTTGTGGGTTCAAAAGCACAACTCCCATTACATAAAGTCTATTCGAAGGACAGAGCTTCAGCACAGACTAACGCCTTCAAGAGCTTTGGAATAGAAGTCCAGAACAACTTGGCACAGATCTTCGCTGGAATGCCTATTTCTGTGAGGACCTTTACCTTTTAACATTCTTAACAGGAAGAGCTTATTACTGCTCACCTGCCCGAGCTAGGTGCCTAGCACTGTTAGGAGAGGGAGAGCTTTGAGTGGCTCCTGGTATCCCACTTCCACGTGCTAGGAGAGGCATCTCCTGTGTCCTCACAAGTATTCAACTCTACAATTCAGGCCACATCTCCTGGAAGGCGTCCAAATAACACCTGTGTCCTTCCAGGTCCCCTTCCTCTGCAGGCTGCTATTTTTATGCTTCTTTCTTTTGCGCTAAGGCATGTCGTTAACATGCTTTTGGTTTAAGTGTTTCTATTTTTCATCTGTGTGTGTGTGTGTGTGTGTGTGTGTGTGGTGTGTGAAGTGAGCATCTAACCAGTTTACTTTGCTCTACTTTAAAAATATTAGTGCTGTCTGTTTTGTGGTAATGCCAAAAATATCTAGCTTCCTGGTGTCTAGAAGAAAATAGTTAGGATCTTTCTGATATTAAGTGAATGGGCTCAACTAGTAGGGAGAAAATCAAGGTGCTAATTGGACCCAATTGTTTTTAGCAAATGGTTTGATTGTGTTGCTCACATTCCACAGAACAATGAACCAGGGAATTTGTTTTAGAATCTCAACGAGGGAATAATGTGTTCTTAAACTAATTGTCCTTTGGAACAAGAAATAATAATTCAAAGACTAAACCCTGAAACCGAAGGATATTAACAAAAGTCTACCCAGAACAATCCGGTTTGGAGAAGAATCTATTTTATAATAGGAAACATGAACTAGAAAATACAAATATGCTCATTTTTAATATTATTGAAATGCTTTTGGTATTGTTAATGATCTGTTAAAATTGTTCAAGAAACTTTTCTGAACAATTCTGTTTAATCTTATAAAAATGCTGAATTAGGCTCCGAGAAATAGAAGAGTAACCTTGTGGCTTCCTTTCCTATATTTTTCTCTGGGGTGATTCCCTCTTGTCTGCAGGATGCCTGTGAATAACATCTGGCTGTATCCAGAGTGCTAGGTCCTTCTGCTTGTGACTGGATCAGTATCGTTGATTTATTAATGGACTCATTAACTGGCAGCAGACAACCAGCTCCTGCTGGATGGTGACGCCCTCTTAACTAGCTGTTAGCTAGAGGCTATTCTCCAGGTTTGTTAGTAACAGAAGTCAGCGAAATCTTTATGTCCTCTGTTCTACTCCAACATGCAAATTATAGTAGCTTTTATTTTTATATCAACTGGATTACAGTGACCTGACCACATAAGCAGGACCCAGGTTCAGGGAAGTCCACAGAGACTACTGAATGCTCCAGGCTGTAGTTACGTTCTGGATGTGCAATGTGTGGGATACATAGTAGGGGCTTTTAAATCTGTGCTAATGTCGCTCAGCTCCAGGTGAACTGTATGTACTGATTAAATAACTTAAAATACTTTCAAATACCTATGACAGTTTGCATTGTGAAGATTCGACCTATCATTTAAAAATGGCATTTTATGACATATCCAGCACCTTGTGCTTAGCACCTTTTGGTGTGAACGCTGCAGCTGTAGCAATGTTCGAACATGTCAAGTCACCCTGTCTCCTGTCACAGGGTACCATAGATCACTTGCCCTTGTTCTTCCTGTCTATCGAAACTTTGTACCCTTGGTCAAGCTCCTACTCCTGCCCCGCTCCAGAGTTCACCCACTCCTGGTGACCAACATTTGTTGCCTCCTGTGGCAATTTGATGGTTTTGGATCCCAACATATAAATGAGCTCATCATTCCATACCTTATAAATACATCAAAATATCTCATTGTACTCCCAAAGTGTGTTGCTGTCAATTAAAATGGACGTGCTAATTGTGACTTGCAAGATATACATTAGCAATTTTTAAGTTCAAGTTCATCAAGTTTATGAGGTATATGAGATCTGTTCATATATATATATATATATATCCATATATATGTGTGTATGTGTATATATATATAAACATATATATATGAAATTTGTGTATTTATGGGACATATATATACACACACTATGGCAGCACTCACAGGGCCTGCAAAGATCTAACACAGACAGATTCTCAATGCTGAGAGGGGGATATGGACCAAAGCTTCCACTTCTAAGTAACAAGCTGTCTCCAATCAGCAACCACTTGCCAAGGAAAAATTCATCTCTCCAAGGGAGTCTCACTGGATATGCAAACCACACTTAATGGAAGGCTCCATGCCCAGCAGGAATGTCCGACACAAAACGAACTCAGTGGTATTTTTGGAGATATTTTTTTGTCTCATATTGCTTTGTTTGGATCTTTTTTTTTTTTTTTTTTTTTTTTTACCTTACTGGTAGTATGGTTGCTAATTTTGTGTTTTTACAGATTGTGTGTGTGTGTGTGTGTGTGTGTGTTATGTAGTGTGTAGTGTTTCTTGTGCTTCCCCCTTTTAGTCTGGTTTGTTTTTAGTTGCCTGTTTTCTAAAGAAGGCTGGAGTAGGAAGGGATAGGAGGTGGGGAAGATCTAGGAGGGATGAGGAAGGAAAACCTATGAGCAGAATATGTTGTAGGAAAAAAATTATTTTCAATAAAGAAATAAAAAATAATACTTTTAAAAATGACCTCCTTTATAAGTTCATATATCCGTGTCTATAATTCTAAAAAAACTTAAATAATATCTAGGCTGCTTTAATGATATGAGAACAGAGATTATATCTCTAGCCTATAACAGTGTTCAGTGAATCATTTATCATGTTTTATATCTCAGATCATTGCATATAATATTTGCATGACAATAATAAGGGAAGTTAGCATAGATCCTGTTTTCTTCCTCGATTGAATGTTGTCCTGAGACATGATAAAAACATGGTTAAATCTCAACTATATTGACATTTTTCATAATTGTAGGCCTGAGCTTTTAAGAGTGGTTTTTCTTTCTTTTTTTTTTTTCAACCATGATAAATAGCAAGTTATAAGATGATGTTTAAAAATAAAATCTATGCCCAGGTGCGATTCAGAATGATGAATTCCAGATGTGGTGATGAGACTCAGGCTTCAGTATTTTCCAAAAATCCCCCCAGCTGTTTTCAATGTACAACCAGGGCTATAGGCCGCTTAAGGAAATCAAGCCATTAACAGAGTTGAAAATCTACTTGTTTCAGCTGCGCAGACCAACCACACGTT
The DNA here is from genome assembly GCA_026225945.1 of Cricetomys ansorgei. Taxonomy (NCBI): domain Eukaryota; kingdom Metazoa; phylum Chordata; class Mammalia; order Rodentia; family Nesomyidae; genus Cricetomys; species Cricetomys ansorgei. The sequence continues at coordinate 4,907,260 of JAMJFZ010000271.1, read as the reverse complement.
CCTCACCAAATGTCTTACTGTGAAAAACTATCCACTGAAGGATGAAAATCAGGATATAAGAGCTGTGATTCTTTGAAATGCACTTTGGAAATTGTGATACCGACTCCATGCTGCCAATGTTGGTACGTTCTTCCTGTAGAAACTGAAACTGCATTCCTTTCTTATTCTTGGAAAAAGAGGTTGGAAAGTACGCATGTTAGCATAGAGTCCTACCACAAAACCCCAGCAAGAATTCAACCAATCTGTGCAAAGGAAAACTCTTAATCTACACTCAATTTTCCATGGACATATGATATTTTTAGAGTATTCTTCTAGCAAACACAAATAAGGCCACCTCTTACCATTCCATACACAGACTCTCTTTGTCTTTCAAGGCAAACCAGCCCTCCATGGCGTGCAGGACCAGGAGGAGGCCTACAAATTAGGAGGCTAATGCCCATGTGCCTGTTGCTCAAACCCCTCAGGCATGTTACTGCCCTTGGATACCAACTGAGGCTGAACAATGTGTAAAGCACCAGCAAAGCCCCCAGTGATTGGGAACAATTCAACCTTGTGCATAAAGCATCAAAAGGCATGTGTGTGTGTGTGTGTGTGTGTGTGTACACTACTCATGAAGAAAGGAAAGAGCCATAAACATGTTTGAATTGTGTCTGCTAACAACTGTGTTTTAATAAGAGATGAGACAGGAAAATGGATACTGTCTCCATATTAAGCCCATTTTGGTAGGATACTGTTGCTCAAAGGGTCTTCATCAATGGGAGTTGGCCCAGTAATCACTGGCTACTAATCTGTAACAAACACGGAGATGGAAAGGTAACATTTAGAACCTTGATTTTGTAACTGTAAAATCTAATAAAAATCGTTGGTTTATGTTTTAGATGCCTTTTTCCACTTCATTTTTTTATGCAATTTTATCACAGTTTAGTTTATATTTTAAGAAGGAACTCAGCCAGTGTCACTGAAAATAACAAATGGGTTCCTCGCCACAGGCTGGCTCTGCTCTAATTTTCTTCCATAAGCATTTTTGGTGAAATTTAGTGTTCCTGGTGTTCAAACCAGAGATTAAAAGATGCTGCAATGAGAGAGATAAAAACTGCATAGGCATAGTTCAGTTGTGCTGCTTCTGAACTTTAAAATAAAAAATAATCCATCTCCACTTATAGAATTACAATGTTAATACCACAGCGTGCATGTAAAACTGAGATGATCCGGATGGAGCCGCCAGCCTTCTTGGGGCAGGCACATCCTTTCTGGCTGTGGCTCACACCAACCTCCCATCAAATCACCTGCAACAGATATTAGTTGTTCACACACTGTGAGCCTTCTTTTAAAAAATACACTGTGTAACAATATACACCAGTATATCAAGCTTTCGGGAGAAATCCTCACGAAGCTTGGCCCAGCCCTGGTGTTAGAGGAAGGCAGTGGACTTTAAAGGTGGAGCCTAGTGAGGAGTCCTCAAGTAATTGTCTTCAAGGAAGCCCTTAGGGCAGTGGATCTCAACCTGAGGGTCCGCAACCCCTTTTGGGGTCCAGTGAGCCTTTCACAGGGGTCCCCTAAGATCATCTGCATATCAGGTATTTACATTATGATTCATAACAGTAGCAAAATTATAGCTATGAAGTAATGACAAAAATGATTTTATGGTTGGGGGTCACCACACCATGAGGGACTGTATTAAAGGGTTGCAGCATTAGGAAGGTTGAGAACCACTGCCTTAGGGCCTCTACCCTCTCCTCTCCCTCTGTTTCTGGGAAAGGCAAGCAGTTCTGTTCAGCCACATTCCTATACCCCCCAGTACCACCTGAGGTCTAAAAGCAATGGATCCAGCTGATGACTGAACCTTCAAGATTGTGAACCCAAATAAACCTTTTCTCTCTTTGTAAGGTGATTTATCTCAGATATTTGTTACAATAACAAAAGACTGACTAGCACAAAATGGTCAGTATTCTGATTCTGAACAAGTGAACACAGAACACTTGTTCAAAGAGAAAACAATTTACCCAACTATTACACTGCAAAGAAGAAGAAGGAGGAGGAGGAGGAGGAGGAGGAGGAGAAGAAGAAGAAGAAGAAAAGAAACTCGCCCGTTACCACCTACTGAGGACACACTACAGCGCAACAATTGCCACTCTTCAATGCGACAAAAGCAGAAATTTAAATTAGTGGCTAGGGTTTTTTTCATCAACCAATAGGAAAAGGGGAAAGTGACATTCCGTGAATTTCCTGGCTGGTTCAGGAAAGGCTACTATGTGGCTCCCATCTAGTTCTCTTGAGATACCTGCACTTGGATATTTCCTCTGAGGTGCCCCCTCTGAGTCAGCAGCCCCTGTGCTGGAAGAAGCCAGGCAGACTGCAGGTGTTCTAATCTCCCTGGCTACATGCAACACGTGAGAGACTGAGAGAGCCTGGGGATGATTCCAGTGCCTGGCTGTGTAAGTCACTTGCAGGGTCAGTTCCTTCAAGCCATCCCAGCCTTACCAGGGCTGAGAGAACACATGCCTGCTGCTTTTTATTCAAATTCCTGAGGCTATTCATGAGCAGAATAAAATGATGATCGCTTACAGTGTCAAATTTACAATCGATTGTTCTGTAGTAAGACAGCCCAACCTAGAAAAGGATTTCTACAGCACATACCTTTGTAAATGTTGCTCTAATATGAAGCAAAGCACAGTTGATGTTGGTTAAAGCTGATAAATGAAGAGGGTCTACTTTTTTATGACTCTACTTTTGATAACAAATTTATCCTTCAATTTTGCTAACAACCTTGTCCTTCAAAACCCACAGGGGATTGGCTTTAACACACATGCACACACACACACACACACACACACACACACACACACCCCCGCTGACCCTTATACCCCAAACACATACATTAAAAATTACAAGAGTTGATATTTTGACATTGCAGTTTTAAGAAAAATATACAATTTTCCCCCACCAGCTTTTAGTAATCAAATCTTAACCATCAAACGTCAGAACAAATTTGAATCGTGAGCCACATTTGGACACGCTAAAAGTATTTTATTTGCCTAAGAATAGTAAGTGACAAATGGTGACATCTTTTGTAATTTTTCATTCTCTGTACACTGAGACTTTACATCCATCCAAGTGCTCTTATGCTTAGCTATTATTTGTACTCACGTTGGCTCCCTGCTAGCCTTGCAAATTTTAAGTGAGGCCTGAGTGCAAGTTACTCATCACCCTCCAGTGTCTGAAAACGTCAGTCAGTAAGAAAGCATTTGATACAGAAGGCACACACCACCTTACACTCCACTGTCTCCCTTATCTTCCGCCAACCACTGCCTTCTTGTGTCCGATACCATAAACATTCGTTTCATTACATCTTCTGCAAAAACTATTTTACCTTTAATTTGGTGTTATTTATACAATATAATGAAAATTGAAGATTGTTCAATTAAAACCTTTTCTAGCTATAAAGTTGATTTAAATTGACCAAAAAAAAACATTAAAATTGATCAAATATAGGGGTAGAGATGGATTTCCGTTGGTAGAGTGCTGACATGACATACGTGACGTCCTGGGTTCAATTTCCAAAACTGCATAAAATCCGGGATGATGACACGCACCTGTGATCCCAGCACTCAGGAGGTGGAGGCAGGACCATCAGAGAGGCCCAAGCTCATCTCCTTGGGTTATATAGCGTTCAAGGCTGGCCTTGGTCATATGAGACTATCTCAAAACAGAAATAAATGAATAAATACATACATACATACATATTTTTTAGTATAGCTGCTTTCTGTTGAGTGGCAAGAGTTTTAGGAGCAAATTAAGGTTGCCAAATGAGGGCCAGTTTCATTATGGAAGCATGGCTAACAAACTGAGGCCATGTGAAGAAAGGGCAAAGTACTATCTGTGCTATTTGTGAGATGCTGTTGGTCAGCTTTGAAGTGGTGTAACTAAAGAACGGAAGCAGCTAACTTTGTAAGGAAAACAGGATATCTTTTAATTGAATGGAAGCTCAAATTTGGCCAGACCCATTGTTTTTGCCTCTGGTGAGGTCACAATGGTACAAGGTGTTACAACTTCAAGAGAAGCCAGAGAGATGGGGTCCCACACTCTCTTCTTCAGTTACAGCCTGGGGCTTATCACTAGCCTATTGGATAAGCTAAGCACCTCCTACAAGTCTCCACCTCTTAAAGGGCCATCACGTCACAACCACACCGACCATCACGTTTCCCACAAACAGACTTTGAAAACATCCAGACCATTACCAAGCTGTCACATCTCCAGTCTTCCAGAGAAGATGTAACAGTAGCCGGGATGGAGGTGGCAGCACGGAAAGTGGTAGCCAGTGGCCAGATGTAATCTGAAGTCAACTTCATCAAGATTTTGCGATGGTACTCAAATCGGAATGTGAGAAAATATCAATAAAAAATAGTTTTAAACTCACAGATATTTACAACTGGTCGCATACCACATAAAAGGAAAGCTGGAAATAAATCAGGAGTCAGGTGCTCGCTGACATCCACCCTGGGGTTCAGTGTGGATGCTTCAAAGGAACCTAGCCCATGTTTGAGGTCTCAGTAGCCACAGTGTGACTGGAGAGATGGAAGCTCTTTTAGTTACTGTGAAAAGAAATTCTTTATTGGGTCCTTTTATTTGAAGGACTTGGAACATGTATTCTGGACTCCAGGGCCCTGCAGCTGCTTCGAGGGTTTATTCCAACGCTCTCTAAAGCCTTGACCCCTAATTACTGAGGTTGGAGGGATAGGGAACCTCATTTTGATGTCCTTGCAGACTTTCTGGTTGACTTAAAATAACTCTACGTGGTATAATAGAAGGAATCCAAAGGAAGCAAACCAGATTTTAATTCCTTTTCCAAAGTTAAAACTGGATGAGTAAGAGATTTTTCAATCAGTTGACACAAGTGATGCAGGTTTTCCTAGGAACTGCTCTCTCTGGCTTGGGTACAAGCAAATCTCTGAAAACAGCTAAGAGAGTTCCTGCTGCTCAGAAGAACCAGGGTCCTTTTAGGAGCCTGGGTCCTGATGCCTATCTCATTCACAAACTTGGATTTGGTTTTGTTAATAATCACTTTGCTATCTTTAAATGGTCTAAGTAGATGACATTCAGCTACAATTTTATTAAAGGACTCAACATAGGAAAACTGGCGCCTTTGAACTGTCCCGTCTGGCAGTAAAGCAGATACCAGAGTGTCTCTTATGGTAATGAAGATACTTCATTGTCTCTGGTATTAGAGATGAGGCCATAGAGGGTATGGTTGGAATTGCAATGCAAGTCTTTCTGGCTACAAATCTTTTCCTATTACAGCATACTGAATTTTCTAAAAGGGACAGGAGGGTTTATATCAATGGAGTTGGATGCTGCAAGTTTCTTTTACACCCTGACATGGCCAGACCTAAGTTCATTCTCTCAAACAGGGTCCCCTGTCCTGAGCTTCACAGGCATGCTCATTCTAGGCTGAGACAATTGAGTAGTGGTCTCCCCATAAACGCTCTGATATGTGACATTTGTTCGTATGACTGAGTTAACCTTCCTACAGTCTGTGAGACATAAAGATAAAGGCTTTCCTCTGGAAAACACCAATTTTACCGCCCTACACCCACCCTTTGGGCCAAGAATTGTTAACTGTATACTTGTTAAGAGATGATCAGAAGAATTTTCCAAAAACTGAATAAAGTATTACCTTAGAACTTGCCAGTAAATTCAAGAATCAAGAATCATTCACCAGATAAGACATGGATGAGACCACAGTTAACCAAGAACCTAATAAGACATACAAAATATAAAGCCAGAAAAATTCAAGTTTTTAACAACAGTTTTCAGAGGGGGGGGGGGAAAGATACTGAGAAATAAGCCAAAGCAAGGCTTAAAAATTCAGCAAATGAGAGTTAAAAAGGCACAAACCTGCAATGGAAACGAACCTAGAACTGTTTATTTAGTCAAGGATATTTGGCTTATTTCAAAACACTAGTATGAGAAAGAATTTTTTTCTCCTCTCGGGGATAAAGGCTCAAAATATTAAGAGCTATTGCTAATGGAGGACATGGCATGCTGCCCAGCGAGCTGTGTCTGACACTTGACTATGACTGAAGTCATGTTAATTTCATGTTATAATTTGCCACATAATGGTAGCCACGTTGGCTTTAGAGAGATGTGGTCTAGAAAGGAAGCATGCCGTGATTTGATCTTATTGAGAGGTGACTTCCTGACTATCCTGGGGCTGAAAGCTCTTTTATAAATAGCAATTAGTTGTTTTTATATCACACAGGGAAATGGAAGAGCAACACTTTGAATGCTGACTGGCTCTGAGGTTACGTAAGCACAGAATGCCAACTGAAGCCCAGAGGCTCATTCACTGAGGCGGAGAAGGAACAAGCTAGATCTGGTTCAAGTTGTTCTGTGCACTCTCGGGGCACACTTGGGCTTGCCGGTCTGCTTTCTTCCTTTGTTATTTCTGGCTTTCCCATTTCAGTGTTTTCTCTGCCTTGGATTTTTGGTGTAGACACTTACTTCTAGCTCTTTTAGGGACTCATGGCTTCTTCTATTCTCATGTTGCGCCTTATGTTATAATCCGGTGCGCAGATGTAGGGAGGGGAGGCAGACAGAAGCTACTTCATGACATCAAGAAGTTTCTTTCTGAGCTGGAGAGATGGTTCAGCAGTTGAGAGCACTGGTTGCTCTTCCAGAGGTCCCAGGCTCTAATCCCATCATCCATGTGTTAACTTACAATAATCTAACTCCACTCTCAGGAAATCAGCACATTCTTCTGGCCTCTTTGGGCACCAGGCAGAGACTTGGTGCACAGACATAGAAGCAGGCAAAACAGCCATATAACACACACACACACACACACACACACACACACACACAAAGTTTCTTCAATGCTAAATTCAAAATCTGGAAGAACAGAGCTTAGACATGCTTCCCAGGAAGTAGGAACTTCCAATTCATCAAAGCACAGAACAGACATGCATGAGCTCACCAAAGAAACACTACTTACTAGGAGAAAATTTAACGATGCTACTAGGGGCATCAAGACTGAACAAAGAAGTAATAAATTAACAATTGAAGGTTGTATTGAGACACTTCAACATTTCTTTTAAAAGGATACTAACTAAGAGTCCTCATCCACTGTAACTTTGAGAAACTTTCTAGGGACTTAAGTGAAAAAAAGATGGTCCTACATGGTTGTGAAAAAGGATGGTAAACATTGGATAGAATCCTAGCTTCCTGTAGCAACCATTTGAAACGAAATGGACACCAGACCCACCTCTGAAGTTCTGCGGTTCTTCAAGAGGATAGAGACAGTGCGGTCACCAAAATAACACCAACTGACTGGCTTTCAGTTAGTAGTTAGGCAAGATGATTTAGAATTTTAACCACCTCTTTTATTACTTGGCAGCTTCGGGGTATCCGATTCAGGCCATGAATAATCCCTTTGAAACAAAATGTCTCCGCTAGTGGGATAATTAGACCATTACTAAGGACAAACTATCCAACATCAAAAGCTTAGAGTCTAAGAAATCATGTGATAGGCAGTCTTCTCCCCAAATTAAAAGCATGCTCAGCATTAAGAGTTCACTGCAGTAAATAAAGGGATGTGAAATAATTACACACAAGTTTCGGGTAAGGAACACACTGTAATAAAATGTGACTGGCTTCTGAAAAGAGAATATTTTACTTTTATTCTGTGTTTGAGTTGGTGCTTGGAAGCTTCTCCATTTCCTATTAAGTCATTAATCATCCCTGTGAAGCTATTGTTATTCCAGTGCATCCTTAGTAACAGAGTCAAGGGTGTGGTTTCTCCAATGCAACCTTAGTAACAGAGTCAAGGATGTGGTTTCTCCAATGCAACCTTAGTAACAGAGTCAAGGATGTTGCTGTTACTCCAATGCAACCTTAGTAACAGAGTCAAGGACGTGGTTTCTCCAATGCAACCTTAGTAACAGAGTCAAGGATGTTGCTGTTAACAGTATCTGAGATGAGAGCAAAAGTCAATGGAAGGCCCAGGTTGCAATAATTGCAACAAGACTACTCTACTCCTGCAATTACAATATTCTTTCCACTCCAGGTTGAGACACGCCATTTTCTTTATGCCTACAATGCACAACCAAGTGACCAATGATTACTACTGATCCAAGCACCAAGCCCACCAGTTTATTCATGGGAAATGTGACTATAAACTCGTCCACTCTATTCTCAGCCTTTGGTTTTACATTGACTAGTAAGTTATCCCATTCTTCCAAAAACCACTAGGGAATGATCATACGGTAACTTTTAACAATGTACCTTTAAAATATTTTATACTATTTATAATGATGGACAGTGTAATGATTTGAACGAGAATGTACTCTATAGGTGCTGCTGTTTGAACATTTCGGTGGCGTTGCTTAAGGAAGTCTAGGAGGTGTGGCCCTGCTGAAGGAAGTACGTCACTGGAGGCAGGCTTCGAGAGCTTAAATACTTGTGCCATTTCCACTTTGCTCTCTCTGCTTTCTGCTCACGGGAGAAATGTGAATTCCCGAATGCTGTTCCAGGCGCTATGCCTGCTTCCTGCAGCCACAATATCCCCAGCATCATGGACTCTTATCCCTTTGGAACAATAAGCCCAAATAAACTTTCTTCTATAAGCTGCCTTGCTCATTGAGCTTTTTCACAGAAAGAGAAATGGAAGTAAAACAGACAGTGCTAAGCAAATAAAGATTTTAGATTTCCTGAATTTTTTAAAAATCTGCTATTTTGAGACTCTGGTGAGTCTACCGTCTGAAGTCCCTACTCTATTCCTTCTCAGTTCTGCAGACATCAAATCACAGTGAAATTATCAAATAAAGACACTTGAAGAGGTGAAACTACAGAAGAACATAAGTTGCAAAGTTCCCTAAAAGTGTATTCAATTGACTGTTGTGCTCATGAGTAGCTGTTAGCCATACAGTGTTAGGAAATCTGAAACAATTTGAGACAGCTATCTGCAAAGTAGTTAAGTTAAAATATATTCCTCATTTAGCAGATTTACTGTGCTCTATAAAACTCTGGCACACTGAGGAATAGAAGTCCTAAGATTAGGGTTCATGAGACCACAATCTTAGCATTAGGCACCACATGAGAACTTACTTTTTATCCACATGGCCATACAATGCATTCCATAAACCGCCTTATTATATAATTTCCTAAATAATTCTTTAGATAAAAGTAAGCCTATCGAACCACTTTGCCAAATGTTTTCTATTTTTGAATAATATAACATTGCCTGTTGGGACTAATTCTAGAATTTTCTGAGTATCCATTGCTCAGTGCAGATGACTCGGGGCCCTGAAGCCTCTTGTACTTTCTGGAGTGAGGCTTCTCTATGCAAGAATGCTCTAAACTCTCAGAAAAGGGAATTTTGCTTATGTGATTCAGGATGCCCACAAGCAAAAACGAAATAGTCGTTCAGGGGAGCATGGTTAATCCTGTGCTGAAAAAAAACAAACAAACAAAAACATCAGCAACAAAAACGGCTTGATTTGATATACATAGATTAAAATTTGTGTCATGTGATCAGCTCTCTTGCAAGAGTTTTGTAAGAATGACTCCTGTGGTATGCAAATCTGTCAGAATTCAGCGTGATGTGCCCCAGGACACGTAATTCCGAGCTTGTCTGGCCGAGCACCCAGATGAGAAGGTGCTCCCTGAGGTTCCCCACTAATGTCATTCTCATCTGGGCCTTTAAAGGTGTTCGGTGGCAGAGAGATTACACTTCAGTGTCCTCCGTTGTCTGTGATTGGGCTTTGGCAGCTGAGTAAGATTTACATTCTCCCCAGGAAGATAGAGAAAGCAGGCGAGTTTGAGCCCCTGACCTGGAGTCCACCAGGGAGATACTTGAAGGCGATTTAAAGCGTTACGGAGGAAAGCCGAGATTTCCCTACAGGATCATTTTCAACCGTTTTGACAGAGACGAATCAGCCACCAAGAACACTTGCTGGGGTCTCTAGAACATTGCTGCGGTAGCTGCACCCAGGAAATGGATAAAAATCAAGTGTTCCCAAAGGGCACCTTAAAGTCTCTGTGTGTCCACACTGGGGAGATTCTTTTTCCTTGAATTTTAATGAAAATATTTATGAAACAGGAAACTGTCCCTGCCGTCACTTCAGTGAACACAGAAAATATATTCAAAGAATTGAGGGCAGTTCTTAAGAAACTTGCAATGAAAACGTGCACTGGTGGAACTGATCCCAAGGATTACTGGGATTCCTTTCCAAATTTGTACTCTAAATTTTGTTAAAAAAAAAAAAAACTAGAGATGCCTACCTCAGTTGTTCGGAATATTTGGCTTAAAGAGAGGCCAACCTTAGCAACAAAACATGCAAGCACTCCTAATGTAGTTTAGTTGTCTATTTATTTGAAACTCTTTCTTGAGAATTAGATGCTGTTTGCAAATATCTGTGGTAGGTTAAAGATGGCTGAATGGTGTTTGCTCCCACCCTAATGAGAAACAGGCTCTGACTCCACCACCAAGCCCTAGTATCTCTTGCTACTGTCTGGACTAAGGGCACAATAGCCACACATCTTACAGGGTCTCTGATAGTATCCATAGCATGTGCCCTTAAAACCTTAGGAGCTGCCTCTGTAAGATACAACCACGCCAAGGCCACCCTGGTCCCAGGGTACCCGGGATGATCATGTGGGGAGCCCTGTGCTTAGAGAAAGCACCACTAGCCAGACTCCATCCTGTGAATGAAACCACGCTAGTTGTTCCAAATGGGCTGAGATGATATGATCTGAAGGAACCCCTCTGCTGAATCGCCTCTAACTTCCTAGCCCACAAACTTCGTTTGGTAAAGTAAAATGACTCTTAATGCAAGCCACACATTTTGGACAACAGCAAATAACAACTAGAACATACGAATTACCCAACTGCGTGGCGGAGAGCTTTCTACGAGACAAACACAATTTTCTCTTCAGTCTTGCCACAGGAATGTGGGAAGCATTGCAAATGTGCCGGGTACTTGCTAATGGCAAGGACCCACTGTTGAGTGTGACATGATTCTTGTCCACAGGTACTTTCCTCTCTGGTGGGCAGACAACTAAATTAATACTTTGTGTTTAATTATAAGCAAGGAAAGCGTTCTGCACAGCTCCAGGTGTACAATAGCACTGCAATGCATTCGAATGATCCCTGTGGGTTGTTTCTTTCTCCCCTTCGGCCCGCACAGGGCTTCGCTTCTTTCCCATGCAAGAGGCTAGACCATTGGCCCTACAGTCTAACAGCTGGTAGCTAGCGGACTGTGGATCAGACAAGTCCAGGTAGGTCCCAGGTCGGGGAGCTTAAGAGTAGACGATGAACTCACAGAATTCCGGGAGGAGCCGTCAGAGAGGCAGTCTCCATTTATTGCAAGGGTTAGGGTATATTTATCGGGGTTCAGGAGAAGGTGGGTCCCCCAGTACCCAGGGGCAATGCATTGTTTAAAACAGGTAAGCAATTCTACTAGTCGCAGCCTGCCCTCTGAAGGGGATGGAACTTTGGAGCTTTGCCATGGCCCCTCCAAAGCAGAGTGGAGGGGCCAGAATCCACCAGCTCCCTAGGGTGAGAGCTTTGCCAGTAAGCACCCTCTAAAACCCATAACTCCGTGGTATGACTGTTCCACGGAGTACCACAGATCCCCATTTGGGTAGACTGTGCACAGCTATTCAAAAGGCCGTAGCGTGAATTTCTCTGTAACAGGAGAGTGGCAAATGGCTTGGTGATAGGCTAGACGTAGTGAAAATGTTATGGAAGCACATAGAAGGGGCAGAAGATAATGGGTTTTACCTGGAGCTTCTTGTTTTCATTATTAATACACAGAGAATTAGTGAGCCTATTGACTTACTGTTACTGCCATTGATAATGTAATTTACGCATTGTGACATTCATTCTAATTTGTATAATTTAATTGGTTATATATATAATTATGAATTTTAGTTATATTAGTTATAATTTAATTAATTAATTTAATTAATTAATATAATTTATCTAAATTCTTACTAAACGCATATTTTCAGATCCACTTTAACGCATACGGGGAAATATATCAAGGAATCAAATAAAAGTAAAGCCAGGAATTTGTTCCATAAAAAGTCTTGAAAAATAAAAACATATCTTCATGGTGTTTATATTGCAATTTCAGATGACAGTTTGAGAAAAGAAAATATATTAAGAAGAAGTAAAATAGTATACCACACTAAATTACAAAGCAAACTACCAAGAGTCAAAGAGAGTCAATCGGTTTACATTTCAGTAGTTTAAACTCCAGACAGTTCAAATTCCACGGGGTCTGAATGCAGCAGAAGAAAATGATACAGCCCAACAGGCTCAGTACAAACAGCTTGCTGCTACATGAGGTAAGAAACCCAGGGATAAACTTGCTTTCATTTGGGTAAATCAAAGAGCCCTGGCGGCCAAATGATTTTTAACCCTTGGCTCTGCAAGTGCCAATGTAGCAAGTGCACAATGCTACGTGATTGGGTGTGGAGAATTCCAGACCTCAGTCTCCACACCAGTATTTAGCCTGAAATCAACACCATTTCTTCAACCCAGCTTATTTTTAAGAACAAAGACACCTTCCCGGAAGCCATAAGGTGTTCCTTTATGACTCACTGGGGAAGGCCTTGTCTGCAAAGGAAAGGCGAAGCCAGTGTCTTCAACAAAGACCTTTCCTGGTGTGAATATAGACCCCCTAGGCAGCAAGGAAGCTGTGCTGGTACTTGTAGGTGCCAGGTTACCTCTGCCCACCCCCATATCACTCTCCCCGTTCCCTTCTTTCAGTAACTACCAGTGCAAAAGCAACAGTAAACATAGAGGTGTCCTTCACACTCATTCAGTATTTGATTTTAGAGATTAGTATACCTAAAACAGGGTCACCCTTTTAAGTGTCCCTTATTGGTAAAATGGGACAACTCCGTAACCAGGTGTTTAGCTTTTCAGCAGACCCCCAACTAATGCAAAGCTCTAAGTGTGAGCCTAATAAGCTTGTTCAAATGTCTTAATACAGCTTTAAGGTAAAGTTGTTTGGGGAAGTTTCAGAAATGTGAAATGTGAACGTGACCTAGCTGTCAGAAGTGAGCCAGTGGAGGTATGCGTGAGGATGATGTCACCTCTGAATGTGGGCTGAGCTTTCTGTTTCCTGATCCACCAAGATGTGAACAAGCTGTGTGCTGCAAGCTCCCGCACAGGAGAATAGAGCTGTCCCAGGCACTTTCCCTTTCCTGCTTGGTAAACTGTACACTCTAAACTGTGAGCCAAAATGAAACTTCTTTCTTTCTGAAGTTGCTTCTGTCAGGTCCTGTCCTGACAAAGAGAAAAATAACTGATACATCCACCATATAGTTAATTATGGAGCTCTACGTGGTAATGATCTTCTGATTGTGTTCATTGGCCACACTGCCTGTTAACTTCATAAAAACTCACTACAGCTGCAATTTTCTATCTGTACATTATGTTCCAGTTCTTTTAAAAGTTAATACAAATAATAGTTCTTCTTCAAATATCCCCTGACTTTCCTCCCTGTCTACATTTCTGGGTGTTTTCCTGAAGCAGCTTTCACTCATGTTGCCTTTGCTTCAGAACATAGATCTGCCTTCTTTGCCTGGTGTCCGTTAGGATCAGTCCATCTTTTAAATAGACACTCCCACTCCATGAACTCATAGATTTTCATTCATTAATCTGTTCTTATGGTTATTACAATATTATGTATTGTTGTTTTTTTTAACCTACCCTAGTATCCCAGGTTGTAGAATGCTTGACTTATCTTTTTATGGATATATATTCATTGTATAGTAATTGGTTTCATAAAGATATATTCTTATGTTTATATCATACTCCCTGATATAGTCACATGTACAGTTCAGCTTCTCCTTTCGTGACATATATACTTAGTTTTGAGTCTATAAAGTCTAAGATCTACAAATGAGACAAAAGATGCAACATTTGTCTTTCTGAGTCTGATTTTGCTTAGGAGGATAGTCACTAGTTGTATCTGTTTGCCAGGTATTGAGGTCATTTCATTCTTCTTTACGAATAAATCAAACTCCATTGTGCATACATACCATATTTTCTTAACGTATCTGCAAATGCTAGCTAAGTTGATTAATTTGATGAGCGTAAACTATAAAGCAACAGACATAGATGTGAAGCATCCTTGTGGTGTGCTGACGTGGAGTCCAGGGATGGCATAGCTGGGCCAGATGGAAACCCCATTCTCAGATATTGAACAATCTCCATCAGATTTTCATAGTGGGTGAATTAATTTATACCCCAAGATTTTTGTGTGAAGCTTTACCTCCTCGAACACCCTTATCAGCGCTTGCTGTTACTTGTTTCCTTGATGGTAGCCATTCTGACTAAGGTGAGAAGGAATTTTAATGTAATTTTAATTTACATTTTTCTGATGACTAAGGACATCAAACACATTTTCATAAGTTTATTGGCCATTTGTATTTCACCTTTTAAGAACCTTGCATTCATTAGTCTACTTGTTGACTTGACCGTCTAATTTCTTATAATTTGATTTTTGAGTTCTTTACATATTCCAGATACAAATCTTTTCTCTGGGATGTGACTAGCAAAGATGTTTCCCGATTTCGTAGGCTGTCTCTTCACTTACTGCATTTGCTGTACTGAAGCTTTTTAACATCACAAATTCCCATTTCTCCATTTTTGACATTGTCTCTTGAGCTATTGCTGTCCTTTTCAATAAGTTCTTGCTTATTCTCACATCTTGAACTGTTTTCTCTGTGTTCCTGTAACACTTTTAGAGTTTGGGATCTTACATTAAGGACTTTGATTCATTTTGAATTGGTTTTTCCCAGGGTAAAAGATAAGTTTATAAGTCTATAGCTTCATTCTTCTACACTTGCTATCTTTTCTACAATGTATATTTTTGGATTGTTCATCGTGAAGATAAGCAAGGGCAGGTTCAAGGTTCAAGGTTCAAGGCAGGAACCTGGAGGCAGGAACTGAAACAGAGACAAAGCAGACTTACTCAGTCTGCTTTCTTATACAACCCAGTGCTACCCACATTGGACTGGGCTTTTCTATATTAATCATCACTCCAGATAATGCCTCATAGACATACCCACAGTCCAACCACATGAATGAAGTTCCTCAATTGAAATTCCTTATTGCCAGATGACATTCATTTCTGTCACACTAACAATCACCAATCATACACTCTCCTGGACTAAACTTTACTAAGGTTTCCCAGAGCCTCTTGTCTACCTGCTATGTCCATGGCTACTAATCCACTTTCAGCAAAGTGTCCTAAGTGTGGTTACCAAGCGTCTGCTGCATTCTCCATGGCTACATAATGATTTCAACTCTTTCAAATTGATTGGATCTTAGTTTTGGCCCAGTGTATGGTCTTCCCTGTAAAAATTTCCATGTGTACTTGAGAACAATATAAATTCTGTTACTGCTCTGAAGACATCTGTTGGATGAAGTCGGTTTATATTCTCATTGAACTCTACTACATTCTTATTGATTGTCAACCCAGTTGTCTTACGTTATTGAGAGTGGGACATTGAAACTCAAATTGATTTTGTCCAGTATTATATCTATGTCTTTAATTCTAGCGATTTTTGCTTCATGCTTGACAATTTTACTATTATAGATCTCCTTTTAACACTAGAAACATATTAGTGCATAAGTTTCTGGTGCCCAATTGATAGTGCGCTTTATAGATTTTGAATGGTTTCTATTTGTTTGCTATAATTTATTCCAATCTTTAACTGTGAATTCACAACTGTGTACCTTATAGGCAGTATGATTTTGAGTTTTCTCTGGTTTCACAAATCATAGCATTGGTTGGAATTGTTATTGAAACTCAGTAATTACTTGAACTAGATTTTTAAAAAAATGATTTCAGCTTACTGTTAAGCACTGAACTATCCTTTTAGATGACATTCCCAAGTCACAGTAAAATAGAAAGTAATATGTTGTGCAAATGTAAAGCTGACAGCCATTCTTCAGGTAGTCTAATAACATAGAAAATGAATATCCTTCCACAAGAGAGAGGAAATACAAGCATTTGGGTTTGGGTTAGGGTTACAGCTTTCATATCTTATAGATATCATATTCTTGAAATTATGAGAGTTTCATGAATCTGAAACTCATAGTCTATTTCAGAGAAAACAGTGTTCTTATGTGTACCGTACACGATGCCATTCTGTCCCATGACTCTTCCAAGATGCTCAAACCAAAATTATGGTGAGTGGCGAGTTGTTTATGGGAAGATCCTAAAAGAGAAGGCAGTGTCAACCCACCCACTGGACAGGAGTCACTTGAAACAAAAGCTGATCTGACATGGTATAGGATAAGACGCCACATGTCAAGCAGAATCCCTCATCCTGCCTTAATGTAAGAGTGGTGCATTTCTCTCCGATTGCTTTGGGGTATACTTCTGACTGTAATTGCTTTATCTGTTGTGAAAACATAATTAGGAAGCATTAGTAAGTGCTTTTTGATAGTAGACTCTGTAAAGGTGATTTAATCTTCCCTTAGTCTAAAAACAAAAGAACGAACACCCCAGCACAGAGTATGGTACTTGGGTGTCACTACTATAGTGCGTGAAGAAACTTTTAGATTCCCCTGAGTCTCAAAGGAGAGGCAGGGAGAGGCCATCGCAGTCCAAGATGTCTGAGTAACAGGAGTCACCATGATCTAGAGAGTCATCACCTTAAGAGGGGACAGGGATGTTCACCATACAAAGGAGTTGTTGCTGCAGCTTCTAGAAGGTTTTTTACCTTTCACGGGCAAGAGGACGACGAAATTTCATAGACGTTCTTCTTTAAAAGCAATTTCATAAACTTGATGATTATTTTGAATTATTTTACTGATGACATTCCCTTGGACTTAAGAAATGAAATTACTGGCTTAGCTACTGGCTCAGATGACGACGTCATGGAAAGCAATGCCAAAAGTCTTAGATGGTGTTAGGTGACATGTAAGAGCAAGAGGAAGGATTAGAAGATAGCAAGAGGGGCTGGCTAGGTTTGGCTCTTTCTAGTCCCATTGCATTTTCAGAGGAGGAAGGCAGGAGGCGTGCTCGATAGTGCAGTGAGTGGGCCTGTCCAACTGTGCACACCCAGGGCTTGTACGATACAGATTCAAAGCGAATATTGGAGGAGGGTCCAAAGCTGTGCTCCTCCAGAAATCTGAAGATTGCGATGGCCCTCTGTCTTCCAGCAGACTGTGTGCAGTCTGGGCTTCCTATGGAGGGCATGAAACCTCGCTAAGGATGTTGAGAATGCCCAAGAAGGGGGGAAGGAAGGAGAGGGAGGGAGAATGACTTCTGGGAAGATAGAAAACCTTAGAGGTAGGCAATAGGAATAAATCAGTCTTTAGCTAACATAGTAGGAGGAAAATCACTGAAGAGAAAACAAATTTTTAACTGGAAGGTTAAAAAGATCAGTTTTAACTTTTACTTATAATCTTTTTCCCAAACAGTTTAGTTGAAGAATGTTTCAAAATGAGAAATCGAACCAGATACAGAGATTAGAGTATGTTTTACCTTTTCTTTAAAGGGAAATAAAATAAATAATAAAGAGCCAAAATTATGACTATGATTCACCCCATACTCTCTCTCCCAATGTATGCCTTATTTAGCCATTTCTTTTAGTGTTAATGAGCTGCTGTCCATGTAGTCTCCAGTTCATGTCTAGAGTGGACACTGGATATGTGGCTATACTCCTTTGAGTCCAGGAGCAAACCGTATATTATAAGTTCCACTTTATAGTCCCAGGCATGGAGTTCTGACAGCCTGAATGCTGCTATTCAGTCTCCCTGGAAGGAAAACATGCCAGGGGCACATCTAACCACAGAGAACAGGAGCCTTCCAAAATCGACAGGAGGAAAAGGCCAGGTTCCTTCTCAGCCCCCTCAAAACAGCTTCAACCCAGAGGTATGTTCAGAGGATCTTGGAATGACTTACTGACATGTTTTCCCCCAGTAACTCCAAATCACAGTGTCTGGATCTAGCGAAGTACTAAGATACATTGTGAGGGAAATTCTGGAACCCAAAACTTCTTCAAACTATCTAGTATTCAAAACCCCAAATTACATCTACCTGGAATCTTTTTGCAGAGGTTGTTTTGTGTTTATTTGGGTGCCTAGCATGAGATACTCTGGGTGCCATAAACTACTAGAAATTTAAAGGCAAAAGATGGCAGTTGAAACCCCTCCCTTGTGTATAATACCTAGATATAAAGAAGTTATTGCATGCCTCTGTCATTCACCAGGGATAAGCACATATATACCACTCTATCAATCAGAGTCTGTTCCTTTTAAACAGTATTTGTTTTATTTACATTTATTTTTACTTTGTAAGACAGGGAACAAAAGTTACTCCTGACTTTTTTTGTATGCTCAAGAATTTGCTCCATTTGTACCTTTAAGCCTTGTAGAATCTCTCATTTTCTCTCTTCCTCCCGCCATTAAAATTAAAAGAGAGGGAAATGGATAATCGCATCAGGCAGTATCTACTAAGCATTAGTCAGCAGTAGGTCTGAGGTGCAGCTGGATGCCGGCAAGGCGACACGAAGGTTCACCTTTCCATAATTTGTGGAAGATATTTGGAGAAAGGCTCTGAAGACCCGCCATGGTCAACCCCCTGCTTCCTCTCATCGTCACTAACTCTTCGGTAGCACTCTTACTCCATCTTGACTGTGGCGCTCCAAACGTTTGCTCTGGTCCATGGGCATGGGTAGCAGGATGCTTTGAAGGTTTTTTTGTCACATGAAGCTTTCCTTATGATTGCATGCCACTAGGACTTCTGGGAACTTTGCTTAGAATATAAAGGAGAGCAGGGACAGGGTGGTGGTTGGCAGTTGGGTTGGTTTGTTGGATGCTAGTTCAGCTATGAGCTCCTGCTCTCCAAGCTTCAGAGAGTCAAAAAGGGCTGTGAACATTTCTTCCTTTCTCTCTTTCAAGGCTGCTAGAAGGGCAGTGAAAATTTCCCTTTCTTTCTTTCTTTCTTTCTTTCTTTCTTTCTTTCTTTCTTTCTTTCTTTCTTTCTTTCTTTCTTATCCTTCATTTCTCTTTCCTGAGCAAATAGGGTGTTTTAAATATCCTTCTTTTCTCTTTCCTGAACTAGAGGGATGTGTGTGTGTGTGTGTGTGTGTGTGTGTGTGTGTGTGTGTGCGTGTGTGTGTGTATCCTTCTTATATCCTTCTTTTCTCTTTCCTGAGCTAGAGGGTAAAAAAGCCAATAGCAACCTGCTACAAGTGACATTCAAACCAGGGGCACAAAATTAAGGATTAAAAAAAAACAATGCGAGGATAATGGGAAACTTGATTTTGAGTGAAATAGAGATAAAGGCAGAGGACCAATGGATGGATGTTTTTGTTCAAGAAGCCAGCACAGTATTTACAGCAGCTGTGACCACTGGGATAGACCCCACTTCACTCCCAGAGGTGAATTCCTTTTTCTTTCTCCTCTTTTTCTTCTATTTCTTTCAAAAATAAAGTTCAGGAAGTAACTATGCAACTAGAAGAGTTATGGGAAGAATGGGAAGGGCCAGGACAAGAAAACAAAACAAAAGGAAAAATGAAAGAGTACAGCTTTTTTCTTTCTCCTCGAAAATGGGAAATTATGATACAGGAATTAGTGGTGCTACTGGAAGGAATATGGGAGAGGGAGTTACAATGGGTGTAGAAAGGGAAACTGAGGAACTGGGAACACAGCTGGGCTCCTTCCCAGTGACAGAATGAAGGATTGCCCCCCAGGTAGACAAAAGGGAGGAGACTGTATGATAACAGGCCTGCTGGGGATGTAAGGTAGAGTCCGTGTGGATTTGGAAGCATTGGGAACTGGGTGTTCTGGCAGGCTGTCACTATTGATAAAAGACCAAAATTAAAAATGCAAATCAGTGCCATTGAAACAGAAAGGTTGGTGAACGCAGGTGCAGATGTAATGATAATTTCCCAAGAGTCATGGGATTCAAATTGGCCCTTTCAGAAAGTCTCCACACAGTTTATTTGTTATCCTAAGTAAAACAAAGTTTAAAATGAGTTAAATGTATGGGACCAGAAGGGCAAACAGGAATGTTAAGGCCATATGTGGCTAACATAGCTATAAATTTATGGGGAAGAGGTTGATTGCAACAATGAGGATCTCGGATAAGTATCACTTCAACCCCAGAATCAGTACATAACATAAGATCACAAAGGGTAGATGCTCTTAACAAGGAAGATGCACAGACTATACAGGTTGGACATATTTGGTAACGAGTTTCCAAATTTATAAAGGGGGCCACTACTGGAACTATACCAACTGTGCTACCCTTAAAATGGTTAACTAACAAGCCTGTAGGGATACACTAGTGGCCCTTAACAAAAGAAAAATTACAGGCGCTTAAACAGCTGGTAGAGGAGCAGTTAAAAATTCATCATACAGAAGAGTCTACCAGCCCATGGAACTCTCCTGTATTCCATATAAAAAAAGAAATCTGGAAAATGGAGAATGGTAACTGATTTGAGGGCTGAGGCCAAGGCGATTCAGCCCATGGGTCCTCTAGAGCCTGGAATTCCTTTGCCTTTGTTATTACCTCAGTCACGGCATCTGGTATTAGTTGATTTGAAATTTTTTTTTCTTTTTCTTTTTCTTTTTTTTTTTTACTATTCCCCTTGAAAGAGCAGGATAAGGAGATGCCAACCTATAGCGATGCTCAACTGTCAAAAGGTATCAGTGGAAAGTCCTTCCCCAGGGAATGCTAAATGCACAACATTTTGTGCAGCAACCATTAGGAGTAATTTGAAAACAATGTCTCAAATCTATTATTTACCATTATGTACATGATATTTTGTTGGCTGATTCTGATGCAAATACTTTAGAAAAAAAATGTTTGATGAAGCAAAAAGAACTTTACCTTGTTAGAATTTGGAGACTGCTCCAGAAAAAAATACAAGAGAAGATTCTATTAACTATCTAGGTTAGAAGAAATGTCAACAAGGTATTCAGCCACAAAAGGTACAGATAAGAAGAGATTAGTTGTGAGCTCTTACTGATTGCCAAACATTGTTGGGAGCTATCAATTGGGTAAGACCCACGATTGGATTAACTGTGCAAGAGCTAAGCAATGTATTTCATACATTACAAGGAGAATCCAACTTAGATAGTCCTAGACATTTAACCACTGACATAGAGCAAGAGTTAAATCTGGTAAAAAAAAAAAGAGAGAGAGAGACTACAAGATATATATGTGGACTGCATAGATCCACATCTGAATTGTATTTTGGTCATCATTCATTCAAAATATTACTGTACTGAGATTCTTATGACGAGAGAGGAAAACATCTTAGAATGGATATTCATGGCACATAAGCAGAGTAAAAAAATCAAAGACCTATATAGAAAAAGTTACTGATTTAATTATAAAGGGAAGAATAGACTTCACTAGCTTTCAGGAACAGATCCAGCAGAAGGAGTAGCATTTTACACCAATGCTGAGATTATGTCATTATGGGTAATCAATGAAGATTGACAAAACTATTTGGGAGAAATTGATAACAATTATCCTAAAAGCAAACAAATTCAGTTTATAAAGAGAACTAACTGAACACTCCCATGTGTAGTAAGAGAATCACCTATTTCTGGAGTGCCTACATTCTACACTGCTTACTGATACAAATAAATTAGGAATGTCGGGCTACAAGTCAGAAAAAAATAAGTAAAATCAATCAAAGCCCATATGCTTCAATTTAAAAAATCCAATTAGTATGCTATTATTGTGGTATTGTTAGACTTTCTTGAATCTCTTAATAGCATCACTGATTCTAAGTATGCTGAAAGAGCTGTTTTGCATAGAAACTGCTGAATTTATTCCCGATAACTTAGAATTACCATCATTATTTATGCAATTGCAACAAGCAATGCGAGACAGGGATTGTTCATTATACATTACTCATATTAGATCTCACATCAGGTGTCAGGCCCATTGGCACAAGGGAACAATGAGATCAATCAGTTATTAATAGGAAATATGTTAGAAGCCTCAAAATTTTATGAAAAGTACCACATAAACAGCAAAAGATTAAAAAAGAACTTGTCAATTACTTGGCAACAAGCCAAGGAATTTTTAAAAAATTGTCCAACGTGTTCCTTGTATAATCAAACCCCATTGCTGGGAGTAACCATAAGGTACTAAAAGAGGGGATTCATGTAGCTGAATTTGGGAAACTAAAGTTTGTACACCGTACTGTTGATACTTATTCAGGGTTTCAGTGGGCTTCTGCTTTGAGTTCTTAAAGGGCTGATTCTATAATCATATACTTACTAGAAGTCATGGCTATTATGGGAATACCTTTACAAATCAAGACTGACAATGCCCCCACATATGTCTCCAGTAAAATGAAAAAATATGCATACTATGGAGTAAAGCATATTACCAGTGTAACACACTATCCTTCCGGACAAGCAGTTACAGAAAGATCTAATCAGACATCAAAGGAAATGTTTGAAAGACAAAAAGGATAACAAAGAATCCCAGAAATGGATTACCTAGTGCTTTACTAACTTTAAATTTTCTGAATGTTAATGAGACAGAAACAACAGCATCTGAGAGACATTGAACAATAGAAAAATTGCAGAGTTGCACCAACCCATAAATTATAATGATGTATTAACATCTGAATGAAAATTAGGACAAGTGTTGCACTGGGGCAGAAGGTATGCTTATATTTCTAGTGGAAATGAGAAGCTGTGGGTACCATTAAAACTGATAAAGATTAGATTTGAGCTGAGAAGGTCTCCTGAATACCTTTCTGCTGATGCAAAAGGATAACTATGGAAAGAAAAGCTGATTAGACATTTGTAGGGGTCAGAGATGCTTCTCATTTAATAAACTCCTGAAGACCAGAGAGGAGAAGAGATGGCCTAGCAGAATGCCTCAGAGGAAAAGTAATCAGTATCATACAACTTGTGGCTTAGTAAAGGGAAGGAACTGTAGCGTAGCCAGATGGTATGAAGTTTTTTGTCGTGTGCAGCTTTCCTTATGATTGCATGCCGCTTGGATTTCTGGGAGCTTTGCTTAGAGTATAAAGGAGAGCAGGGGTGGGGTGGTAGTTGGCAGTTGGGTTGGTTTGTAGGATGTTAGTTCAGTTGTCTATGAGCTTCTGCTCTCCAAGCTTCAGACAGTCAAAAAGGACTGTGAACACTTCTTCCTTTCTCTGTTTCTCTCTTTCAAGGTTGCTAGAAGGGCAGTGAAGATTATTTTCTTCCTTCTTTCCTTCCTCCCTTCCTTCTTTCTTTCTCTCTCTCTCTCTCTCTCTCTCTCTCTCTCTCTCTCTCTTCTCTCCTTCTATCCTTCTTTTCTCTTTCCTGAGCTAGAGGGTAAAATAGCTCAGTTGCCACCTGTTACAGACATACTGATTTTTAATGGGTTCTTTGCTCAAGGTATGCCCCCCAGGTTTGGTTACTTCTTGATTAATATTGAATATGTAACTGAAGCATTGTGTGCTTTTCAAATCTCTGTCCTTGCCTCTCCTCTTCTAGGACCATACATTAACATGGGCTTTCCTAAAACCTGTGCATTGCTCTGTAACCATAGTTACAACAACCATTGCTCCTTAGATTCTTCCATCTTTGAACTTCTCCACTTCGGGGCCTCCTGGCATACAACTATGGATTTTCATCAAATAAATGAGTAGATTCGTGACCTCACTTTAGAAAATAATGCAATGGTAGTATTAGGGACAAATTCGTTATCCCTAACTTTGGTTTAAAGTCTGTATTTCCTAATCACTTACAATTGCCACTCCCTTGAAAAGTCTGGACCTATCACACTATACCCTACCATGCTGCTTTCAAATGAGGTTTGGGGATAGCATATATGACTAAGGCAAGCAAACAGGCTTCATGTAAATTTCACATCTGTAATTACCGCCACTGCATTCTTGTCTTTCACTGTGCCCTGCTCTCCAGAAAGGACTTGAATGGAACTGTTTTTTGGCATCACTTTTCAGTCACAAGAAATTGTGATGTGATGCCTTAAAATAAATGACTCTTAGCACACCAAGTTTAACGTGGGTCTAGATGAGTTTAACAGCAGAAGAACCCCAGAAGTTGTACCTCTTTTTATGCGATCTTGCAGGCTACCTTGAGTCTATAAATATATAAATTCAGAGATTTGACAGCTCTGTTTACAAATTTATAAGGTTTTATTGATGACATGATGGAAAAAAGTTGGAGTTGGTTTTACATTGTCATTTGCATTCATGAGGTTGAAAGTTTTTGTTTGATCTCCATTCAAGCTTTTTAAGAGCTTGGAAACTACAGACTGAAGCAATTCAAATTTATGCAGAGTTTGACAGTGAGTTAATTACCAGAACATGCAAAATTAAATTTTGAGAAAACAATTCTGGCATTTTGAATAGTTATATGCTATGAATGTATTTACACACAAGCATATGCAAGCTATCTGTCAACTGGCTGGCTCATGTTGAAGATGTGTCCACTTAAAAGAAAATATTGCATTTCAAAGAATCTGACAGAACATAAGGAAGACAAATACTTTGCCCTTTACCCTTGAAATGTATGCAGAAGCCCACACTAGAGGTGACCTCATAATGACTGAACTTTCCAGCACCACAGTTGCTAAACTAGATACAGACATTAATCCAAACAGTCAGGGTGGTCTCTTCTCAAATATGCACATTCCTAACGCTATCATAGACTTGCCTGAAGTTGGAGCGATTCTTAACAGAGAAGTAAGGAGAACCCATCTCTGGACAGTGATTTCCATCATGTCCACATGGCCCAGATCGCTAAACATATGTCCTTGTACCAGCTGAAAATATGAATTTGAGATTCCTATTGTGTCAATATTTTGAAAACTATTAAAGTTGGAATTTTCCAATGTACAGTCATTGAGAGTTATATTTTATGTATCTTTAATGTTTTCTCTTTAGGTAAATAAGTTCAGAAGAGTTTTTTTTCCCTGCAATATACTATAATAAGGGAGAAAGATAGGGGCATGAGTTTCTAGATTTAAAAAATAAAACAGCACCTTTATGAGATAATTAATGGATGAAAGAGTCTGGAGATGCATATGTGGTAAAAGGCGTGTTATGTTCAGAAAACACTGGATGACCCTACATGTACATATACATCCATGTACATACCAGAAACCGGGAACTAGACTCAGTGGTTAAAAGTAAATGCATGAAGTTGAGAAGAAGGAGAAGGGAGAGGGAGGCTCTGTGGGGACATGGAGGTTGGGATTGAGGGCAGATTGATCAAAACATTGTGTACATGCATGAACTTCTCAAATAATAAATTTAAAACATATGCTTTAGGAAAGAAATAGAACACTGAAGACAAACCTCTGCCTCTTGGATTTGCCTCCTACAGTGTTTGGTACCTAGAATTTTTAAGAAAAATTATCAGATGCCAAGATGGGGGTAGAAGAGGCGACATTCTGCATGTCTTTCATTGTCTCCGATGACTCACATTTTTTTCCCATCTGGAAGTTTGTTTGTTTTCAAGTTCTCAATATGGTACAAAGACTGTTCCAAGCAAGAAACACGCCCACGTTCACTTTGCAAATTAGTAAGTTTACTGAGATGATGTTAGGTACTCTCAAGGTAAGAGAACGCTAGCAGTGGATTCGGGTTTCCATTGGCCAAAAGTTAGCACGTAGATACTTTGCCTCTGTGTCCAGCTAGCCACCTCTCCCATGGCATCTCTCTGCACGGCTGCCTTGCTTCTACATCTTTCTTAGATGGGCTTTTTATATTTGGTTTTGTTGTCCTTGGCAATGACTCAAAATCCTGATCTTGGTGACTGTCCAGTTTCACACAACAAACTGACTCAGTATCCCTGCTCCTAATTGCTAAAGAGAGGCAGAGAATCCAGCCTGAAAGATGCTTCCTTCTCAGCTCTGATAACTGAAAAGCAAGGGAGACGTTTGATAGATACGTGCACACTGAGGTTAAATTCCCAGCAGGCGGTGTGGAGATCCCTTATCTCAAAGCAATGCACTAGAGTGGGAACAATGACAAGTCATGCCAAGAAGTTAATAATTGCAGAGCTAAGTGGGTTTTGTAAAAGAAGAGAGACTTGTAAGTTGATGGGAAGCAGCTCCAACCTCAGCTTAACTCATTCCTTGGACAGTTGGCTTGAAGTTTTAGCCCTCCAGATAAAAGATGCAGGACATTAATAGCAATTGCAGAATGAGTGATTCTAAAGGTAAATCCTATAACATGTAGGTCAAACAGACGCTATAGCTAATATGCATAAAAAGAGTGTTTGACAAATATCAGTGTAACAATTCAATAGCTCTTTGTCAGTGAGTGAAGAAACAGCAGAGTAATTTTTAAAAAATATTTCTTGGTTTGTTTTTCTATTTCTCTTTTATTGAAAATAGATTTTTTTTCCTATCATATGTTCTGATGATGGTCTCCCTTCCCCCGTCTCCTCCGTGATCTTCCCCAACTCCCCTCCCATCCAAATCCACACCCTTTCTGTCCCTTGTTAGAAACCTTTCTGTCCCTTGTTAGAAACTAACAGGCATCTAGAGAGTAATAATAAGATAAAACAAAGACATAAAAACTGATATAGGGCAATAATAATAAAATAATAATACTAATAATGCAAGAAAAAGCACAAGAAACAAGCTCATATGAATGCAGGAATGACACACGTGTTTTCACAAACAGAAATCCCATAAAAACACAAAGCAGGAAGTCATAATGTATATGCCACAGACATGTAATAGTAAACAAAGAAGAAAAGAAGCCCTGACAAAACATCATGAGACAAAACCCCTCCAAGATGCCGCCGAGTTTGTTGTCATCCACTGCTGGGCACGGGGCCTTTAGAGTGGTGTGCACCTCCACTGAAACCCCCTTGGAGAAAACTAATTTTTCATTTGCCGGTATTTATCAATTGGAGAAAGCTCCTGGGTTAGGGCAGGAGGCTTGAGTTTACTTCTCCTCTCAGTGCTAGGACCCCATCTGGCACTGACCTGTGCAGGCCTTGTGCGCGCTGCCACAGTCCCTGTGAGGTCATGTGGATCAGTCCGACTGCATTTAAAAGGCCCCGTTTCCTTGGTGTCCTCCGTCCCCTCTGCCTCTTCCACTCCTTCTGCCTCCTCTTCCACAGGGTTCCCTGGGCCCTGGTGAGGAGAGGGATTTGATGGAGACCTCCCTTTCAGGACAGCGATCCAGGGTTTCTCATTCTCTGCATAATGTCCAGTTGTGGGTCTCTGCACTTGTTGTCGTCCCTGATAATGGCTGAGCAAGACACTAACCTATGAATATAGCAAAATATCCCTAGGAGCCATTTTATAGCTGCATTCCTTTAGCAGAACAATAGTGTGGGTTTTCCCCTGGGTCCCTGGACTGCTTTCATGTTCTTGGCCATCAGCACAGCATTGGGGGTAGATTCCACCTTATGGGGTGGTCCTTAAATCCGATTAGATGCTGGTTGGTTACCCCCACAAGCTGTGTGCCACTACTGCACTAGCACGTCTTGCAGAAAGGTCATTATGGTAGATCTAAAGATTTGTGGCTGGGTTGGTGTTTACCCTTATGAACACTAGTCTGTAGGGGTGAAAGTTCTAGATAGGCACCAGCTCGATTTCTTTGTGTTCTATGAGTTGTGTAGATGTTGCCTTCAGCAATAGTGAATAACCAATAGCCTTTGCCATAGCCTGGGTTGTTCGCAGGTTCCCACAGGGTCCTTTAGGTCAACAACAATTAGATGTAAACCATTCCTAGAACTTCATTTGGTGATTAGAGATGTCTAGTTGGAGTTCCATCTTCCCTACTATTTGGCGATTTCATTTAGATCACCTTTTACATGTAAATATTTTAGGAAGCTTCTACTATATTAGGTCTCCATACAATCCCTCAAATGGCCCTTAATTTAGCTCCCTATATGCCCTTCCCTTTCTCCCTTTTCCTGCATCCCATTTGATCCACCCATTCCAACCCCTCCCCCATCCATCCATAGGTATCTCTTCTATTTGAATCTCCTTAGGAAGAGGGAAAATGTTTTGTTTTTTGTTTTGTTTTTAAACCAGGACCTTTGTGTTTAGCAGCTAAACATTTGGAGCCTGAAATATGAAAAAGAACAGGAGCTAGAAGAAATGTGCACAGTCACCTGGGCTCACAGATTTTTTTAATGTACAATGGAATTTCCTCCAGAGACTTTCACAGCTCAAGAGAAAGAAAGAATGTCTCCTGTGATTTCTCCTGGTCCCTCTGTTTTACGTAACCCTTGCTCCTTGAGCCCCAAACTGACATTATAACAATATATTCTTAAGATGGATTATTTTGCCCAGTTTTCTAAGCCTTAACCATTTATTTAAACATTTTTTTTAGATGTATTTGTTTTGTTCTGTCGTATTTTTATTCGTATGCGTGTTTTGACTGTGTGTATGTATACCCTGTGCTTGCCTGGCACCCACAGATGTCAGAAGAGGGCGTCAGATCCACTGAAACTACAGCTCTGGATGGTTGTGACCCATCTCACGGGGGCTGAGCTGAACTCAGGTCCTCTATAAAAACATGTGCTCTCTACCACTGAATCATCTCTCCAGCCCCAGCCCTAACCATTTCTTAACTTTGCATGACTAAAATGTTTTAAGATCCATGTCATCAAACTTGCAAACAAACTTCAAGAGGAACTCTGAGAGACTTCCAACAACCAATGGAAAGCGCTGCTCATCTCTGCACATGTGGCTAGTAGAGATTGTTTTCAGGGCTAAGCTATGTGTCCAGCGAGAGGCAAGATTTGTGTGGCCAAATGTGTTTATGCTAGTCATGCTTATTTTTTTTAGTCACGTGATCAAATTTCATATGACATAGACTAATGAGTGGAGAGAAATCTGTTCTTTCCTGACTACTAGGCTGAGTACTTCAGAGTCTAAATAATTTAATTGCAGAAACTTTCAGTGAACTTAGTAATTATTCACACCAGCCATTCAGTAAATATTTGTTGAATACTTTCTGCAGGCCACCCTTGACCCAAGACAGTGAGCATACAGAGATGAATAAAGCAATGTCTGTCTTCTCAATCTGGGAGACCAAATGCTTCCTTACAGACCAGTAGTTCTCAACTTTCCTCATGCTGCAATCCTTTAATAACAGTTCTTCATGTGGTGGCAACCCCCAACTATAAAATTATTTTCATTGCTACTTCATAACTATAATTATGCTACTGTTATGAATCATAATGTAAATACATGATATGCAGATGGTCTTAGGTGACCCCTGTAAAAGGATCATTTGGTTCCCAAAGGGGTCTCGACCCACAGGTTGAGAACCACTGTTATAGACCGTCCATGGGTGACATACTTCCGCATGATGGGCACATATAACCTTGAGGGTTAATAGGTAGGTCTGGAGAGAT
Organism: Cricetomys ansorgei; assembly: GCA_026225945.1. Taxonomy (NCBI): domain Eukaryota; kingdom Metazoa; phylum Chordata; class Mammalia; order Rodentia; family Nesomyidae; genus Cricetomys; species Cricetomys ansorgei. Next base: position 4,877,907 of record JAMJFZ010000271.1, on the reverse strand, counting down.
GGTTTGGTCGTTAAGAACACTTGCTGCTCTTGCAAAGGAGTTCAGTTCCCTGCACCCATCCCAGGAAGCTTGCAACTACCTGCAGCTCCAGTTTCAGGGCATCTGATGTCTTCTTCTGGCCTCTTCAGGAAGCAGGCAGGCACATGCATATGTATGCATGTGCATATAGGCAAGCACTCACACATGCACATAAAACAAAAAATTACTAAGTCCCTTTTTAAGAAAGATAGAGGACTCCAGAAGTTAGAGGAAACTTACTCAGATACTGTGAAACAGACAAAGAAGTTCCAGCTAGAGGAAACAGTATTAGCAAATGTCTGGTGGGGGAGGAATGAGCCGAAGATACTTTAGGGACTTAAATAACAGAGAAATATAGGAGCTGCAGTATTTGACATGAGACTCATCATCAAGACGAGCTCACAAAATGTCCTTGTGATCAGTTCACTTTTTCTATGAAATCCTTCCAACCTGCAAACCTCTTTCTGAAACCACAAGTCAAGGTAAAGCCTTCAGCACCATAGTTATTTCTGTCAGGAAATTGTTCATCTAGATAATAAAACCAATACTGAAAGGTTGTACCACAGACGTGGAATGGTTGCTACGACTAACTGTGACAATCTGGTTTTGAAGCCTTTGCGAACAGATTCATGGGAAGAACTTGGAAATTTTTAGAGAAATGGTCTGAAGGAGCCATCTACACAAGCAGTTCAGAGGGCAATTTTGATGTGAGCTTAGAGGACCAGCATCCCAAGAGAAATGGGAGTTGAAAGACTGGTTTCAGGAGGCTTCAGTGGGAGAGAAGGAGCATTGATGGGATTTGGTTAGTGTCCATCTGTGTAACACTCTGCAGAAAGGGTTCTCTGTTTCATCTGCAACCAGGAAAATTTGTGGCTAAGTTTAAAACCAATGGACTGACTCATTTGGCAGAGGAGATTTCAAGACAGCACAGCATTCAAACCAGGGCGTGGATACCCAGAGTTGGCATAGAATGCAGAGTGGGAGGATCTGCAACACATTTGGACCAGTAGAGGAGCAAGCAGAGAGGTAAATATGAGGAGGGTATGTTGTTAATGTTATCAGCGCCTTCAAGAGAAAGCAGACAGTACACTAGGGCGGATTCCTGAGGGCATCCCAGGAACTGGATACATCCCCCCATCACCCATCACAAGCTCCAAGATATGAAATTATAAAATCTCTAAGCACACTTCATTTTTTCAAAAAGAGAGCCCCTGTGGTGTCCTTGATCACCTAGGGAAGAGTTTATCCAAATTCAGCCACCCAGATGCCAGAGGCCACTGTGGCTGAGGGTCAAAAGGGATCAGATACCATGCAAGGCAGTGGTGGGGCAGCATCTGTAAAATGGGAAAGTGTTTGTTGATATGACTATGGAGAGAGACGTCTCTCACTTCACTTGGTAGCCTGGTGGGAGCCTCTCACCAGCAGAAAAGCAAGAGCTCCAGCTGCTGGAGCCTTTCCTCTCTCCCAGATTTCACCCTACAGTTTCCTAGGAATCTCACCAAATTCCCATTTACAATGAGAATCATGTCTGAAACTCTTGTGCAAAGCTAGTGGCTCCTGGGTCTTGTCATACCAGATAGCAATCCCGTTCAAGGCCTCTCCAGAAGCCACCCTGTAATCTCAATTATCAAAGAGCAGGACAGGGGTAGAGGAAGGTAAGTTCTCCAGAAGCCTGTTAAGCGATGATATTCCAGAGAGCTTCCCTAAATCCTACACAAACACTACCAGGATATGAAAAATGCACCCCTCCTTTAGAGAAGCCTACCCTCATGCTTTTGCTCCTGAGACAGTTCCTTTCTTGATATATTTAATAAAATCTTTGATTCTGAAATTTTTTTCTACATCAAAACCGTAAGTACCAGTTTAGCTTGAGTCCAGGCCTCTGAAAGATGAAAGGAACTGGTCAGGTGACAGTGTGGGGCCGGCTTTCGGTTTCCTTATCAATGGCCATGGATGACACTTTGTAGGCACAATGCTGGTTTTTACAAGTATGAAGAATGCAGGATATTAGGGGGGAGCTTCCTCCAAGTTACAAAAGGCATCGCATCCTAAGAGACCAGATAACTTATCAGGGTCAACATACCTTCAAGCAGGCCCTGCAAACAGAATGCTTGAAGCTTTAAGAATGGAGCCCAAGAGGCAAACCTCGGGATGATGAAGTCAATGCCCAGAAGGGCCACAGACACGAGCATAGCCATCTGAGGGCTTCAGCCTGTTAGCGCTCATATCATGATACCGTGTATGTGGACAGAGCGCTACAGGTTTTAGTAACTTCCACGCTGGCTTTGGTCTTGCTTTTGTCAAAACCTCCTTCGATATTCTTCTGTTCTTCCCTCTGTCCTCCAGAGGTACTTGCATGTATGTCATGCACATATAGACAAGCGGGCACACATAAATCAAAGATGCTTTAAAACGAGAGAGATAACAGAAACAATGTGAGCTGTCTTTCATTTTAAATGCAAATGAATGTAGAACGGTCCTCCCAACCTTCCCGAACAGTTTACGACGAAGCAGCGCTATGAAGCCGAAAAAGCAACTGCAGATGAAGGACCTCAAGAGTCAGAATTCAGACGGGATTTGGGTGTGCAAATTGCCTGTGAGATGGAGAGTCTTAGTTTCCCACCTGTCAGTAAACATCCTCTAAGGAGTGTATAAATGAGACTTCTACATCATTTGTTTAACGGTTTAGAGCCGGACCTAATCCGTTTCCGCATGACAGCTTTGAGGTGTCTTTCTCTAGTTTTTTGATGGGAATTTGAAACACTGAGAACAATTTGTGTGAGCTAGGATCAGACAAAGGATGACAATGCGGTGTTATTGGAGAATGTTAATGCTTAGGAGAACCTATTATACTGCTGTCACTCACAGTAAGCTGAGGCACCAAGTGCTTTCACATGTGGCTTATCTCTCCATCATCGACGGAGGAATGTTGATGCCGCTGCTCTCCCCAAAGCTTCTGCATGCGGAATTTTCTATGGTTTTCTGTGGATAAGCAACGCACGCATTGGAAAGCACAGAATGCTGGTGTGGGGAAATTGTACTTCCTGATTATATGTCTCATATATATATATATATATATATATATATATATATATATATATATATATATATATATGATATATATCAGTCGTGGCTATGAAGATTAAACTGAAAAATGGCATTTTCATTTTTTTAAATTAACTAAGAATAAATATCCTTTTGTATCATTTAGGAAATGCTATGTACTTACTTATTAAAAGTCTATGAACTCAAATAGAAAAGTACATAATAATTTTTCTGTCCAGAGATCCAATATAAAGTCTATGTGTGACTCTACCTGCAATTCCAAACGAGTAGCCATCTTTCTCTATGACTATTTCAATGATTATTATTCTTAAAAAAACATAATTTTCTAGAAAATAATTTTTTTATTAATGATAAGCTGCTCAAACATCTTGCAATTATTTGTCATTGTATTGTTTTTTTTTAAATCCCAATTAAAAAGGCTAGCTGACAACAGAAGTGACTAAGAATAACAACAATTATTACTGCCTACTGTACTAGATACAACACTTGTCACGGTTAAGTAAACGATATTACAAGGTCTTTTCAAGTAGCTGGTACGTGTTATTTCTTGGTACTGTTTTAGGGTGCTTAGAGTGGATATTAGCATTTGAATCAGTAGACTGAATAAAGGAATTGAGCCTCATCGGTGTGGATGGACATCTACCACATTGAAGGCCCACATACATCAAAATACTACAAAGGATGAATCTGCTCTCTCCTTGTGCTAGATCATGCACCTTTTCCTGCTTACAGACATCAGGCCACTTGGCTCTTGGACCTTTAAACTCAGAGGTTTCCCTGGTTCCCAGGCTTTAGGCTGTGACCAGCTTTCTTGAATCTCCAATTTGAAGACAGAAATTTGCCTCTGTGATCGCATGAGGTAATTACTTTTTAAAATCTGTATCACCTGTACCTACATACCCTTTCTGATTCTCTTTCTGCGTCTCTGGAAAACTCTAATGCAGATGTTGCTGAAGAGAACAGTCCAGAGCAACAGAAGTACAAAGACGGATTTACTGAATGAATGTAAGGGTTTTCGTATTTTTTCTCTAGTTTGATTCGGTTTAAGCAAATGCTGATGGCTGCATATTCAGTGGAAAGAGATCACTGATAGTCCAAGCCATTAACTCTTTATAGATTTATAAAATATTTACATTGGGTAGTCCTAACCAATCACTTTTTATAATTGTTCTTGGAAGACTAAGGGATATAGTTATATTCATTCTTCATTCCTAATGTCCCAGGGAGAGTGAAAAGAAGAATTTACTTCAGTATTTTGATCGTGACTTTAAGTACTGCAAAAATATTCCAAGAGCGTCTAGACATGCCGTGAGTGAGAGCCTAATTTCTTAGAGTTATAAGACTGATGTGGATGAAAAGCAAACTCAGGCCCTTTTCCTGCTATAGAGTGAGTTGCAGAAAAGTGAAACTCCCAGCCACAAAGCATGCATGTAGTTAAATTGAGGGCGTTGGCAAGGGAAGAATGAAACCCAATGCAAAGACAGGAGAATGTACTGGAAATTCCTGTTGAAGCTGGAGACATGGTTCCTCTAAGTTGCGATGGGTCTTCTTTGCTAGTAGAAACTTCCCAATATCCAGATAAGGTGGCTTTTTAAACTCCAGAAGTAGTCTCACCATTGCTTAAAGCAGTGAATCTCTTCCCTCAATTGGCGGCCAATGGTAGCAGTCTCCCTCAAAAGACCCAGCAGGCCTCTTCTGGGACTGTGTACAACAGTGGTGTGGAGTGCCCGTGAAGAAGTGTGCTGCACTCAAACAGCAGCTTAATTCACACAGGAAGAAATTCAGAGAGCATGTAAAGGTGGGTGCTTAGTTCATGGCTAATAGTAGATGAAACACAGATTTAGATTAGGCCAAATTTATCGATATGTGCTCCCTAAGGAAAGATTCCACAATTAATATCTCAGCATATGGAGTTCCTCATGTTTGTTTAGTTGGTTCAGTGAAACAAGACCAAAAATGGTCCACTCCCTCTGCTGGAAGTGGACCTTTTAAATTGTATCCTTTAGTATTACAGTTGCAGGACAGACAGTATTACATCATACTCCTATGAATATAAAATATCTCTCTATTTGCTTTGTGGTACACAATAGTAACCATACTTCTTCTAGTAACCATACTAGATGTTCATAATGATGTTACACAGAGGGTTTTCTATCTAGATGATGACTGAAAAGCTAATTAAAAAATACCAGTGCCAGGTACTGCAATAGTAACAGAACTGTGCTGTTTTCTGGGATTTGCTTTTCCTTATTTTTCCAGTGGAGTGAGATGGATGTCTCTTTGATTCTGTTTATGTGACTGCAGAACCTGGAAAAGCTGTTGCTGGTATTCATACATAATATACTGCTACTATTGGTCCAATTATATATTGATATATATAAATATTTATTTATATATATATATATTTATATAAATATTTTTATTATTTAAATGATGTAATTAAGGATATGTAGAAATTCAGCTGGTGGAAAATAGGAGGAAGTAGGTATCCTAGACAGAAGACAGGAAATGCTCAAGTACATTGCCAGGTATGTATGTGTGTGTGTGTGTGTGTGTGTGTGTATTTGGACCAATAATAGATGTGTATATAATTCGAAGTAGGTGGATGACAGGTAGATAATGCCTGTAACTCTAGCACTCAGGAGGCTGAAGCAGAAGGATTGTGAATTCAGGGCCACCCTGAGCTACATAGCAAGACAGCGCCTCAAATCAAACAGTAAAATAAAATTGAACAGCTTTCAAGATTTGTTTTTCTAGGTTTGGGGGATAGCAGTAGGCTAGTCCATGGAAGTTCCACGAGTTAAACCATTAAAGATCTTGGGGAGTAAAAAAAAAAAAAAGAAAGAAAGAAAGAAACCACGGCGTTTATAGGACTATTTGGCATTTCTGCTCCCACAAGCAACCTGGTTAAAGTTGATAATTACGTAACCAGGCAAAAATTTTAGAGACTGAAGATGACTGCAATAAGGAATACATGTGAAACGAAATGGAGTGTGCCGAGTTATTTAAAACCTTAAAATTTCTGCCATCTTATCAGATATGTCTGAGTCACCAGAAATATTTGATTTTGTACCAAAGAAGTTAATTAAGAATAGCTAAATTTTATCTCTCTATAAAAAAAAAAAAAAAAAAAAAAAAAACCATACCTCACTGTTACATTCACTGGTTTGTTTGTTTGACTTCATCATAAATTCTGATAGAATTGTGCTTTCATTGCTGAGTCTAGGCTAGCTGGCTGTCTACATCCCTGGCAACACCCCCCACCCCCTACCCCACCCCCTACCCCCATTCATCCTTTCTGCCCAGAATGCTCCTGGTCTCTCACAATTCCCCCACCTGGCACTGTACTTGAGCATTTCCTGTCTTCTGTCTAGGATACCTACTTCCTCCTATTTTCCACCAGCTGAATTTCTACATATCCTTAATTGCACCATTTAAATAATAAAAAATAGTGTATCTTATGTGTTTCCAAGCATCTGCATGTAAACTCGACCTTCTACCCTCTGTTCTTTCAGGATACTCTGTTTCTAACTTTATTAGAGCACTCATCGTGCTGCCTTGTAATAACCAGTTCTCCTGGTTATTACATCAGTGAATAAAACTCTTTGCCATATGAATGGTCTTGGAACAGAAAAATGAAAAGCCACTGTTATATTATATATCTGTTTCTCTCTCCCTCTCTCTCTCTCTCTCTCTCTCTCTCTCACACACACACACACACACACACACACACACATCTTATTTGTAGTCTCCAAAGAGATAGAAATTGTTATTATTCTCCTGCTAAAGATGAGAAAATCCATCTGAAGCAGAGACGTTCTACAATTCCGAATTGAGATGTCCTTCCCAAGCTGAACCTTAGGTCTCCGAGTGGTCCTGATAGGAAGTAAGAGATGCCCTCAAGGGGTGTAGCCTGATGGAGGTCTTTCAGCCACAAGAAGTGTGCTCTTGAGGAAAAACCATTGGCTCAGCTCCTCATCATTCGCCTTTGGCTTCTGACCACTGGATGTGTAGCTTTGCTTAACACGAGCTTCAACCATGATTATTTGCTACAGGCCTGAACCTGTAGGGCTAACAGACCACGGATTGGAACCTCCGAAATACTGCGACAAAGTAAGTGTTTTTTGATTTTTTTTCCTTTGTCAGTTGCTTCAGATATTCTGTCACAGTGACAGAAACCTGGCTACCTCAGGAAGCACATACTAAGGGACTCGCTGCTACTCACTGACGGGCCACAATTCAAGAGATCTGATGATGTCAGTGGCAAAGCTGTTCACACAGTCTGTGTTGAACACTCTTCAGGATAAGCAACCAGACAAGCAAGGTAATAGATTCAGTTCTTTCGTCTCAGGAACATACCAGGTTATACCAGGCATTTGATTAACATTCTTGAATCAATGTAAACATAAACAAACAAATGAGAGCATGCGTGTTGTTTTCCTCACTTCATGTAAGAGAAGTTCTTTGGAATCGATGTAGATACGTAGATTATTTTTTGGGAAACCAGTCATAATTTAAAATATATTAGTGTACTTTTCTGGAAGTGTGCCTACACTGAACACTCTTACACAGTTTATTTTTAATTTATACTGGATTTTCGCACAGTGGGCGTGTGTAAGAGGAAGCAAGGCCACCTGCAAAGAATGGCTTCCAGCATGCTACACGTCTCCAGCAATGTGACTTCCACGGCTCAGGCATCGATATCAGAAAACCGTGGGCCCACCCAAGACAAGAGGCTTTGGAATACGTCCAAAGAAGAGCAATGAAAATGATGAACTGGCTGGAAAATTATCTTCCTGAGGAAAGGTCACAGGAACGGGTCTACCTAGCATAGAAATATGAAGGGGCAAACCTACCGACATGCTCCAGGAATGTGAACAGGCTGAGGTGAGCAGCTGGGTTTAATTCTTAGTTATGATGGGGAAAGTACAGGCTAATTAATTTCAAATGGGGCATAGAAGCTTTAGGTTAGTCCCTGTGAAGTCCTTACAAAACAATAGAATCCAGTAACCCGAAAAGCTACGGCAGTTCTTTCTTTGGAAAGGTTTTGTGAGAAACTTCAGCTTCTCTGGAGCAGAAACGCACTCCGCCTGGCCAGGCTGGAAGGGGGAATGGAAATGCGGTTAGAGGGAAAGGGTGGGGCTGGACTCGGGCCTCCCTGCTGTTCATTTTGGAAATGAAATTATCTCCAACAAACTTGGCTTTTAGAAAAAGCCTTTTCTCTTTCTCTCTCTCTCTCTCTATGATTTTTCCTATCGTCTTCAAAACGCGAGATCCAAGTTCTTATAAGAACATTATTTTGGAAAAACCTCTCAACTCTTTGGTGCGATACTTTTTGGCAGGAAATGTTATAGAGTCCTGAGTAATTTGAGCGATGATTTATGAACAATTACTAGAGGATGACAAAGCAACAATGTCAAAGAGGAGGCTTTGGGGAGTTATGAAAACACTCAGGACCCGCAGCGCAGCTAGTCTGCCTGTCTGCTCTCCTTATCTCTGGGCCGCAGCGCCGGCGTGGATAACGCGGCGGTTCATACCGCTCAAGGCACCCGGGACGCTGCCTCTCCTGCCTTTCTGCAGACACAAGCTCCGCGAGCCCCCACTGACAATACTGTTTCTCATCTCACGGAGCCACGTGAGAACGTCAGGGGTTAGCAGTGTTTTTATTGGATCGTATTCCCCATGCATTGCTCTAATACAGTATTAATATGATACAGATGTATTAATGTATTGTGGCATCACAGATATTGAAGTATAATGGCACAAGGACTTATGCGGGAAGGGTTTCCAAGGTCTGCTGAGACTTCCTCCATGGTCCAAAAGAAAGGAATTTCCAGAAGGAAGCCCATTCACCATAGAGCAACCACACTGTCTAGACGGCCTAAATTGGTGGTATGGGAAAAATGTTGCAAGCAGATAATTAAATCAAAATACACTTTACCTGCCATTTGGATCACCAGCAAAAAACAAAAAGTCACATTAATTGTAAATCCCAGCAATCTGAAATGTGATTAATTTTTTAATGCTACTTCCCCTTTAACCCCCACTCCCTCACCCCTCCACTCCCCTACTCCCTCCAGAGAATATTTTCTTCAATTCACTTGAAGAAAAAAATAAATTCGGAAAGGTTCTTCGTCATACAAGGAATTCTTTGTTCATGCTGGCTGCTGACATTCTAAACAAACTTATCCTTCAAGATAAGATTATCTCCTCAAAGAACCCAGGCTTCTCTTTTTCTTTTCCGTCATCAATGTGCCAACATAAAAGGCTCTCACGGTTAGACCCTACATGCTGGATTCAAACGCAATGTAAGAGAGATTGCCTGCGATGCAGTCTGTCTAGGGTTGTGTTGCTTCCAGATTATGCTGGGACTCTCAGGAGTGAGTAGAAAGGCTGGATCTTCAAGTGCCCAGTAAGAGGGAGGTGTGTAAAGAGTAGGACTCCACTGCACAGGGTAAGAGTGTGATCTGGGCCTTCCACAGAAGGAAAACCTTTTCTCTGGATCCTGTGAGTAGACCTATCTGGTAACTGATGCTGAGACTAAAACAGAGAGTGTCTTCGTCTTAGTGGTTTATTGCTGTGAAGAGACGCTATGACCACAGTAACTCTTATAGAGGAAAGCACTTAATTAGGACTGGCTTACAGATCAGAGGTTTAGTCTGTTACAGTCATGGCGGGAAGCATGGTAGCACGCAGGCAGACATGGTGTTGGAGGGGTAGCTGAGAGTTCTACATCTGAATCTGAAGGCAGCAGGAAGAGAGAGTCACTGGGCCTGGCTTGAGCTTTTGAAACCCCGAAGCCCACCCCCAGTGACACACTTCCTCCGACAAGGACACATCTCCTAATCTCTCCCAAGTAGCATCACTCCCTAGTGACCAAGCATTCGAATCTATGTGCCTAGGGGGGCCATTACTAGTCAAACCACCGCAGTCTTTTTGCCAGCTTGAGTTGTTCGCCATGTGTGCCTCTCCAACTTTCACGAACTTTCTCTGCTTCAGCAGAGTGTGCTGTAGTGAGGGCTCAGGCCTGCAGGGAGCACCTGGGAGGCTACTGAATCATCAGTAGTCATATGTTCCTTTTCATTGAAGCCAACGGAGACGTGACTGGAGAGCTGTTTTGCTGAGTTGTCATGAAGAAATTAAATGAATGTTCATGGAAACTGCTTCCCAGAAAGTTATTTTTAGTGACACTTCTGGTCAAAACAACTCTAGGAAACCCCAGAATTCCATGAAGATAAATTCCCTTGAAGGAAATTTTCACCCAAATTTTGTGGAGTCAGATATTTACAGTTTTCATGAAGCCTAGATATTGCCAAATATGTTCTATATATTTGTACTGTGTATTGTGTTGGCAAGAATGTCAGCAAAGATAAGGTAGGGTTATTTAGATGAAGGACCACTGTGTCATAGTCTCTTTGGTTCTTGCTATGCCCGGGAGTGGGACGGGGAAGAGTGTCCTTTTGTCTTTACATGATACTAGCTAGTTCTTTTGCTTACTAGAAGCTGGGAAATAGAGCTGGGCCCAGGGGCCAGCTGGTAAAATGCCTGTCACACATGAGGACCCGAGTTTACACTTGTAGTACCACATAAAGTGTGCAGTATCACGTGCCTGTACGATAGGTACTGGAGAGGCAGAGACGGGGGATTCCTGGAACTTGGTGACCAGCCAGTCTCTTAATCAGGGAGCTCCGGGATTGTTGAGAGACCCTATCTCAAAACATGAGGTGTAGAATAATAGAGAAAGTCACCTACATGCATGTGTGTGCACATGCACACTCACATGTGCAAATGCACATAAACACGTACACACATATACACCCCCCCCACACACACACACTCTTAAAAACACTAACTGGGAAGTAAGTATCTCCTTATCTCCATTTAAAACAACGGAATGAGTTACTCTTCAGTTACCTACGTATTTTCTGCCAAGTATATATTTCTCAAATCCCTTAGGACCAATAGTAGCACATATTATATACCTTTGGTATATACTTTCCAGCCATAACTGCTCAATATTTTCAGGATGACACTCCGATCTGTTATAGTAATTAGGATCATCGGACGACTAGACGCATACGTTCTGAGAACCAAGATGGTTTGTAGCTCAGAGAAACGAAAGTAGGGATCCTAGACTTCTGAGACACCTTGTGAGATAAAAGCAATACGTTTCGGTGAGTAGTTATTTGGTATTACAGACGAGGGAGGACGAGGAGCAGACATGGACGTCTAATTCAGAAATGTGGATGGAATAATGGTGTATGCAGGAGGTGGAAGACTTGGGGGAGAAGTGAATAAAAAAAAATAAACCATGAGTTCAGTTTTAGACAAGAGCTTAAGGCAAAGTATGTTACAACACGTTGCTGGGAATTTGGGCAAGAGAAACGTGGCAAAGAGTCCTCTGTAGTAAGCTGTGGTAAGACACATGGACGGATGACGTCAGCATCGAGGAATCCTGGCAAAGTGGACCGAACCAGGATAAAGGGAGAGACTGACAAATAATCTTGAGATAAAAATTGGGAGGATTGGCTGACGGAGTACTTGTGGGGGAGGAGGGAGAGGAAGCGGGCCAGGATGAGCACAGATTCCTGGCTAGAGTGACCAGGTGGATGATGCACCAATTAATTAACACAGGAAGGAAGAGTGGGTTTGCAATGAGGAAAAGAAAAAGATCAGATCCACTTTGAATGTGTCCTATTTGAATTCGATGAGTAAGACACCCAAAGGGATCTAACTGAAAGGCAGTTGTCAGTGTGAGAGTGAAACTCAACGGAACTGGAGAACTGCAGGCCTGGAGCTCAGATTGGCAGGATCCTGATATTGTTTGTGGTAGTTGCTGAAGCAGAGTGAGAATGGTGGGAAGATGGAATCTAATGGGTAATTGTCGGGGGCAGAGGAAGAGAAGTAGGACTGTAAGGCTAAGGGAAATACTCAGGAAAGTAAATAGAAAAGAGTAGTCCATTGGATGTTAGGGTAGTAAGTAGTTTAAAAATTCTATTCTGGTCCATAGAATCAGTCCTGGAAAACTGTCCAGCCAGATGGGAACTACAAAAGCACAGGAAATGCACTGGAACGGTGGCCCTGACCGCACAGGCTCTACTTGTTGTGTCTTCAGCCTGACACGCCACAGCAAACACTGGTAATGTTCAGAGTATTGAGAGAGTAGTGATGTGTAGACTGAAAACTGGGATACACAAGGACATAGGTAGAAGGAAATGGAGGAATAGGAGCCTTTTCTCCCTGAATGCTGGAATTGTGTTGGTGCTGGAAGAGGAGATGGTGCGGTGATGAACTGGGGGCTGGGCAGGGTCAGAATGAAAATAGAGGATGTCTTTACTGTGTGATCTTTATGAGGGAGAAACAGAGAAACCTGGGAAGGCCGCTGGAGGGCGCTATTGAGTGTCCTGTCTAGTTTTAGGCCAACTTGACCCAAGCTAGAGTCATCTAAGAGGAGGGAACCCCAACTGAGAAACCACTTCCATGAGATCCCACTGTAGGCAAGTCTGTGGGGCAGTTTTTTTAACTAGTAATTGAAGTGGGGGAACCCAGTCCACTGTGGCTGGGAACACCCCCATGTAGCAGAACACTTGGAAGAAGTTTTTGTTATTTTGTTTTTTTTTTAAAAAATGCAAAATGACTAGGTTTAAGTTTCCACCCCAGGTGTGGTTGATGTTTATGAGTTGGATTTGGAATGCTTGATGCAGGTGGCTATAATTTGGTTAGGTGCCGTCATCCTGGCACGTGTAGCTTGTTCTTGGGATTGTGTGCCACCTGGGTTTATGGGAACTTTTGCTTAGGGTTAAAAGGTCTGAAGCCCTGAGAGCCGGGGGTGGGTGTTGGTTGTGGTCTGTTGGTTGGGTTGTCCATCATTAGTGTATTGGTTCTTACTTAAAAGAACAAAAGTTGGAGAGATTGAGTTTACAGACAGTGAGCTGAGACGCTAGTCTGACTCACTGTCAGCTAGTCCTCTCCACGCTTAGGAAAGCCCAAAAGAGGCTGTGAGTATTTCCACCTTTCTCTATTCTATATCAAGGTGAAAATTTTTCTATTCTTCCTTTCTCTTTCCCTAAATTGAGGGCAAAAGATTGTAGTTAACAACTACACCCCTGGGCTGGTGGTTCTATAAGAAAGCAGTCTAAGCTAGCCATGCAAAGCAAGCCAGTAGGCACCACCCCTCCATGGCCTCTGTATCAGCCCCTGCCTCCAGGTTCCTGTCCTGTTTGAGTTTCTGTCCTGACTTCCTCCATCGATGAACAATGGTTTGGAAAAGTAAACCAAATGATAAAAAGTAAACCAAAATAAACCTTTCCTCCCCAATTTGCTTTTGGTCAGGATGTTTCATCATAATAATAGAAGCCCTAACTAAGACATTTGGGGTGAGATTTGATGAATTGGTTGTTTGAGTAAGAGAAGCCCCCATAGACTGCTTTGTTTGAATGCTTAGTCATCAGGGCGTGGCACTTTTTCAGAGGGATTAGGAGAGGGGGCCTTGTTGGAGGAAGTGTCACTGGGAGAAGGCTTTGAGGTTTCAGAAGCTCAAGGCAGGCCCAGTCCCACTCTCTCTTCCTGCTGCCTGCGGATCCAGACGTGGAACTCTCAGCTGCTTCCCCAGCACCATGTCTGCCTGCATGCTGCCATGCTCCCCTCCATGACGACAATGGACTAAACCTCTGAGAGTGTAAGTAAGCCGCCATTTAAATGCTGTGGTCATGGTGTCTCTTCACAGCAATAGAACACTGGCTGAGGCCGTTGAGGAGGGACAATGACCAGAGAGGCCAACTACAAAAGCTGGCTGTAGACAGCCAGGTAAAAACAAGGCACAGAGCTCACCATTTGCCCAGGTAAAGTTGCCAGAGAGGCCACTGATAAATATCAGGTTAGACAAGGGAGGGAAGGAGACGAGTAAAAACATGTGACTGAAGCAGGGACCTGCACAATAAAAGCTGCTGATGTTCTAGCCCAGTTTATGGGTTATGTGGCTTGGGGAGCAAGGAGCTGCAGGTGGGGGCAGTGGAGGGGGGGAATGTAAACGAGGAAACTTCAGGGTCAAAAGTGTAAGTATTGAAACTCCTGAGGCCCACCATGGGGGGCTCAACAGAAAGAAAAGTTCTTGCTAAGTCATTCGTGAGGTCTGAAATAAATTCCAGGGTGTAGACAATTGTGACATTTTAAAGAATGTTGCACAGGAGGGAGGCCTTACAGTAATGAAAATGAGAGCTACTTCAGAAAGCAAAGTGCCTTCACCCCAACCGTTAACATGATGAAGTAAAGTAAGATAAAATAAACTATCCCCTCTTCAGTTCGCACTACACTTACACCGGTAGCTCGTGCACTGATCAAAGGCAGCGTTCAAAGACGATTCCCCTACAACCTCACTTAACCAGGGCTGGTAGGTGATGAGCTCCCCGGGAGAAGGGATAATGGGGAAGAAAAAGTTTCTTTGTGGAAAAATCAGTGCTTAAATTAGATGTGAACGAAAGATAACTTTGTCTTAAATAGGAGGAAGTGGTATTCCCTGTCAACATGGACGGGTGCATGTCAGCGTGCAGGCAAGACATTGGAGCAGGAAAAAAAAAGACATTTTAAGTTCGCAGATGAAACAAAATAGGCATGGGTGGAGACATGAAGTGCTAAGCATTGCTCAACACCAAGCCTGAGCCCCACCAGGCCAGTGGAATGTCTCGCTGTGGAGTTTCTGTAAACTGTCTCCTTTGGCCAAGCGTTTGGAGTTGAATGCTTCTGGTCTCTGCCCAGCTATGGCCTGCATGAGGGAATCGAGGAGCGGGGTTTAGCCAGGGAGACGGGCTCTGTTACAGGCACGCTGACAACAACACTTGCAGGCCTGAACTAGAAATGCCTGGAAGCAGTGTGCTATCAGTCAGTTGGAAACGGTTTTAATAGTATCCAACAAGATGTAAATTTGAAAAGAACCTGACTGGATGTATCATGGTAGATAAAATGAGTTTATGTCTGTAACCTGAGAATTAAAGCATGATTAAAAACGTCAATCCCCACTTATCACAGGCTTCATTCTAAGCTGATTTGGCAGAGTGTGAAGGTAGTCACAATGAGAACAACAGGTTTTAAGAAAAGGAGAAGGTGTCCTGCCACATTTTACCCATTTCTAGCTCAATTGTCTTATTGTTGCTCGAAGCCAGCTGGGAGCAGAGCAGTTGCACATCTTGTATTTGAAGTCTTGCGGTAGAGGTGGTTTCTGCTCTGACTTTGAAGGCGCGGGATTGGGGGCATGGGCATAATTCACCAGATGGGGACTGGGAGGTTTTCCTTTCATGTTTCAAATACAATATGAACTGAACTATGACGTTAACCAGTCATAATTCTTTGCAAAGGTCAGCTAGTCTCCGCTGATTGAGATTTCCTGCCTCAAAGTACTCTTGATCTAAAATGGATTATGTGGGGAAAAATAGTCTACTGTTGCTCTCTCCATCATGAATTCTTTCCAAGTACCTGCTCTGGTTCCAGGATAACAAATGTAATTGTGGCTTAGTAATTCCTTTCCAGCTGGAATCTACGCTTTGATTTTCTATGTCAACTTTGTGAATATATTGTTTGTAGTTTAATTCTTCTCACTGGTGTTTGGTTGTTTTGCTGGGGGGGGGGTGGCAGTCCTTGTAGTTTGTATGCTTTCTCTTAAGGATTTTGTTTATTGCTGTCATTGTTTTTGTATGAGATAGGTTTTACTATGACAGCGTAGGAACAGGAGTGTGGCAAGTAAGAGAAATCAATAAGTCTTTTTCACACTTTTTCTTTATAGAACAGCAAATACTTTTCGTATGATACATAGGGATGACAACCAGTATTTTCCAAATACCTCTAACTTATTTAGCACTGGCTAGGAGCTCAATAGTATTGAGATGCCCAATGTGAACATAAAGAAACAAGCAGAATTATAGTTGCACCTTCAAAGTGTTTGTCACCTTGCTAAGGGGCAATTTTTGGCAGTACACAAGAAATGGTTTTAAACAGCATGCTGTTGAGGTCCGAGAAATAGCTCAAGTAGACACTGAGGGAAACTTATGGCCATTTTAAAGTTAAAACAGTTGATTTCCCGTAGGAAACACACTTACGTGCCAGGGCTAACCAATTAAAAAAAAATGGCAGCCCCAAATGTGGGTGCATCGGGTTTTTAAACAGCAGTCGCTAGGGGGGTCTCTTTGATTGGTCAGGACCTGAGCATGGGTCCTTACTGGATTGGCTCATTGCGTCTGACAGGGAAGGGAGGGGTTCTCAGGAAAGTAGGGTGCATGAGAGCCATGCAGAAAGCTCTAATTGGCCAGCAGCTGGCTTCAGGGCTTTCTGAGAATTACCAGAGATTTCTGAAGAGCCGAGGTCAGGGCCCGCCCATCACAAGGGGTGCCCTGGTGGTTCTCTCACATACAACTGAATAGCAATCCTGAGATGCAAAGCAAAGGCAGGTCAGTGTTAGAGAAGGCACGTGGTGAAGGAAGTAGCTAATCCCCTCGTAGACTAGAGAAATGGATGTAATGGCCAAGGAGAAACCGAGAGGCGGGACAGGATGGGAGCGGACATAGGATGCTTCTGATCTATTCTTTCTCTGGAGTATTTTCAACTACAGTAAGGTCTTTTTTTTTTTTTTTCTGTTTTCATCATCATGATATTCTTTTTAGAGCAGTCTAGAGTGTCTTCATAGGTTCCATCTTACAAAACAAACGGCAAAAAGAGGCAAAAGGGAAAGAGGGTCAGGTATGCTTGCCGCCCTGCCTACCCTTCAGAGTGAGTCTCTGACATCAGAGAAGTTACCCATCAGCTCTCTGGGCCAAGTAAGGTACCACTGCCTCTATTTGGAGATGGCTGTCTTCCTTTGATCTGGTTCTTCTTCCTCCATTCCTGTTGTTTGCATCCATCTACAGGACCCTTCAGGTGAGTGGGTAGAGTTGGCACGGAGCCAAGACACACAGGCTCCGGGAGTCAGGTGACCCGGTCCAGCGTCCCATTGGCTGCCAGTCTGCAGCTGTTGTTCCCTGGGCGTGTCTGGGTAGTTCTGTCTCTGGGCATGTCTGGGCAGGTCGGTCTCTGGATTCGTCCACGTGGGTCTCAGGCCTTGTTCTGTCCAGTGGCAGGTCCAGTTTTCTCCTACACATTCTCATCCTGCTTCTCCTATTTCCTTACATTTCACGATGGGGAAAAAAAATCTCCTGTAGACAAATTTGAGGGTTAGTGGTAGACCAAAATGGGACGACTTCCAAATTATGTTTACAATTCAGGAGGAACTCTTAACTTAAATTGAAAAGAAGGGGTCAGGAGAAACTCTGAGCAGTGAGGATAAAAACAATGTTGCCTACACAACTGGAAAGTAGAAACATTCTTGCCGAGCAAACCATCTAGTTGAGGCAGACAACTTACATCACCGCAGAAACAACTAGACCACAAAACTGAACATGGAGAACTAAACTTATGGCTATGACCTCCTTTTCAATAAAACAGGAAAAAAGAAGCTACCGTGTCCCACGATATCGGTTAATTCCTGGACCTACCTAACTACTTTGTTCAGCAGTTCTCAACCTGTGGGTCGCAACCAACCCCTTTGGGAGTCAAAGGACTGTTTCCCAGGGGTCACCTAAGACCATCATCAGATCAGATATTTGCAATTCATAACAGCAACAAAATTACAGTTATGAAGTAGTAACAAAACAATTTTATGGTTGGGGGGTCACCACAAGGTGAGGAGCTGTATTAAAGGGTCGCAGCATTAGGAAGGTTGAGAACCACTGACCTAGCTCTCTCTGAAGGCTAGAATGAAAACAAGGAACTGAATACATGGGGTATTGTTAAAGCTCATTCCACTCACAGACCTGGGACAATTTCATCCATGACTTACACAGCTTAGTTGGCCTCAGTAAGAATCCTTAGCCAATAATGGAAAGAAAACAAGATAAGCCCAGGGGAAGAAGAGAAACCATCAAGGTTGATACAAAGGTGTATGTATACAGGGTGTGACAGAAAAACAAAATGAAAAAACACAGATGTAATAAGAGTCAGGAACAGGCTGTGCTCTGGGGTCCACAACAGGAATGGATCCAAATGGTACTTTGGAGCAATGGACCAGCTCCAGGTGAAAATCAGGACAGTACCCTGAAAGTTCTTTAAACTCCAAGACAGTCAGTTTTATGTCACCCTTGTTGAGGGCTGAGTAACTGTTTCCCTACCACCACGTTGGTGGGAAAGGAAACCTAGCTAAGCAAGCCACTGTGACCTGGTGGAGAACCTTTTCGGTGGCTTGGGTCTCCCCATCTCTCTTGATCAAGGTTTGACAGCTTTTTCCAGATTGGTCCCAGTCTGCTTAATTTGTATGCACACACACACACAGCCAATCAGGATTTCTCTGACTTATGTAACAGAGGAGAGACAGTCTTTTCAAAGTGCAGCTGGGTGCTGGGTCCAGGCTCTTAGCAGGCTGCCCAGTCTGGGTGATAGTGGGAGTGTGTTGGGGGGGGGCATTTCCCAAAAGTCCTTTCTTCAGAGAAAGAAGCCTAAAGAAAAACTTGTGGTTCCTAGATGCTCCTAGGAGAAGAAAGGTTGCTCCTGAGACCCATTGGGACCAGCTAGGAACCCCCCCCCCAGACTCCATCCCCACACCCCGTACAGGCAGAGGGACCTCTTCAGGTGCTCATTACTCCTCACTTGCTCTTGCTGAAAACCCACCATTCCTACTGTGGCCCTCATGACCAGCAGTTTCATTTACAAGCAGCCAGCTTTCTCCAGGTCTTGAGACCTGCCGGAGAAAGGAGACTCCCTGCTCCGCTACACTTGTGGGTGACCTGATAAATGCAGACTTGCTCTCCAGGTCAGCATCCTCCTCCCAGTAACACCTGCTAACAATCTCTGCTGGCACCCGGAAGCCTGCAGAGCAGATCTGGAAGGATCACAGTCTCTATTGGGTGGCATCCCACTACCATTGAGGGCCCTACTTACCCCCTGGGGTGGTACCCCACTGTTTAGATTGCTATTCTCACAGGCAGAAGTCCCTATCATTTGTTTACTCCTCACTGTTTGCCCGTACCGTTCTTGGAGTGGGGCGAGGCAGAAGTCAGAATGGAGAATCAACTGTCTCAACATCAACTTCTACCTTGGAAAACTGCACATTTTCTTTTGAAAGACATGCCAACTTCCTTAATTATAATTTGCTTAAAGAAAACTATAGAGTTGTAGAAAATAATATTCTTTGTACAAAGAACCAATGTATGTGTGTGTGTGTGTGTGTGTCTGTGTGTGTGTGTGTGTGTGGAGTGTGTGTCTGTAACCTTTAAAGATAAAGCTGCAGAAAGCATTAAGCTCACTGTTTTATTTAAATTCAGGTAAGCTAAACTAGAATAAAAAAACAAAAACAAACAAAAAAAAAAACTGTCTTTTGTCATATTCACCGTGGCTCCAGGCACAGACCTGTCTCGGGTGGCAAGGCAATGATGAAAATACAGACACACAGACACACAGACACACAGACACACAGACAAGCTGGGCTCAGGTGGGCTGGGCTTTTGGATGGAGAGACCACAGAACCCCGGTGGCTCAGCATGCTTACTATATTAAATTGAACAGGAGGCGGGTTTATTGCATACAGCTGAACAGGGAACAGGGTTACTTCATACATATAACAAGCAGGTGGGGTTTAAGGTATACAGCTGGATCAAGGAGGGGTTCAGCACCTCTCAGTAGGAGCAGTCTCTGTAGATGAGCAGTCCTCAGACCATATGTATCCAGAGGAGGAAGCTAGAAAGCTAAGGTGAACACTGTCTGCACACACTGTGGACATTTGTATATGGAAGGCTTCACCATCCTGCTGAGCCTCAGCCTCCTGATGGGGGAGGAGACTTTCTCCCATCAGTCTGAGGCTGTGGTCCTTAACAAAGCTGGCGGCTGCCACCACCCCGCGTTCACTCAGGACTTCACACTCTGAGCTTCTTCTGCTCCCCACGGTCTTCCTTGTTGCTTCACACTACAGATGATGTCCTAGGATCTTGTCTGAGAGCAGCACTTAGAACCTCGGGTTTCAGCTACTTGGTTTCAGATGCTTAGTGACCGGCGAGAACCGTTCCCCTGTCACAGAACATTTCAGTGTCCTTTCTTACCTTCGTCCTTACTCTCTCCTTGTTTGGAGACACCAGCATCCCCTGAGGATCCTCATGACTCCTCCTCTCCAGTTATGTCTTTAAAGCCAGACTGAGAGAAAAGGGAAAGAAGGAAGGAGATCTTGTACCTTCTTAGCTATTGTTGCTCTTGGCAGTGGGGCTACCAGAAAGCTAGATATGTACTACTTAAAGCTTAAACACTGCAGCACTTTCTGCCCGAGAGCAGTCTAAACACAAAAGCTGAAGTAGACTAGGCTCCATTACAAGGTGACTCATCCCAAATGATAAATTTAGAGCGTCTCCCACACACAGAAACAGATGTGGCAGGCGTGTCACCTATAGACGATGCTTTACAGAAGCTTCAGTGCAGTGAAGATTTGTTTCCGAAAATAATGCTTCACATTTCCACGGCGTTTTCTTCCAGAGTACTTCCAGAGTATTTGGTCTGGGGGTGGGGAACTTCCACCGAAGCCATGTGAGGTTTGGCTAGAAGATAAGGGCCCACCCAGTGAATGGCCAGTACCAACTACCACGTGCTGTGGCTAAAGCTCTACCTCCTCTCCATGGGGACAAAGTCCCGTGTGTTTAGCATCTCTCAAGTCTGTCAACAGGTGGAAGGATGTGTGAGTGATTATTAAGGTCACTTTCCTTATTAATGAATGAAGACATTGCAACAAATGACCCCCCCCCCAAAAAAAAAATTGTTTGCCTGGAGGCTCTATCACATTGAAAGAATCTCAAAACAAAAAATACAAACTGTATGTTCTCATTTTCTCTGGACAGTATTTTTTATATACACATATTTAAAGTTAAGCCCTTCTAGTAGTCAACACACTTCTGACTGCTTAAGCACAGTTGGGCTTTTAAGGTAATTTTAGAGAAGCTGGCTTCTTCCCAAGATGTTTCACTTCTGGACAGGCTGCCACAGCTAAGCTGTGACTGGACATTGCCCACATCAGTCCATAGGCCCAGATCCCACATTCAAAGTGAAACATACCCATTTCCATCAGCATATTCCACTCTCAGGGGTCAAGCCTTCCCTGAACACCAGGAGACTCAAGACAGCTTTGAGTGCACCATGGGAACTCTGAAGCCACTGAGTCCGTGCTTACAGACCTATCAGAACTCTGCAGCAGCCTCTCACTGCCCAGCATGCACCACGAAATCCTGCCTGGCTTGTCCACAGCCTGTCCAAACTAGAAAGCCAAGGTCCCTTATAAAGCTGCAAGAGGACTTGCTCAGTCATGCGTGTACTTAACGCTAGCATTAGCTGGTGCTCCACATTTTCTTTTATGGGATCAATAGATGTACATTGATATTATTTATAAAGTATTTACAGATTTATTTATAGATTTATTGTCTATTATATTTATATATTTATATTTATAAATATATTTATATTGTTATATAAATTATATATAATATATAATGTTATATATAATACACATATATAAATTATATAAAATATAAATATAAAAATTATATATTATATTAATTATATAAATCATAAATATATAAATTATATATTACATAAATATATAAATACTCATACATTTATAGATTACATATCCATTTATGGATATATTATATATAATGTGTAGCATATATATAAATATATATGCATATATACATATGCATGTGTATATATATGTATGTATATAAATGAGCCCAGGACATTTAAGCAAATAGGATAAAAGGAAATGAACATGTTAGTTTTAGTAATCATAGTGGTTTTGTAGATTGACTAATATATCAATATATTTGGACAAGAAAATATATTTGGACAAGAATCACTGTTAACTAAAGTAAGCATATATCTGTTACTTTAAATAGGTTTCCTGATATTTTCACTAGTTTTGTAGAAGGTAGTGAGCTGTCATTCTCTGTTCCTACCTAGAGAACAACTCTAGCTTAGAGATGAGCTTGCAAACCAACCATGTTCTTAGAGTTCTCAAATGTCTGCCCTATATTATCTTTATCATCTTATATAATCTTATAATAATATATTATTATCTTCAATATTAATTTTGCATCACAGGGATATTTTAAAGTGACTACTCTATTTTGTAAAGATTAGTAAAAAATGGATAATCACTCAGCTCATTAAATCACACGTATGTTATACTAAGTACACAACAACATATATGATTGTTAAAGAGAGAACTTTTTATTTATTTACTTAAATGTGATAGGGATCTAGAGCCTCAGGCAGGCCCTCTACCACTAAGCCACACCCTCAGTCCATCACAGTATTTTGACAACATGGGTCAAGAGACCTCAGAGCAGTTGAACTCTTCAGGCCCCCATCCCCTCTGTATTCTACACTCTGTGGATGTAGTACGTGGCCATCTGACATGGATCTGACATGACAGCATGGTCTCATTCCATACAACAAAAGTTCACCATTTGCAGGATGAGAAGACAGGCCACAGAGAGGGAGAAAGTATCTGCCACAGATGCATCCGCAAGACTAATAGGAAGAATTCCTATAGATCAGGCTGGGGGTATATTGTCGGGGTTTCCCAGCCCGTGTGAGTTCAGTCTTTAGTAATGAAAAAAAGAACCAGGCAGTGGTGCACAACTTGAATCCCCGCACTTGGGAGGCAGAAGCAGGTGGATCTCTGTGTGTTTCAGACCACTCTGGTCTACAGAGTGAGTTCCAGGACAGCTAGAGAGCCAGAGTTACAACAGAAAACCTCTGTCTTGAAAGAAGGAAAAAAAAATTGTCAGATTTAATAAAACAAACAAAACCCCATGAAAGAGCCCATTTATGTGCACCAAATTCTGAAAGAAAAAGTAGTAGCATATAGAAATAGAAGTCAAGGTAGTGGTTACCCCTGGTTGTCAGGAGGTAGGAAGGGTCTTCCATGGGGGCAGAAATTCCTGTTTTTGGTCCGTGTTACTTACATGGGTGTGTTGTCTTTGTGAAACTTAATCGTGTACCTATCATTTATATGTTTTTTTAGATTATTTGTCACGTATGTCAAAAACTAAAAACATGAGGAGAGCTAAATATACATTATTCATTTCATAGGTAGTTGTAAATGAAAGTTTCATCACCCTGAGGCATAACTGGTGAGTCACAGGGGAATGTGCACAACCTTTTAGACAGCACTGGTCTGGAGTGAGCAAATGATAAGTTATCCAGACTTCCTTGCAAATGCAGATCCAGGGGACACAAGAACAAATGTCTCCATAGCTCAGTTGTTGCTCTTTCCTACACAGAGAATACAGTCGTGCCGATCAGGTTAGACCAGTTTAGTCATGTTGGGAAAGGGGAAGAATGGACGTTTCTTGTCTTGCCATTCCAACCCTGCTCCAATCTCAACACTGGCTGATCAGAAATGCTGTCATTTTAATTAACCCTTGTCTTTGTTCTAGCCGAGTAAAATCAACCACGCAGCGTT
Source organism: Cricetomys ansorgei (assembly GCA_026225945.1). Lineage (NCBI taxonomy): Eukaryota > Metazoa > Chordata > Mammalia > Rodentia > Nesomyidae > Cricetomys > Cricetomys ansorgei. Next base: position 4,854,308 of record JAMJFZ010000271.1, on the reverse strand, counting down.
CTCACTGGGGTACAAAATATGTAGCGCATTACATATAAATCAACGTGTGCCTCTCTGAGACCTCCCATAATAACTGAAATTCTTTACATACCTTGAAGTAAAAAAAAAAAAAAAAAAAAAAAGAAAAAGAAAAAGAAAAAGTCCTTCTTGTTCTTTTCTACTGTTGCAATCACTAACCAAAAATGTTAGATTATTCTCTGACCTTGTTGATACCTTCCTCAATAATCTATATTAGTATTTATTGAGTTTCTGTTTTGTTCCAGATTTTCTGCTACCACATGATAATCCAACTGTAATATATATACATATACATATATATATATATATGTGTATATATATATATATATATTCCTAAAGCAGTTTTGTGTGACATTTTTTTACATACATTCCTTTATAAAATAGTAATCTAGCCTATCAGACAACATTTTCTACAGAAAGTAAATGAATTTTTTTTCCTATTTCTTTAGCCAAAGTAAGCATTAGGGACTTTTTGTACCCTATTAGTCCACCTTACTGGTTAAATGTTAAATGTATTGAATGTCAGAATTTAAAAAATAAGAATTAAAAGGGGGATTTGAAATAATAAAAGAGAAAGCCAATAAAAAGGCCTTTCTATCAATTACCAAGTACTTTTTAATGACTCAAGTGTAAATGGATGAAATGTAATAATGAATTTTTTTTCCTCAGGTGCTCATAAATTTACATCACAAGAGGAAAGCCTTGTAAGACGTACTTTCCTTCTTAATGAAACCAAAACATTTGTCCAAAAATAGGACTCTAATCCCCAGCAAGCTTCTCAGTTGCCATCCTGCCTGCTCCTCAACCCTGAAGACAGTTTTGGTCTTTGGAATTCATCGTTTAGTGACAAACCTGCCTGATGACACCAATACTTGCACGCAATACTCGTTTTCTCTTTCTAAAAATAAATTCTGGTTTGAATTATTTACTCTGTGTCATTGCGAGGAGATTAGAAACTCCTAGCCATCAGTTACCAAGTTTTATATCCAACCAGAGGTGGTCTTATTTTTAAAAACGACTAAATGATAGTTGAAACATAGAACACACCTGTAGACTCCGAGATCACACCTCGGTGATTTACGATTTGATGGTGTGCGGGCTTTGATCTCGGTGATATCCTCACTGTTGTGGAATCATGAGTTCAGAAGCCTGTGAGGCACTCGGGAGTTTTCCAGAAAAGACCACGTGACATTGAAGCAATAAGGCTGGGGTTTCTTTTCTGCATATTATGATATGGCTGCCAAATACATCAGAGATGACAATTTAGACTTATTAGCAACCACCCCCCAACACACACACACACACACACACACACACACACACCCTTTTTCCTTGAACATTTGCTGTGCGCCTATCCTGCACCAGACACCGTCAGGGGTGGGTCTACCAAGTGAATTAAGTGGAATGCTGTCTCAGTCCTTAAAGAGCTCCAAGTCTGTCGAGGGAGACAGACATGTAAACAAATAATTACAGTGCCATTTGAGAAGGGCCGTGAGAGTCCAGGAATGCACTATTAACAGAGATGCCAGTAGAGATGGAGGCCTCGGCAATCTTGCTGAAGTGGGGATGTGGGGGTGGGGGGGAGGGGCAGGGAGGGAGAGTCAATGGAGCTACAAGGGAGTGGATTTGAGTTTGAGGCTAAATCTGAGTGCTTGAGAAATTCCAAACTTAACCGTTAGGGCATTTGAAAAATGGGCTGAGAGTGATACAGCATATACAGTGTATATTTGCAAGAAACGCTTCACCTCCATACTTCTCAGGTGATTGTCCACCGGGAGGAGTGCCCGGCTCTCATCAAACGTCACGCTTGCTTTAGTTTTTAAAACAAAGCCCCAGTGTACAGCATAAAGCATTCTTTCCCTCCATGTTTTCAGTGTGGGGGAAAAAAATCACGTCTGTTACAATGCTGAACTGAGCCAACTGTCCAAAACTCCTTTTCCAAGATTGATAGCTACCTCTCATCCCAAGGGAAATCGGCAAATAAAAATATAATTATCGTATCCACACGAAGAAAGCTGCAGACACGAACCCAAAAGGGTCACGCTGCTTTTTTTTTGTTCTAATATATAATTTATTCTCCTAACGTTGGGCTTCTCCAGGCTGCCCAGGTCCTAGAAATCTCTTGACACATACACACACAGACACAGCGAGAAGGGATTTATTTTTTAACCAAAGTTTTCACATTGTCTTATTCCTATTGTCAGTAACCAGAGACTCTCATCCCATGTTCTCTTCCTGTTAAAGAAGGCAATATTAATTTCTCATTAGCTACTCCTGACTGTTGTCTTAAAGAGGCAGATAACATTTTTTTCATGTACACCATTAAAGACACAGCAGTCAATCAGCATTGAGCAGTTCCTGCTAAAAGAAACGCAGGGAAATTTAACATGTTTAAGGGTGTGATTATTAATCGTTGTTGCAAATTCAAACAGACTTTGAATAGATCAAGCAGTCAGCTATGTTTTCTAAGGGTCAATTTTACGTTGAGAACTACAGCAGCTCTGTTGGGAAGGATGTTGCAGTGCTTATAGCCAAACGTGAACCCTCTGCTATGTAGTATGCTTAAGAGAATCGTAAAGCAAAATAAAGGTGGCCTCTCAAGACTAACGATTTGAGCATATGGCTCCCATCAATTGATGGACACGTAAATCTAGCCAGTTTCACCACTTAAATCCAGTTTGTAGATAACCTCTGAGAACCTAAATATATTACCGTCCGTTTCCTCCAAGTCCTGATCTTACCTTCTTGAAAGAAGCTAGATTCAATTTACACATTTTTGTCATTGTAATTAAACCCAGGGTATGACTATAAAGCTTTCAGATCATATATGGTCTGGGTAGAAATATTGAAAACAGACCCCCAAACAACCAGCAGTGGCGAGTGGGGGCAGAAAGGGTGTGGGCGTTACTGGTTCTGAGAGGCAGGTGAAATCTTGTTATAATTAAGCTTGTTAAAGTCCCAATTTCACTTCAGGAAAACAGCACGAGGCTCCAGCTGGTGGCCAGCTGCACCCCGGACCTTTTCCACACCAAAAAAGAAAGAAAAGGTAGAAAGCTCCGTGACAGGATAAAGTAAGGCCTTATAGGCTTGTTTTAATCACATTTCTCTTATCTAGGTAAATTAAGACAGATATTATGTTATCTCAATATTCAAAACTCGGGTTTCCTCAGTCAATGACTGTACCTAGATCGTTTTATAAATATCTTAACCCACTCAGATGCACCAATATGGTAAGAGCATATGGTAAGATTTACACAGCTCATTCTCGGAGAACTTGGATACAATTCAAGGCAGATAACCTTTAAGAAGATTCATTCCTTTGGATTAAGGAAGTCTTACCAGAATGTGCCCACTTTCTCAAAGTTGTGTGTTAAGATGGAGAAACTGAACAAAGAATTGAAAGAAGACATTACAAAAAGTATGGATGGAAAACCGTTCAGGGATTGAATTTTTTTTTTAGCAAGAGTCTAGGATTGCAACATACTTGGACTGAGAAAGCAAATAACCTTTTCCACATAGTGGAAGACTCCTATAAATTTGCATTTTTATTGTTGTTTTTGACCTGTGAGTTGGCTCTCTGGAGATACCAAATGGTTCACAGAAATGTTTCACAAATCCTGATAGATGAGCTAAAGAGAGAACTGACTGGAGTCTGAGGTTAGAAAGTAGATAGTAAAGGGGAAAAAATTAACCGGGAAGGTGACAGCGTGGGATCTTTGATTTACCCTCTTTCCCTGATTGGAAGTGACATCCAGTCTTGGCACTGGTCTCCCAAGGCCACCGACTCACTAGAGAGTCTTTATATTTCTAAATATAGGACACACTTTTAAGTCAAATTACCTATCATTTGGCTAAAATGTTTAAGGAAGTAATGAAGGGGCAAGGAGATGGCCTGGAAGACTGAGTTTCAGTGAGCAGCTTCCTTCCCTGTGAGCCCTTGGGGTCAACCAGGAAGAAAACCAAGTACTGAGCCCCTCCCCTGAACCAGACGCTGGGAATGGAAGGGCCGAGATGTGCTGTCCTTTTAAGGCTTACAAATCAGCAGGGAGACAATTACCATACATTATGTGTGACAGATACAGAGATGCCAGCACAGAAGGCAGCCTGGAGTACTTCAGAGGGCTGGTAACCTAGAAGAGGGATGGGTGACTGGCCTGTGTAGGTGTCTGCGAGACTATAAAATGTGAGGATCACCCAGGAGTTAGGGGGGAAAAACAGTTCGCAGAATATGAAAGGCAGAAGCAAAATCTCAGAAGCCAGAGAGACAGCAAAGCTGAGGTTGGGAGAGATGCTCCGTGAGAATCACAGATTGCAAAATGAAAGTGGTGAGACCCAAGAAGGAAAGAAGAGCCCAGTCAGGAAGAGACTTGCAAGCTTGTGAGCAACGTGTCTTACGAATCCATCCACCATAGAAACAAATGACCCCAACCAGACAGTAGCTAGTTGTAAGACATTTGCATCAGCCTGAGAGCCTTGGCTTCCTGACAGGTGAAGCCAGTCTTCCGCCAAGTATTTCGCACTGTTGTTTTAGGGGAAAGATGGGATGAGAAGGAGGGCTCTACAGACTACATTCTATTATGAATTTACAGCCATGGTTACAATGAGTCAAAGAGAGTCCAGCTTACAGAGGGAAAAGTGCAAGTAAGCAGGAAGTTTGATTTAGTGACGTCTTTGGGGGATACGGGGGAAATTTCTTTTAAGTGAGCTAACTCTTGTTTCAACAGTCCTGTTTATCTCCTCTGCAGATCTCTTCTTGTTACAGTAGCCAGTCCTGGGATGTTCGTTTCTGTAAGCTTCTTCTGGGATTTCGGGCCCATCACCCTCTTTTCATTTCCCACATGAGAACCCTTCTACCCATGTGTGTGATCACCACACTGTGGCAGGTAACTGGGAGACGAGGAGAAGAGATTTCACCACGTACAAAGGTGAAGTGCAGGATCACACACACACACCCAGTTTATTTTCACATGATTTAATGGGGTCTCGGTTTTCATTCACCTAAGGGTTTTTGTGTGGAGGGTTAAATTTTTCCAAAGCAGCTGAAAACCAATTAATTTGTTTCTTGAAGTCAGACTGTCACAGATCAACACATGTCCTCGCAAGGGACTATGGCAATAACATCCATAAAGAGAAACGTGCTAAAGTATGTAAAATAAATCTTGTGTTTGTAAATGCTCTGAAAAATAGCTACAGCTCCTTAAAGATGTCTTAAGCGTCTTCTCCTCCTTAATATGAGAAGATACGTTCCTCAAGGCAGGCCATCTGGCTCTTGGGGAAGAGGAGGGGGCGCTGACATCAAGACCTTTTGCACAAAGTGGGTGGTTTTGACCTTGGAAAGTACAAGTACATTTTTCTAATGTGCTCATAATAGGATAAAAATGTATTAGTCTTTCTTCAATGATTCAATTTAAGTATTTTTTTAATCAGTAAGTTGGAGGCAAATCTAGGGCTTACCTTAATTTCATTAAGCCTGTCAAGTTACATATTCTATTCTTTAACTTTTATTTAATTAAGAAAGTATAAAGCTACAAAGAGATGTAATCCCTGTCCTCAATTAGCTTAAAATCAAATGTTCCAAGTCCTCTGCAACTCTGTAATTATAACAGGCACTTGGAAGCTGCTTGGGTAAAAGGTATGGACTCTTCACTTGGGCCTTCAAAGAAAGGAAATGGAAAGCTGGGCACCCCAGCTCCATTTTGCATCTGTCTCCTTTATTGTGAGATACTGGTTACCTCTGTACACAGGCACATTGATTATATGAGGACTGTCTTTCTAGACACTTCTGTCCCTTCAGGACAGAAGGCACAAAGATCAGAGGAACCGAAGCATCTTCTCGACAGCTCTTTATAATGCCCTGTTCCAGATATTATGACCGTCCCTACCCCAGCACCCAAAGTCAATAGTCATAACCCTAAATATGCAGTCACCTTGGACTCCAGGAACAGAAGAGCCCTGGGATACCCTACCCCCACTGAGGGCAATTATCCGTGATGGTGAGGCTGTACCGTGGAGAAGCGATTGTCACCTGAGAACCAGCAGCTTTTCATCTTAAGCAAAAAGGACTTCCGTGGACCACCTTGAAGAGCCAGGGCTGAGACAATGATTAAACAGCCCGTGCCCTTGGGGAGACTGCTTAACGATGTACAACTTTTGTGCCTGCCCCAATTCTTCTATTTCAACCTAAAGCTCACGTCAGTACCACAAAGGTGGACTTGGGGTTACTGGAGCCTTTTATCTGCTTTGCTTCTCAATCTGTTAACTCTCCTGACCACGTTTCCACCATTTCTCTTTAAAACTTGCATGTAGAGATGGTGGCTGAATGTAGCCAGTGAAGCCACTAGACCCAAGGATTTTCCCTAAAGTGTTTGCTACATAACAGAGGCAGTTTAATTTGATATAAATAAAAGTAACGGTTGTAGCAATGATATCATAAGCAGCCCAAATTATCAAGTGTCAGAGAAAAACGAAATCTCTCTCTCTCTCCCAAATGTCACATGCGTTAAATTGGAAGGCATACTAAACAGGAAATATCGTTTGACTAGATGGAGAACGGTGAGCTTGAGGTAATACGTTGATGGTAGAAAATCTGGAAAGACTTACGACTGGCTAGTCTATCGGGTCAGAATAGAGATAGCTACTGGAAAACCAAAACAAGATATCAGTGGCCTCAGAGAAGAGTTTATTACAACATCAAAGGATGTTATGTCTCTCTTTAGTTTTCTGGTCTCTCCATGAAGTTGGAAAGAGAGAGAGGAAGTTGCAGCTGAGCCTAGAAGGGCCTTGCATTGCCCTGTCACAGTGCAATCAGCCCTGGTGCCCAGATCAGAAATGACGATAAGAACCCTAGGAAAGGTGTCTTAGGAAGGAGGAGGGGCTATAACACTAATAACACTGGTAGCAGACTCTAGGCACTAGGGAAGGCTGGGACAATGCCAAAGAGAGACAAAGCGGGGATGCGGGGGTGGGAGAGGTGGGGGAGATGGCTCTGTAAGGGCCACATAGGGGAAACAGTAGACACAAAACAGCTTTGGATACTCTGTTCCCTCGATCACCTCCTCCTCTATATAGTGACCCAAAATATAGACCTCCCTCCAGGTTTTATTCTCTAGTTCAATCCCCCAACATGGACCTTCCTTCCCAAAAAAAGATGCATCCGAAATAACCAATAGTTACACTTCACATTTCAGGCAAGAAATGTCCTCCCGAAGCATATTGTCTTGCTAAAATACGAATGAGGTGTGCAATTCAGACGTCACGAAATCACTTCATTCCTTAAGAACCTGTTAATAGAAGTGGAAAGCTTCAGATCTTCTCATCTTCTCCAAAGTCTCCTCCTCAGACGTCTGTGCATCCTGTGCAGGGCCGGGCAGGTGTGTGGTGATGCTCAGATTCCTCCAAATTCTTTTTCTACTCAATGACTTGTAATTTCCCTTTGTTTTTGCTCTAAGCTAGGATTAAACTCGGCCCTTTAATCTGACTTTCGTAAAAAAGCCAGTTTAACTCGTAGGTAAACCAACAGGAAACATTGTCACGAGGCTTCCTCACCACCAGCTGGAAATGACTGATCATTTGGTGGGAGAGTTTTTCCACAGCAGAAATGTAAGTTAGGCTGAGTGTCAGACCTCTCTTTGGCCATTAGGACTCTGATCACCCAACCACAACATCTCCTGTCAGTTTGTCCCTCCCCTGTCTCTTTTGCTCCCTCCTTCTTTAGAGGCGTAGCCATGCAATGACTTTAACACGAACGAAGATCAAAGAGAAAGTACGGTTTGGGGCAGTTGAGGAGGGTAATAAGGTAGCATCTGAAAGGGAGAAAGAAAATGATTTGCTATAGTTTTTCTTAAGTCAGTGGTATTTTCAACTCCTCGAAGATTATCACTTACAAATGAGTATCAGGCATTCCAAACCCCTTGAATAGAGAATGTTTCAGTCAGTTCTTCCAAACCTTCTGCTCATTTGCCTGAGCCCACTCCTTCGGTCTAGAACATTCCTTCCCATTTCTTCACATGCCCAATGTTCTGGAATAATTGGGAATGTCACACCTCAAAATGGTGCCTCTTCCCCGACAATTCTGCACACAGGATCTCCCTCTGTGCATTTATCACATTATACTGCTATTTTCTTCACTATATACTGTGTATATACACACACACACACACACACACACACACACACACATATATATATATCACTATTTTCTTCAGTTTTTCAGTCTCTCATTATGTGTTTCCTATTATTATTTTGACCTCAATCTATGAAGTAAGATCTTGACAGTGCCTCTAGCCCTTAATTTCCGTTCTATCACTGGTAGCTAACAAATATTTATGAGCATGAACACAGTCACTGTCCTGCAACAACTCAGATTAGTTCAAACAGAAAGACATTGACAGAGTATCTCTAAACTACCACGGGGCGGGGAGAGTGCGAGACAGACACGTCTGGGACAGGGAGGAGGAGGAGAGACAAAGCTTTCTCAAGACCACGCAGAGTGGCACGCAGTATCATGGCTGGTTCAATGCCACGACTGAGGTACGGATGGCTCCAGAAGAAAAGTTGAATAGATTTACAAGAAGATTAGGGAAATCTAATAAGCATAGGAAGGAATTGTAGTTGAGACTGGAGAGATTAAGCAGCACTTAAAACACTTGCTGCTCTTGCAAAGGACCTGGTTCAGTCTCAGAACCTACATGGCACCTCACAACCCTTTGTAGCTCCAGTTTCAGAGGATCTGATACCCTCTTCTCGCCTCTGAGGGCACCAGGCAAACATGTGACATGTGACCTGCACACATAGAGTCAGGCAAACGGACACACGCATAAAATAAGATAAATAAATCTAGAACATGTTTTTAAGGAGTTGAGATTTAATCCTAAAATAGTAGTTAAATATTAAAAAAAAAATCTTAAGAATTTTTTTTTATGAAAAGTCTTTTATAAATCAACCAGAGGACAGTTACTGAGGCAATCAGAAATTTTAGAGGTGAATGAAAATGCAAACCAACAAACAGAAATGAGGGCGATGCAGTGAAAAGGGTGTGAAGGAAACTCAGCGCTGCAAACAAATGCATCAAAAAGAAGGAGGATGGAATCGAGGCCATCGGGTTAGAACCCTGGAAACCAGAAAAAGAACAAACTAAATACAGCAGCAGAACGAAAGAAATAAATGGAATAGAAAAGACAAAAACAACAGAGAAATTTAATAAGTTCCAAGTTGGTTGTTTCTTCAAAAAGATTTTTAAGAGAGAGAGAGAGAGAGAGTGAGAGGGGGGAAGAGAAGAAAGAACAAAATAAACTACAAAAAAAAATGAGAGTTGAAAGTGGGCATCTCAACACTATTTCTGCAGACAAAAGAAATGAATTATTTAAGAGTTACAATGAGTAATTGGACTTCAAAAAATAGGATGACAGATAAACTAGAAACTTTTTGAAAGAAAGACTTTATCATGAATAAACTACCCCCCAAATAGAAAATCTGATGAAGACTATAACCAGCAAGGAAATTGAATCGCTAATCAAAACTATCCCAACAACTACAACAACAGCAACAAAATCTTGAGACCTGATGACCTTGCTGACGAAGCAGAAGGAGTTTTACAAGAGTGAGCAGGCTGGGGAGCTGCCTCAGCAGGTAGCTGTGCTTAGCCATGGAGTCTAAGACCTGAGTTTCTTCCTCAGAACCGACACGGTAGAAGGAGAGAATCGATTCTTCCGGCAGGCTGTTCTCTGACCTCCAAAGGCATGCACAGCACCCAGGCCCACACACCTACACAGACAAAATAAGTAAATAAGTATTAAAATAAAGGGTTTATTTGGGGGTAAGAATGACTATCAATCTGCAAACATCTAGCAAATGAAACAGAAACACTTTCTACTTCATTCTGCGAAGTGAGAATTACCCAACCACTGAAGCTAAACAAAGACACTGCAGAACAATGACCTTTGTAGATAGAAGGCAAAGTTCTTAAAACACTAGGAAATCTGAATTCCGTAGACAATCATGCTTCATTATTTGTGTTTCCGCCTCGATATTTTAGCTTCGTGTCTATGATGCAAGCTTTTAGGTTAAGAATCATGCTTATCAGAATCGTCAGCCCTTGGCCTAGCTTCTTGCCCCCTCAGTGGTAGCTGGTAAATATTTATACATTACATCTGTAATGAAAGCCCTGTGGTATCCAAATAATCAGTAACCTGTGTACATGTCCAGCTGGAGTTTATTTCTGGAATACAAGGATGGTTTCATATGTAAAAATTAACCAGCACAACACACTACATTAAAAGAATGAAGGAAAAAAAAAACACACAAGCAACACTATTGATCCAGAAAATCATTTTAATAATTCAACATCTTTTAACAAAAATATACTCAGTAGAGCAATAATAGATTTAATCAGTTAAACATTTGCGTGCCTTCGAGTAAAGCTGACCTCTCTCTGTAATTTGATTCCACCTCATCCAATACGTTGAAGGTTTGAGAACTATGAAGATCTTAGAAGATGTCCCTCGCAAGAGAGGAATCTCCCAGCAAACTGCCTATGGGGTTCATCTGCACCACCCACTCTTTCTGGTTTTTTCTCTGACAAGGTTCAGACTGGAAATGTGCCAATGACTGTCTCGACACTGCCCGTTCACAGAGCAGGTGTGAGTGGATGGCCTTGCCAGTTCCATGAGCCAATTCCTTACAGTAAATGATCCTGGTGGTTTATGATTCAACTTCAGAAAGATTTTTCGTGCCTATTGTCCTCCATGGTTACCTCTGAAGTAGACTTTGGGCTGTATCCACCTTTTTAGTGGCAAGAGTCCCTCTCTACGGGTAGTTGTTTTGCTACACAGTAACAACAGGGGTTGGTTATTTTTGACAGCGTAGTCTCCCTCAAATTAACTCTGCACGCTACTTATTTGCTTTGTCTGTTCAATTGGCTATAACTGCTTATTTAGATATGTCCTTCTCAGCATCCTTGATTTCTGTGCTTGCTTGGCCCTTGTGTCAGTATATCTTAACTGCAAGGTCAGCACGCTGTGGCCATTCAAAGCCATAGGGATGGTTGGACCGCAACTACCAGTTTACAAAATCTAGGAAGGCACAGACCCAAGAAAGAAAACTTATGTCTGATACCAAGAGCCGTGAAGTACAACAGCTAGTTTGCAGGTTGTTGTGGACTGGATGGCATTTGGAGAATGTGGGGAAAGATCCTAACACTTCTTTAAAATCTTGCATCAGTAGAAAAGCAACATGGAAAAATGTCAGGGGGGCGTTGGAGTTAAAGGAAGGGATTTATGATTCATAGGAATCTCAGAAACAAAATTTGTGTGTGTGTAGGGGGCGGGGGGAAGGTCTGTTCTTACGGCAAAACATCCTTTCCATTTGAGTGGGTGATTCAATGATGTACATAATTGAAAACGGCACATATGCTCTGCTAATATAAAATATTCGGAAAATAACCTTTCTCCTCGGCCCTTCCCCTGGTTAACTAATTGGCCTAAAGATGGTGTTTTCCGCAGATTTCCCCTCTAGACTGTGAGATCTCTGAAGTCGAGTTCAGCTAGTTTATATCCACTGAACATCTGAGGCATTCTAAGTACGCGTCTTTTGTGTCTGGACAAGGTGCTGAGAAGTTGTGGACCACCTTGTTCTAGTCCATAAATGTTATTGGAAGATGATGGTGAGTTGGTTGAAGCCAATGTGGTTTCTTAGAAAGAGGGGTGATGATTTTTAAACCTACTAATCTTCTTTCTGCTCCATCATTTCCCTCCTCCTCTTTTCATTTTTCCCCCAACTTTTCTTCCCTTCTACTGCTAGACACCAACAGGACCACCACGATGACAACGGAACGCGCCATGAGCCACATCACAAACATACATTATTTGTGATAAAATCCTAAGATGAAAGACTCAAGAGACTGTGAAGGATATCCAACCTCCTTTACTAGAATTGCTGATAATATAGCAAGCATACCCGTGATATTTAATTATCTTTGTTGGGCAAATTCCGAGTTTCCTTTTGTTAATTTGTTCATGGGTATCCCTGTGGCTTTTCTATTTGCTTTGGCCTTGGATTTTTTTTTAAATTTTATTTATTATACTTCAGGCCTTTTAAAAAACACTAATAAATTTATCACCTTCTATAGACTTCACTTAGAAACAAGAATCCCTTAAAAGTTATTCTATATTTGTAAGTTTGATAAACTAGTTAGGTCTAATCTTGCCTACTGACTCGATACGTTTTTTTCTTCTGGACAAAGTATGAGACATGAGCTTTGTTTCCATGACTTCCTAGTTATGAAACAGAAATGAGATGTTAGCCCCTCCCCTCATTGAAATACGCCCATCCTTCAGTATCACCCCTACCTCCTTTCATTAAGAAGTTTATAAACGTCTATTTCACCCATGAACTCACAGCGCTTACTTTTGCTGTCTGTTTTTCATCCTGGAGTGCTGCAGTTCTTTATCTTTTCGCACGGTCTCTTTCCCAAAGAGTAGCCATTGTGCGTAATGTTTCTTCGGATGTCTAAACGTAATAGATTCACAGTGAAAAATTAGAATACAATGATGAGACATCAAAACAGGTGGGCCGGGGTCCTTGTGAAGAGTAATTGAGATAGGGAAACCAGGGGGTCATTGTGCCATATCTCAGATGAGGGATTGGTTGTGTCGGATGGAGTCAGGTGACCCCAAGAAGAATGCCTTCCACGGATGCCTGGGGAAGAAAGTGTGTTCAGTAAAATAAGCCAGGCACAGGAAGACTAATGCTGCCTTCTCTCCTTTTTTAGAAGCAGATCACAGAGAAGTGCGGAGTAGAAGAGACTTTGTGAGAAGCAAAGAAGCAGAGAGGAGAGGATTGGGGGTAGAGTGAACAGTGGGAACCCAGACACAGTGTTATCAGACGGGGACGGCCTGCTGAACCTATCATTACACACTTTAAAATAAGCAATGCATTTAAGAGCTTCCAATATAGACAACCGGTCGTGTTTGAGGAGGTGGAAATGTCAACTCCCTTGATCTGATTATTCTGCCTTGTATGCATATGTCAGATTATAACACTGTACCTTACAAATATGGACAGATACTATACGTCAATTTAAAAGCAAACTGTCATTTTATTTTGTTTTAAGGACAAATTGGGAACTACTGGAAGTGCTTGGGTAAGTGGTAAAATGACAATTCCATTTTCCACGACACGGGAAATTCCAGAACTTGATGCGTACTATTCCAGAGGAGCTGTGCCCTGGGCGTGCCTTTCTACGAGACCCTCTGGTTATCTGTGTGCAGCGTGACTACCACATTAGGTGAGTTCCCTTAAATGGCTGTCCTAAGCCTGACTGAATGGGGAAACCACCAGGCACACAATAACTACCTTGACTTGCTGCCTAGATTACGGATTCAGACTACTAGGGACTGTGTTATGTAAGTAAGTTGGCATCGTAGTTGAGAGTAGAAAAATGTATGTAACTTTTGTTTAAGTGACAGAGATGTTCACTAAAGTATCAATAATAAACGTTCTAAGTTACAGGATGCTGCTTTCTGAACACCAGCTGTAAGAATTATACTAAGATAAACCTTCTTTTGGTAATTTGCAATGGGACAGAGATAAGCTAGTTTAAGCATAAGAATAGAGCACAAAACTATAATTTCAAAGTATAAGTTCTGCACAGGAAAACACACTAAACACACTCCAAGAATAGTATGTTACAAGGCTCTAACTGTGGGGAAAATACACATCCTTTACACATGTATACACACGCATCATCTTCCAGATGCTGTGTTAATAATGTTTTTACAGATACTCAATTCAAACATGAGGGAATTAAAATACTTTAATCTGAAGAAATGATTGTAATATTTTATATATTCTTCAGGAATTAGACAATAATAATTAAATGCAAATAGTTTCTACTGAAAGAGGCTTATCCATGCCATTGTGGGAAAATAATTAAGAACTGCAGCTTCCTGCTCCCAGCTCTATTTTTGAAGATAATAATAGTATGAAAATATAAAACCATGACTTAGAAAAGATAATTGTGTTTGTAAGTGTGTACATTCACACGGAACATGGGGAGGCCTACTGTGTAGGAACAGTTTTCATTATGTCAGGCAAAAGGGTTCAAGAGAATCTGTTGGCAATTAATAATCCTCGGGGGAATTTAATTGTTATTTTCCACTTTTGGGAAGCTCTCTCTGAAGCCCAGTAAGTAGCTGATGAATCATTCAGTAACTAAAGAAGAAAAAAACATTATATTAATCAGTGTCTTTGTGTGTAGTTGAGTTTTCATTGTGACACCATTGTTTCCTGATGTCCAGGAAATCGTTCCCAGAAAAGATTAAATATAGCCTGTGAATGGAAATATGCATATTCAACAGACCGAAGTGCAAATTCCAAATCTCCAAGAGGAAAGCAACAACCATTTACAAAGAGATAATGGGGAGAACTGTCCTAATATACATGAAAACTATTCACTGATAAATGTTTGTTTAGGTAAGGCAGAGGGGGTGTGGGTGATGACTCCTGAACTCCTGGTTGGCCAGGCTTGATATTGCTAGTGCCACTGCAGCACATGGCAGGGTATATCTGACAAACGGAATGGAACTGCAAAACATGTAGGGGAAATGGACTTTTGAATTCATCTAGAGATCAGCATGTTACAACTCCCAAAGTGAGTATTGTATAGCTCTTTAAGAATTAATACAAACAGAAGGACTAAAGCCACCAATTCCACTAGTTTCAAAGGGACAAGTGCTTCTCATTCTACTGTCTAACTAGAGAGTAAGGATGGATGTTCAATTCCCAGCACCCACATGATGGCTCACAAATGCCTATAACTCCAGTCTCCGGGGATCCAACACCCTCTTCTGGACTTCTTGGGCACTGCTCATACATAATGCAAAGACATAAATGTTGGCAAAACAACCAAACACACAAAAATAAATAATTTTTTAAACACGAAAATAAAAGAAATAACAGGGCAGAAAAGATTGGCTTAGCAGTTAAGAATACTGTTTGTTCTTCGAGAGGACCCAGGTTCGATTCCCAGCACACAACAGTGTGTAACTCTAGTCACAAGAGATCTGACACCTTCATCTGACCTCTGCGGGCAACTGGTACACAGGTGGTGCACAGACATGCATGAGGACAACACTCATACACATTAAAAGGGGTTTTAAAGAGAAATAAAATGAGTGATATGGGCTTTATTATAGTTTCAAATATATTCATCAAATTGAAATTAATTCAATTTTGTCTTTCTGTGAGTTTCTTCAGAAAGTCCTACTTCCCATGAAACGCCCTCACTTTCGGTAAAATTGTGAACGCTGTTATTTACATCAACATGTAAGTATCCTTAAAAGCACTACTCTAGCGAGCACAGCATTTTACTCTTCAACGTATCTAGCTCAGTCTTCCAGATCTGAAGCTTTTGGAAGTTTAAGTGGTGATATGAATCCTTCATCTCTGAGATGGAGCTTTGTTCACAATAGAAATATTTCTGAATGTAACGTGTGAGATAAGGTGGGGTGGGCTCTGTCCAACGCCAGGGGCTGACTTTGGGGTGCAGAAATACTCCAGACTCAAGGAAGAGCTTGGAAAAGGAAGCATGAGAAGAGCTTTGAGAACCAGGAAGAGAGGCCAGTGATGGGGCTTTGAGCAGTTAGGTTGGAGAGAGGAAGAGAGAGGAAGATGTTAAGGATGACACCCAGGCTCCTGGCTTGCGGGTCTTGATATTGCTGGTACCATTCAGCAAATGAAGGCAGTACATTAGGAGCATATTGGATAGTTGTGTGTGTGTGTGTGTGTCACTGTAACAAAAACGCCCAAAAGAAACAAGGGAGGAAAGGCTAAATTTTGCTGAAAGTCTCAGAGTCTCAGAGGGATTTCAGTCTATCAGGGTAGAGCTCATTGAGGCAGGACCAAGTAGCTTTTCCTCACATGACTACAGATCAGAGAAAGTGGGGCCCAGACTGGGGGTCATGTAACCTTCGAGGGCATGTGACTAGTAACCGACTTAGCCAGCCAAGGGCTACCTCCTGAAGGGTACACAGATTTCAGAATAGCAACGGGAGCCAGAGGCTGAGATTTCAAATCACTAGCTGGTTTTTATCCCATTTCAGATTCAAGCCATAACAAAGAGAAGACACTCTGAATGGATCAAGTTTTGCTCCCTTTGAGACTTCCAAGATATGATGACAAGTAGACAATTGGATAATTGGGCCTTGAACTCAAGCTGGAGGTGCAATGGGGATAGAGGTGTTGCATAAGACAATTGACAGCATGATGTGGATGAGTTAGCCTAAGGAGGGAGTGTAAAACCACATAGAAGAGGCCTTAGGGCAAATAGTATATGGCAGGGCAGCCCAGCTCAGATACAGTAAGAAACAGGACCTGAGATATCAGGAGAGGGTCAGGTTATAACAGACAAGGAACAAATGGTTCCAGCCTGGTGGGTTAGAAGTCATGTGTAGACTTGTGGTAAATGGCTTCCAATTGTTCAAAATTACTGAAGAAGGCCAGCTACTCAACTTGTACATACCAAGGGAAGTGTTCTTCATTAAATTTCCAGGTATTAATTTGATACATCAGAAGTCCTAAGGCAAGGAGAGATCTCTCAGTTGGCGATTTGGTTGCTACGAAGCATGATGACCTGAATTCAGAGCCTCAGCACTAACATAAAAAGGGCTATAACATTGTGTATCTATAATGCCACCTAGGATAGAAGCAGGCTCACTGGCCAGCAGGTGTAGCTGAATCAATCAGCTTCATTTTAGTACGAGATCTTGAATCAAAAAACAACAAGTTTTCTGGAACCCCCATAAAAAGCTGGATGCAGTAGTATGTGTTTGTAATCTCGGTGCTTTTAAAGAAAGGTGTAAGAAAAGACAGTAGAGTTCCCCTAAAAGCTCATGGGCCAACTATCATGGAGTAGAGGGCAAAGCAGAAGCAGTAGAAACAAAGATCCTGCTTTAAGACAGAAAACCTCAATGACCTTCCACTTTGGGTTGGCCCTGTGGGTATGTCTATGAGGGTTGTATTAATTAATTTAACTTATGTGGGAAGACACAGTCCACTGTGGGTGACACTAGTCCCTAGACAGGGCATCCTGAACTGTATAAGAGTGAAGTGATGGAGATGAGTCCATTCATTTCTCTCTGCCCTTTGCTATGGATATGGTGTGAACAATTCTTAAAAGTTCCTGCCTTGACTTTCCCACAGTGGTGGACTGCAATCTGAAATTGTAAATTCCTTTCTCTGAAAAGTTTCTTTTCGTCAGACTGCTTTTTAACCACAAAAACACACACGTACATATACAGTGCTAATAATAATAATAAATAAATCAAGGAACACACTTGACCTCTGGCTTATTCACACATATTCACAGAGGTGTACTTGCATATATCTACATGAATGTGTGCCTTCTGTTCAAACGTATGCACAAACGCAAAGATCAAATATTAGTCAAATATTCTCTAATTAATAATTTGAAGGTGAGCAGTAAATCACATGATCACTCTCTCAATCTGAGCCTAAATGAGGTCAAGGTGTGGCCTCTCCTCTACCACCCCAAATAAATCCTAATGCAGGCAGATCTTCTGTGGCAATGCTACTTACTTTCCTGTCTCCCTCTATTCCAGTGTCTCTTCTTCCTAACGCTTTTTATCCTTTATATCCACTTGAGAAACTGCTTTGGCTTCACTTCTTTGAAAGATCAAATTATTTAAATGGGAGGTTATGAGAGCAGGATGAAATATTACAGGCCTCTCAGTCTGATCTCATTAACCACCGTGCTTCAATCTAACAGGTGCACAGAATTTACAGATTCATTAGTTTAGGAGACAGAAAACACCTGTTAATCTAATGCTTCCAAACAAAAGCATCTAGCCAAGCAGTGTGTTCAATCTATATCTTTCTCTGTTTTCGATGCTGATTGATTTTTTTAAGCTGTATATTCACATATTTCAAGTGTCAAGATTGTGCTCAAAGACAGGCTGCTTCTTATGGTTTGGGAGACAACCAACTGGCTAGAGTCATCCTATCTAGCATTTCAAAATCACCTCTCATCAGAAGCAGTTGTCCTATGGGTTTTCTCCGACACTCAGACATTGTGGTCTCTGAGAAGAGAGGAGGGCATGTGGTGAAGCTTTCATAAAGTGACTATTGGAAATGGCTTTTTATTATACTTTATATACGTTTCTCCTTATTGGATGTCCTCACTGAATCTGACTCTCATCACAGACACTGCATTACTCATCACACAGGGCTGCCAGCTGATTGACACGCAGGGTAATTTACACAGATCGCTTGGTAGACTTGTTTAGATGTCCTGGACTTGCCTCTCCTCTCTGCCAACTAAAATGTGAGTTGAAGTGTCATCCCCCCATACCTCTGACGTGAGCAAGGGTCCTCTGTGCAAGGTCACTATAGGACTTCTATTATCTGAAGTGCCAGTTTTAAAATAGGAAACAGATAAGACTACTTCTCCACCCTCTAAGATATGTAAACAATGGAAGTCTGAGTCGTCCAAATTCAGATAATGTAATGTGTCTGAATCATTAGCTACCGGCTCAACCCTTGTTCTTTTTATTTGGCCTTTCGGGCAGCTCTCCTATCAGAAACTCCCTTCTTCATGAGGCCTGCTCTAGTCTTTCCAGCTCTGGAGACAGGACTGAACAAAATGCTCATATTTGCTGCTTGTCACCAAGTCCCAGTGGCTTGTGGGAGCGGAATTCCACATTTCTTATGGTACGATGATATCATCACAAGTGACCTAAGTTATGAGGTGGGAAGGCCCACCCAGTGCGGATGACATCATTCCCTGATTTTATCCCTGGACTATGTAACAGGAGAGACAGTGCTGTGAGCACAAGATGAGCTTTTGATCATGGATGTGACCAGCTGCTGCTGCTTCAAATTCCTGCCTTGACTTTCCCAAAATCATGGACTATACCCTGGTTATCGTAAGCCAAATGAACCGTTTCTCCCTGAAATTGCTCTTTGTTGGAGTAGTCTGTCATGGCCAGAGAAACAAAAGTATGCCGACTTATGTCAGAACTTACTTTGGAAATGATACATATTTTTTATAAAAATGTACTGCATAGACGTGTACATTTTAAATCACAGAAACAGAAATTGGCTGATTAAGATTGAGAAAATTCCCCCTACCTTCTGAACCTCAAATCCTTCTAAACGTGGTAGAGCACTTAAAAAAAAATATCTGCCACATCAAGCCCTGCAGTGATTTTATAGGCACGACCTGGCACACAAACACACCGTGCCTAGTAATAATGTTTTAAGAATCAGGGCAAACATTTATCAAAGTTAAATTGTGGTCAGTTCCCATTGTGTCCATGCCACTAACGCTACTTGTAATCATGAGGAAAGGAAATAAAGGAACAAAAGAGTAAGCCCGGCTCCTCTGTGGGTTCCTGGGTGACCACTCATCACTGTCAGCCTCTAATGAATTTTCTGGTTTGCTTTTCTTTTCTCGTGGTCATATGTCACTGGTCAAGAGGTCAGCCTGTAGCACAAGGTTTAATCATGATCTAGTAATTAGGTTTTTCTTTCCTGTGATAAGGAATATTTTTTAATGTAATTACCTAATGAGAACAGGCAAATGTGGCTGAGTCCTAATTGATAAATACCCAGGGGTACTGAAAAGCACTAAAGACCATCTGCCCTGAATTTTGAGTAACTACCAATTCCAAACCTGCGCTACAACCAAATCGATTCAGAGCAAAGGACTTTTTATTTGGGCTGCTGGGGAAAGCCACTTGCTTCAGCTTTATGAGCTGCTGCTGCAAGAACCTAAGAGTTTTGATGCCCTGTTTTTGAAAGCTGGTAAAATAGTAAATATCATGTAACACCGGTCGGTATAATTTAACTCGTTTTCTAAGAAAACAAGTCACTAACAAGTAGGTTAGTAAGCTCAAAACACATAAGACTGGGTTTGGTAATGAGAACACAATGAAGTAAAGGGAAAGTTAAGATTTTGGAAACAATGCCAGAATACAGTCAAGAGTCTAGAATTATTAGTCTTGGACAAAGTAACTTTTGCTCACTGTCTCCTGTGTAATACAGAAACAAGCCTGCATTCTATTCGGATGACTGGATACTGGTGCGTTCTGACATAGGATAAAATGTGCAGTCAGTATCAGGGTCCACCCAAGTAAATCTGACACCTCTTCCTCTACAGTCTGGCCTGACCTCTGGGTTAGCACTGGTCAGTTCACTGTGCCTTAGTGATGGCAGAGAGATAGTTATGTCACAGGTAGGCAGAGCATTGGTACATTTTGTTCTCTGACGATTACATTTTTAAATACAGCAAGGAAAGAAAGGCTCTGTTATCCTAATCACAGCAAAGTAGAGAGCAGAAGACTAAATAAGCCGAATTCAGCAGCACATCTGGGTTCTGGTTCATTGGGCAATATGCCCACTGCTTTGATTGTCTCTGAAGTCAAGTCACCTCTAACATTCGCCACGACACCCTGCTTCAACAGACACTAGTCCCAGATGGAGGGACTTCACAAATCCTCACAGTTTTCTTTATGGAAGTCCTCAGTGGGTATTATCATTTCCTGGGTCTACCTCTAGAACTTTCTACCTGTAGAAGCTTCTACTGCTAGAACTCTCTGGGATTTTATGCACTTGACATTTCTTTGTGCTAAAAATTTAACAAGACTGGCACGTGTCGGAGAGTGAGTTGACACCGACATTAAGACAGTAAGAGGTGACAGGTCTTTACAAGATCTGTTTTTCTCATGTCCTGCTTCATATTCTATCAGAGGATAAGCCAAGGTTTTGGTGGTGGTAACAGTAGGCTGGCTTTCTCTCACTACATTAACTCCCAGGACTGCCTCTCAACTTACTGTACTACTTGAATGTTACTCCAGACTGAGACTGTCCGCAGGTTCCCAGCAGGGGCAGAAATCCAGGAGGATTTGTGATGCTCAATAAAACAAAAATGGTCTCTGAGCAACAAAGGGGACACTGGATGAGAATATCCCTCAGATTTGGGGTCCATGTAGATATTCTTGAGGTATCACGCCTTTATTACCATTGTTTTATTTCTAGGGACCTCTTCTGAGAATTTTTTCTGAAATGCTCTTATGTTAAGATGTTTTTATACAGATCTTATTGTCTTTCGGCTTACTCGAAACCTTCTCTAAGTAAAACACACAGCCAAAACCTGTTCCTCCACTGAGACACTTCCTCCAGCCCTTTCTAATTGCGCATTGTTTGATACAATAGCACGATTGTTTGACAGACAGCAGGTGAACTGGATGAGAGCAGACATGCATGAAGTCAGCTAAAGTTTACAGTGTGTCGCAGCACGTGCAGGATTAAAGCTAACACTGCAGACAGAGAGATAGACCAAATGGCACTCAAAAATTTTGACAATTTGGAATTTTGAGTACTACAAGCAGCGGTCAATGTCTGAAAACTGCATACACTAATTTCTCTAAGTGAAAGTATCCCCATTGGAGATTTCCATGAAGCTCAGGTTTGGGTTTTGAGAGTGCCGCAGTGAATTTTCATGGGAAGTAGATTTTGGAAGGGGCACAACGCAAAGGACTGAAAGCACGTTTGGGGGAAAAATATTGCAGCAACAAAATGAAATGTACATTTACCAAAAACTCTCGGTGAGATACAAAGTCTTTATCTTCCTGACTTGGAAGATATTCAAAATTCTTGGGTGTGAGTTATGTCATCTGTACAACAATATTCTTAAAGTTTGTCCATAAAAGGGATTTTCTTTCACCTGAGGAACGTTAAAATACAATCAGGATAAGGGTGGCAGAGGCGTGGCCAGAATGAAGCCACTTGCCAGCTCCTCCACTGTGAAGGTGCCTCCGATTAGGCACTTAACGGTGACTACCTGCCATTTCTGTGTGGGAGAGCCCGACGCTTAATGTAATCACAGCAGGCATACTTGTACAATGCCAGCATTTCTTTTGCAATATGTGTAACTTCCTTTGTCTTTTAAGTATATTGTACTTGTTCTTTAATCAGGTAACTTAAATCAAGTAGCCTCCTGGATTTATTACGTGTATTACAGAAAAGGTTTTTGGTTTTGTTTTTTTTGTTTTCTTTTTTGTTCACAGCATACCAAGAAGACCTAAAACCACAGAGATGAGTCAACATCAAACATCAAAGCTTATTTTACAAAGTGACTCCTGTGAACTTTCCTTGACTTCACGTAACCCAGACTGTTGCCTACAACACGGACTTCTAAGCAGCATGAAGTCATCCCTGGATCCGTGTCATCTAGATGTGTCCTTACATGAAACCATGTGGCATCTTCAGCTAGGATTTCAAAGACCTGACTGAGACTCCGAAAAGCCCTCGGGATCTCTGAGAGTCATTGTCTTCATCCAAAAGTGGTGTTGGTTCAGATGGCTTCACGGTCTTCCTTCCTGCCGGGGAAGCTACAGTTTACAGGAGCTGGGGGAAGTCAACAGAAGGTAGATGCTTAAGGGTACTTCAAGACTAGCTGGAAAGTGAGCTTGCCTGTGGTGTTTTAGTCTCACGTGATTAGGCGTCCCTGGGCTTCACTGTCCTTACCAATTCCAGCAATTCTGATAGTGCTTTGAGTCACTGACAAAGCAATGAATAAGTGAATCTGTGAGGTTTTCTGGTTTTGTTTTATTGTTTTTTTTTGGGGGGGGGGTTATTTTGTTTTTTGTTTTTGGGGTTTTTTTTTTTTTTTTGGTTTTTGGTTTTGGTTTTTTGAGACAGGGTTTCTCTGTTGTAACCCTGGTTGTCCTGGAACTCAGGCTGGCTTCGAACTCACGGAGATCTGCCTACGTCTGTCTCCAGAGAGCTGGGATTAAAGCTGTGCACCACCACTACCCAGCTGTGGTTTGTTTTATGTAACACTACATCACGCATTAGTTTTGATAGTGTTCCAAATTTTAATTTTAAAATGTCTTAAAGTATTTAGAAGTATAAAAGATACAAAACAAACATCTGTCATCAGATTTGACAATGTGTTTTCTGGTTTTTTGTTCAACATTTGTTAGAGGTGAATCTACAGATATAGCGACTTTCACCTGGGTCAAATCTCCTTTGCCAGTGTCTCCAACTCTATCTAAGCTTAAAATACTGTTGATTCCAAGTTCATAGACAAGTGAGTGTATCAGTTTCCATGGGCTTAAGGCGAGAGTTACGGCAAAGATACAAATGGTCAAAGGTCATACATCTGCCTTTGAGTCATTTCTGCTCCTGTAAGTAACCCCAATAAACTCATTGTCTCCCCAAGATGGACCTTGGTGGTGTCCGTACTTTGACCTGCTGTCAGTTCCCTATCTGGGTGAGTGGACATGTGTTCATGTCTCCTCAGAAACAGTATCAAAAATTTGTAAACATTGTATTTACGTGTTTGCTGGTTTGGTTTTGTTTCTCCCTTTCACTCGTGGGAGAGTTGTAGATTCAGTGAATCAAGCTCATTTTTACGAAGGTGGTGAGATCCTGACCCTTACTAACATTTCTAGTACCCATACCCTCGCCAGCAGCTGGAATTATGATGAAAACACTTCAAATTTTGTCTTTGGACTGTTCAGCAAAATTAGTAGACCATAGAAGCTTATGTTTAGGAAGCTCAAATATTCATTTTGGATTTAGATATAGATAACTTGATGATAGATAGATATGATAATTAGTTTTAATTTCCAACTTGACAAAATCTAGAGTCACCTAGGAAGAAGGTCTTTATGAAGGGTTTCCTAAATTGGCCTGTATGTGATATCTTTCGGGGATTATCTTAATTGAGTCATCGAGACGAGAGGAAGATGAAGAGAAAGGGAGCTGAATGCAAGTAAACACGTGTTAATCCACAGCCCTCTGCCACTGTGACTTCCTCACAAGGATGGATTCTGTAACCTGGAATTGAAAGCTAAAATAAACCCCTTTCTCCGTTAATTTTCTTTTGTCAGGATATTTTATGACAGTAATAAAAAATGACACTAAGACGTCGTATTGTTTACTTTCTCATTGCTGTGGCAAAATACCTGATTTAAAAAAAAAAACCTTAAGGAGGAAGGATTTGTCTTGGCTTATGGTTAAAGAAAGGGTGCATTCTATCACGATAGGACAGCATGGTGTTTAGAGTGTGAAGTATCTCATCATAGTACAGTTGTAATCAGGAAGCTGAGAGAGATGAATACTGGTGCTCAGCTGACTTTCTCCTTCGCCCTTTTCATTCTTTCAGGGCCCTAGCCCTTGGGTAATGCCTCCCACATTCAAGGTAGGTATTTCCCTTCTCAGTTAAGCCTGTGTAGGTATCCAGACACCAGGAAGTATGTTTCCCAGGTGATTTCCAATCCAGTCAAGGTGATAATAACTACTAACCATCACTGATTTATAGGCGTTTACATAATAGAAGTACTTTTAATGTAAAGGTACATATTGGCACAATGAAGAAGTTAAGAATTATACAATTTATAAAAGTAGCCCAAATATCTATGAATGGATGGATGGATGGATGGGTGTCTTGGATTTTTTTTTCCTGATGCTGTTGTAAATATGCTCTGATAAAATCAATTTAATGGAAAAGGTGTTTATTCTGGCTCCTGGTTCAAGTATACAGTCCATCATGGTAGAGAGTGAAGGACTCAAGAGTTTCAAGCAGCTGGTCACGTGGCAGCCACAATCAGGAGCAGAGTGGGTAAGTACATACTGCTCAGCACTCTTTTTACACTGACACAGTCCAGGATCCACAGCCTGGAATCCCAGCTACTCCAGAGGTTGAAGCCGTGTAGCACGGCCCCAGAGCTTAGTAGGCCCTGAGACCTTAACACAACTGACTCCATAATGACAAGCTGTAAGACTCAACATGTAGTCAGCACCACCTGCCAAAACTAAAACAAAGGCCTAACCCATCAAAGTTCATACACTTCTGGGAAAGTCTCAAAATGTACTAACCTTGCATTTTAGCTTCTGTAGTTCTGCTTCTGGCTAACTGTCCTTGTTTACTGAAGTATGTCGATCCAGAATATGATTTCTGTCCTTAAAAGTTCACCCAGAGAAAGGCTCGGGGCTACACTGGCATCCTGAACCCCTGTTGTAGTCGCAAGCCAGCAGATAAAGACTGTCCATTGGCTTATATCTGTGTCTGAGCAGTTTTCTCTGGTGAATATCCCACAAAGCAGGAAGATCACAAGTTCAAAGGCTGTCTGGATTGCAGGGTGAGTTCAAGACCAGCTTGGACAACTTAGTAAGATCCAGTCTCAAAATGTGGTGCACAGACTTACATAGAGGCAGAATATCATACACATAAAATAACAAATTCTGGGAGAAGGAAGCAGGAAGAGGGCAGAAGACTTGTGGATCAAAGTACAAAGAAAGGTAATGAGGCTTATTGATCTGTAGTTAATAACAGTGTGTAATTCAAAATTGCTAAAGGAATTGGCATTTTTTACACCGTAAAACAAAAAGTAGTCAACTGTTCATGTCACATATTAGTTAAATTGAATATTTCTACAATCTATTCATATCAAAACATAATATTGTACCTTAAAAATATACATGATCATTTGTTGATTTTTTAAAAAAAATAACCAAAATACACTTCTTACACTTACAATAATGAAGACTATATTGCCATGAAGGAAACATTTATACACACAAAAAGGAAAGTCATGAGTAAACATAAAAATAATTGTATTAGAGTTTATTATAAGTGGCCTTTTGTTTCAAAAGTTTCTTCATGTCTTCGGTCATCTCTTGTACCAAAAGCAAAAATAAAAACAAACCTCACAATAAAAACCTTTCACACAAATACTTCTGTAAGGTTCATCTTAAACGCTGCATTTAACAGATACTCTCTGGCCAACTGCATTCGCTTTGGACAGTTCTTCATCTGGGGCCATGTAACAAGTGATCATCCCTAGGCAACCCTGGAGACAGTAGAGCCAGCCACTCTGCGCAGCTTGCATGGAGATTTAAAATGGATGCTGCTGATATTCTCAGTGGTGGTCTTTTATATAGTCACAAAACCAGGACAGGAAGAGAAGCAAACTAAAATGCAAGCTCCAGGTCTGCATCCCATCACGCAGGACACGAAGATAATAAATGTTTATTTCTCTGAAATAAAATTTTTATTTTCCTGAGTTAGAAGGGAAATAACGGTATTTTCATTTGAAACACTTCCAAAGACCGTCCGTTTGTTTTATGCATCATTAATTAAGTCAACAACATTTCTGTGTGGTGCACACCATGCTACCCAATGGGCCACAAAAATGGTAACACACCCTGCCCACCTTTATTATAAACAGCAGACAGAGCATCTTTGACACAGATGCTACCACACTGTATGGGCTAGGGCAAGGAGATGACAGAGGAAAGGATGCTGATTCTTCCAACAAAGAGGCTGGCTGAGGAAGATGACATTTGCACCCACCTTTGAAGGATGGTTAGTGTTTCTCCGAGCATAGATTCCTCAGGGAAGTACAATCCTGAGGGTAGATAAGTAAAGGCAGATGAATTAGTTTAATTTTTCTCATTGTTCCTGGCTGATGTGGAGGCCAAAGATGAAAGGGTTAGCCTTGTGCTTGTACAGGCAGAGCTGATTTATCCTTTCATTTGCCCAGCTATACACACTTCACAATAGGCAATGAACTAGCTTAGTAGTGTCATAATAAAAATTATATTACTTGCCAGGCGGTGGTGGCGCACACCTTTAATCCCAGCACTTGGGAGGCAGAGGCAGGCAGATCTCTGTGAGTTTGAGGCCAGCCTGGTCTACAGAGTGAGTTCCAGGACAG
Source organism: Cricetomys ansorgei (assembly GCA_026225945.1). Taxonomy (NCBI): domain Eukaryota; kingdom Metazoa; phylum Chordata; class Mammalia; order Rodentia; family Nesomyidae; genus Cricetomys; species Cricetomys ansorgei. Next base: position 4,827,549 of record JAMJFZ010000271.1, on the reverse strand, counting down.
CTAGAGTTACAACAGAGAAACCCTATCTTGAAAAAAGACCCAAAAACTAAATAAATAAAATAAAATAAATCATATTACTTGATTGAAAACTTCAAGGCAAAAATATCAGCAAAAGAAGTCATAATATATTTATGCTAAAAGGAAAATATTACCAGTTATGTAATGTTTTTAATTAATTAATTTTTAAGTTAATATAACAATTTATGTTCTACTCAAGTGTCAAAATTGTTTTTATTAATGTATTTTTAAAATCTAGTTTTAGCAAGTTCATCTTTACATAGGCAATTGATTTGTTTTCTTTTTGAAATGTTATTTCTGTCATTATATGAGATAATAAATGTTAGTTAACAATCTAAGTAATTTTAATAGAAAATAGCATCTGCCGCAAAGAAGTCAGAAGCCATCTGCGGCAAATCGTCTACATCTGCATTAAAAGTGCATGCCTTGTAGTCTGCAAGCTTTCCCCTACAGGAGGTGGAAGGATCACAGAAACCAACGGCCTTTTAATTTGACATCTTGAAACAGATAAAATGAAAGACATGTGTGAACTCAACAGCCATTAGCAAATTCACGGAACACTTCAGACACACACATGTGATTTCAAAATGTTTATATTTTGGATAAATACAGAAATGTTCCCTTACAAGCCCTGACTTGCTCATCGCTCATGGACAATCTAACGCAATACCATCTGAGCCATGAGGCCACGCTGTGCAAGGGCAAGCTCCACCGCATTCCTGCATGGTGTTGCCTGCTCTAATTCCACAGGGAATTCCAACGTCATGTGTTTCTCATCTTCGTCTCTGCCTCCTCGAATGCTATTTCCTCCCTTTTGGCTTTCACCAAGGTCCAAAGAATCTCTAGCAAATTAAAAAAGCAAATGTCCGGTGGAGTCCTGGACACCTGCTTCGACCTGTGTCTAAATAGCATGAGCCTGAAGTTAATGAGTTCATTCAGTTCATTATCAAGTCAAGGTCAAAGTGCCAATGGTTGGGAGCCATAATGTCTTTGTTAAATATCTTAACTATGATGAGCTTAGCTGATATCACCCATTTTGTTCTCAGAGAATCCACAGTAGTGATGGGTCTATAAACACAAACCTGAATACAGCTGTGCTAGCCTTAGGTTACTAGGACGAGTGCTGAGATCATCAACCTTAGGTTACTAGGATGAGTGCAGAGATCATCAACCTTAGGTTAGGATGAGTGCTGAGATCATCAACCTTAGGTTAGGATGAGTGCTGAGATCATCAACCTTAGGTTACTAGGATGAGTGCAGAGATCATCAACCTTAGGTTGCTAGAACGAGTGCTGAGATGATCAACCTTAGGCGAGGACGAGTGCTGAGATGATCAGCTTATATCAAGAGGAAACGCTGACTTGGAGCTCATATGTTTGGAGACTTCTGTCCATGGAAGAGGAATACAGTACTTTAGACCTTGTTAGGAGGCGGTGCATGATGGGTGCACACTGGTAAGTGAGGCGTTCCCCTCAGTTGGGTTCTACAAGAGAAAGAGAGTGTTGTGGGGTATTCACCAGAGAAAGCTGCTGGGACACGGGTTTAAGCCAATAGAAACTCTTTATTAGCCAGCTAGTAACTACACTGGGTACTCAGGATCTCAGTGTAGCCCTGAGCCTTTCTCAGGGTGAGCTTTTAAGCGTGCACACACACACACACACACACACACACACACACACAAAACACAACACAACATATTCTGGGTTGACAAGAACAGTTAGCCAGAAGCAGAACTACAGAAACCAAAAAGCAAGGTTAGTATATTTTGAGACTTTCCCAGAGCTATATGGGCTTTGATGGATTAGGTCTTTATTTTGGTTTTGCCAGGTGATGCTGTTTCTATGGGCTGAGTCTTACAGCTTGAATGCCACGTCCATCATGGAGTCAGTTGTGTTAAGGTCTCAGGGCCTATTAAGGCCTGCGGCCCTCTTAAAGTCTGGGGCCCTGTTACAAGAGGAAGAGACAGGGGTCCCAGAATCACTTTCAGGGTATACCTTCAATGACCCAAAGACTTCCCACTAGACTCACTAAAGTCTAGCATCCCCCAACAATGCCATGCTTGGAATTGAGCCTTTACACATGACTTTTCGGGAGACACTTACAATCCAAAGTACATGCAGCAAGCTGAAATGTCCCCCGCTCACTGCCCTAAAATAAAGACACCATCCCTTGACTCCAGGCCATGTCAACATGATACCCAGACTGCTTGAATAGAACCTTCTCTTTCTGGATTCCATTACCAACCAGGTCAATCCCATGCAGACCCAGTGTGACCACAACTCCAAGAAGCAATTCTACTTTTGTAGTGCAGCCCCTTCAGAACCAATATTTTGTTCTTTCTATTATTTAAAGTCTTGCGGTGTTGCAGGACTGGAGAGACAGCTCAGTGGTTAAGAGCACTGACAACTCTTCTAGAAGACTCAAGTTCAATTCTCAGAATCCGCATGATGGTTCAAAATCATTCATAATCACAGTTCCTTGAAATCCAACACTCTGTTCTGGCCTCTGCAGGCACCAGGCATCCACATGGTACACAAACATGTATGTAGATCAAACACCCATACACATAAAATAATAATAAAAAAAGGTTTTGTTGCTATTTTTAAAGGCTTACATTGTTGGGTGGATAGAAAAGACTTATGGTGAGCTGGAAACACTGCTTCTAAAAGCCTTCAGCCAGCTCTGTAAAAGTTGTGCCTTCAGAATGTGAAGCACACACTTACTAGTTACCAGTTAAAGAGATGATCAGGATTTAATTTTCAATAGAACTACCCAATTTTTTGCTTCCTCATTGTGAACACATGGATGCAGGATAATTAGAATTTAATCACTAACCCGGGATTCAGCTCTTCTTTGTAATTGTGATACATCATGGAGCCCTTCTCTCCATGAAATTCAAAGGAAGGTTTCAAAGATGCTCAGAAACATGGTTCTTGCTTTGCAAGAGCAAACAGCATACAGGCTTCCACTATAGCAGCTTTACTTTATATCCAGCTTCCTTATTCGCTTTTTGTATTTCAGTGTGCATAGGTTAAATCTCAGACAAAGGCTGTAATGGATGCTTTGCCAAGAAGTGTTTAGTCTTATGCAGCCTTCCTTATGGTTACATGCCACTTGGACTTCTGGGAACTTTGCTTAGGTTAGATAAAGAGACTGTTGCCAGTTGCCAATTGGCAGTAGGCAGTTGGTGAGTTTGATAGATGATAATCCTGTTTTATTAGCAGCTCCTGATCTTCAAGCTTCAGACAGTTAAGGGCAGCCAAAAAGGGCAGTAAATTTTTCTTTCTTTTTCTATCTCTAAAGGCCGCCTGCAAAAGAGGTGAAATTTTCACTCTTTCCTTCCTATCTTTTTAGAGCTAGAGGATAAAAAAATCTACAAGGCACAAGGTGGAGTAGAGGACAGAAAGATTATGAGAGACACAATATTAGGAAGTCTACCTTCTAACTGACTCTTCTAGAAAGTTCTGTGTAAACAAATCCTGAACGATGAAAATACCAATAAACATGTTGGAAGGAAGGAAATCTCAATGATTGCTGAGAGAGGGAGAATTAGCCTTTCCCTAGGATGAATACCCAACTGGTTATCCAATACAAAATGGTCAACTCCATAAGCACATATACATAAACAACAAAAACAGACTCAGCAGATTGTATTTATATATTTTCCCGTGTGTGTGTGTGTGTGTGTGTGTGTGTGTGTGTGTGTGTAACAATAATGATCAAAGACAAAGAGGCTTTCAAGTTGAGTGAGCAGGGGAGGAGTTAGAGGGAGAGGACATACCTAGGGATAGTGGGATGAAAGGGAATTACAGAAGTGATGAAATTATATTTCAATTGAAAATTTAAAAAAAGAACTACTTCTACAATTACTTGATTAGAACTTGCTTATAACTAAATAACATACTTTTCCCCAATTCAGCACTGTAATATCTTTATATGACTATTATTTTCTGGTCAGTTTCCTAACTACTTAGATATATAAATAAGACATCCTTCCTTCCACAAAGGATCTGTAGTAGTTAACATTAAAACAATGTGAAAAACTAGAACCATACTACAAAATTTTAAGCTAGATGTGGGGATTTGGGAGAGCAATGGGGGTAGGAAAATACAAAATCCAAGCATAATAAAGATATACAAAGCCTTGCATGTTGGCTAGAAATTAGCTCAATTTCAGCCTGTGCTATCTAGCAACTAAAGCAATGAGAGAGACAATCACTTGGCATTTTCCTACATTCTGTTGAAGTAGCATACCACATAAACTTGAAGTTGTTAACCATCCTTGCATTCCAAGGACAAATCACATTTGACCATAGTGTGTGACCCTTTCAACATGCCATTAGATTGGGTTGTAATGTCTCTTGAGGGTGTTTCTCTAGAGTCCATCAAGAGTACTGGTCAATGCTTTTATCTACTTGTGGTACCCAAGTAAGATGGTAAGAGCATAATACTAGCCACATAAAGGGAGTTCAGAATTGTTCCCTTTTTAGAAAAGTCTGATAATTATTGTGTTAAATGTCATTTAAATATTTAGTATAATTTACCATGAAAATCATCTGATCCTAGGGTTTTCTTTATTGCAAAAAATTTTCATGACTGATTCAATCTCCTTTGTTCAGATTTTCTATTTCTTGATAGTTTGATCATTCTAGGCTTTCTATTTCTATAAATTCACTCATCTAGGTTATCTAATTTTTATATAATTTTTCATAATAGTTGCCCAGTCCTTTAAATTTCTATGGTAGTATAGTATGTCTTTGCTTATTTCTAAGTTTACTAATTCAAGTCTTTGCTGTGTCTATAGCTATGCTAGATACAGGCTTGTAAATTCACTTCTCTTTTCAAAAATTCCTAGTATTATTGGTTTTTTTCCTATTGTTTTTCTATTTTCTATTTTATTAATTTCATCTTAATGTTTATTATTTCATTCCTCTTTCTAAAATGCTGGTTTTAGTGTGTAATTGTTTTCTGGTGTATCTAAGCTCTGAAACCCTATTTGTTTGGAGCCAATTGTAACTGTTACTTTGTCATTTGTAACTGAACTCCACCTCCTGGTTCTCCTGCCTTCACTGCTGCGGAGACAGATTATTAACTTGGAGCTTTTTAACTCCCTAGCTCTAAAAGGTTATAAAGGAAAAAAGAGAAAGGAAGAAATCTTTACAGCCCCTCCTGGCTGTCTTTATCTGTCTAAACCTAGAGAAATGCACTAACTTCTAAAATCTTTTATCTCTTTAACTGTCTTTTAACATGCTTTCCCAACAACTTTCTTCCGTGTCAGCATTGTGGCGGCCTTCCTGCCCAGCAACTGTCCTTTATCTGAGCCTAGATCCTGCCCTGCCTTTCCACTCACTCTCCTTTGCCACTAACTGACAATTCCAACTGGCAGCACTCCCTTAAATAGGCATCCTAAACTGTTCCCAGAAGTCCAAGCCACATGTAACAATAAGGAAGGCTGCACAGTACAAAAACTTCTTGGCCAAGTCCCTCTACGTTAGTGCCTCCCCTTTTTCATACCTTGTGATACAGTGTTAATTTGAGATGTTTCTTTATTCTTAGTATCACTGTAAACATCCCTTGCAATATTGTCTTGACATTCACCAGAAGCCCAGTGATGTGTCTTTAACATTGTACATACTTTGACATCATTTGAACCAGATTTACAAGTCAACGGAATTTATTGGCTATTTAGCACTTGGCAGATTACTAATGCCAACGATGTCTAGGTTATAATTCCCCTAAAATGATACTTCAGCTTATAGATAGAGTTAGTTAATACAGCATTTCCATACTTAAATACTGTGTTAACCTGCATTTTTATATTTTGGCACATGGTGATAATTGATAATATTAATAAGAAATTGCAATAAGACCTTTAAGTGTTCTGTGGCCAACAACAAAAATAAAATTCCAGCATAATAAAATTAAGCATACTTTTATTATATTGTGATTCTTCAAACACATAAATATTTAGATATATGTATAAATTTATATATTACATGTGTATAATTAATAAACAGTAAGATTTACTTCAATCTTGAGATTTCTTTGTCATCATTTGACACATAATGAATCTCTTGATCAGAATATCTTTTTTAAATTACAAGGGACATTCTCTCAAAAAGAATCAGATTTTGCTGAATCTATAACTGAGCTCAGTGATGGAAATCACAAAGATTTTTCAAAAAGCTAGGAAAACCCATCCTTAAATTTTTCAAAGATAATTCAAATACAACATTCTTATCAAATTCTTCCATCCAGGCAGTTGAAAATTATGCCTCAGAGAATTTGGTCACATGTTTTCTAAGAAGTATGAAGAATTTAACATAATTTGAAATTTTAAAAATCCATGTCATGTGAAACTCTAAATTATCTTCATTGCTAAGGCCAGTCTTAATTAGATATCTAATCACTTGTAGCTGAAATTACCACAACTGAAATAACAGATGTGAAGCCAATCCTGAATTTTGTTGGTTCATTTGAGGGAGATTTTGTGCTTGGGAACATTTCTGTTTATGCCTTGATGCTAACTAATACATGCTTTATGCTTTAGCTAGCAAAACTGCAGTGGGAAATAATTCTTAATACATTCCGAGAAGTCGTGCTCTTGCCATGAAAATCAATAAACTTGGTATTGAATCCGTGGCTGACTATGAGTCCAGAACAGTACAAGCCCTTGATGAAATTTTCTGAATTACAGAATTAAGGTTTAATGCAGAGACTGTACATTTAAACTATTGAATTAGACTTTTCTTTTGCCTTAGTAAGAAAATTAAAAATAAAATAGTTTAGCTGCTCTGTAATAACCCTAAGACCACCATGAAATATTTGGAGAACACCAGAAAGCTTGTAGAATCATTTTTCTCATTTTCTCTACAAAATAGAAAGCCTCTAAAATGCAGAAAATGTTGATTTGTTGGTGCTCTGTAGCCACAGGCTCAGGGTGATGCACTTCAATATTTACCTAGAGGTCTAGTGCCACCCTCTGCAAGACCATCATCGTGTCTGGAGCCAATGTGTATGGACATAAAATATCGTTCTAGTTTGATTTCTATTGCCGTGATAAAGACCATGACCAGAAGCAACTTTGGAATGAAATGTTTTGTATCATCTTACACTTCTGGATAACAGTCCAGGGTGAAGAGAAGTCAAGACAGAGACTCAGTGCAGGAACCTGGAGGCAGGAACTGAAGCAGAGGCTATGGAGGAGTGCTGCTTACTAACTTGTCCTCAACAGTCTCCTCAGTTTGCTTTCCTGTACCACCCAGGACCACCTGACCAGGGGTGGCATAGCCCACAGTGAGCTGGATCTTCTGACATTGATCATTAATCAAGCCAATGTCCTGCAGACTTGCTGACAGGTGGATCTGACGGAGTCATTTTCTCAATTGAGGTTCCTGTTCCCAGACGATTTTAATTTGTGTCAAATTGACCAAATATTAATGAAGACAGTATGTGAGCTATGATCATGTTTAATACACAAATAGAAGAACATGTAATTAATTCAGTTTTAATACCAACATCATTTCAACAAGTTTGCTTCGGAGTATTTCTAGGTTAATGTTCTAGCCACTAAAAGGTGTGTGTGTGTGTGTGTGTGTGTGTGTGTGTGTGTGTGTGTGTGTATGTGTGTTGTGTGTGTGTGTTAATTTAAAACAAAATACAAATATCACATCAATGTCATAAATATGACTATAATGAAATATTAGACTCTGAAACTTATGGCAATTAAGAACTAAAGAAATCAAACTGAAGAAATTGTAGTCACTTGATCACATTCTATCTTTGCTTGGCTTACTTTTGGAAAATAGAGGACATGTTTCGGTATGGGTTAGTAAAATACTAGTAAGAGGTGCCCTGTGCTGCCCTGCCATTCTGTCCTCTTTGACTGTTGGCACCCAGTGTGACAGTGCCCCCATCCCTGGAGTGACAGCAAGCTTGCCTAGATGGGAGCTCAGAGCCTAAGGGACCTGGCTTCATCTTAGCTCCCCATCACCCATGCACAGCACCAAAATCCATCAGGTCTTAGCCAAGCAAATAGCAAGCTTTCAACTCTATCCCTGCTCCGCCAAATACCTTCTTAATTTTAGGTTTAAGTGTTGAAATGAGAAACTACCCCTGTCAATGGTAGTCGATCAAAAACCAGTTAATCGCGATCCCAAACTACTTGAGTATTCTCTCAGAGTCTACCCAAAGCAAGAGTGCATAAATTGACTTTTGAGAAAAATTCTGCTAAAGTAACAGTAGCTCTGATTATCTCTAGTCAAAACCTTCACGTCCTTAGTAAATAAGGACCAACCAAGTAGAAGTGCAGGTAAATGGGTTTGGGTAGTGCAAGGCTATGAAGAGAAGAGAGTTCCCAAGTGCCGTGGAAGATTCCTGTAATCCTAGCACTGGCCAGACTCAGGTAATGAGCATACAGGTCTGCCAGACCGTCAAGACCTTCACACTAAAGAGAAAAAGAGAGAACGGAAAGGGAACTAAAGGTCTCCTGCTGACATGATGCTCTCCAATGAAAATACCACGTGAGTCACATACAGAACTTTAAGTTGTTCAGTCGGCATATCTGAGACACTATAAAGAAATTAATTAGCCTTAGTCTTATTATTTTTTAACAACCTGATTTATTTTTAATGATCTATTTAATTTTTTTTAAATTATGTGTAAAAGTATGCCTCTGTGTGAGGGTTTGCTCATGTGAGTGTGGGGTACCCTCTAATGTGCCTTAGACCCCCTGGGGCAGAAGTCACAGGCACCCATCTAACATGGGTGATGGGAACCAATCTTGGGTTACTTGGGAGAAAAGTACGTGTTCCTAACGGATGAGCCATCTCTCCAGCCCCTTCATCGGAATACCGTAACTTAATATATACAAATCCTGTCATTTCACATTGCAACCAGTATTTTAAAGGTTGACACATGCTCTTTCTTCTTCTTAGCATTAAGTATTTGAAACTCAAGCGTGCTTTGTATCCATGGCACTTCTCAGTTTTACCCACGTTTCATGCCCTCAGCAGTCACTTGAGCCTTGTAGACCCCACACCAAACAATGCAATAATCGAGAGTGTTTAGAAACTTGTCAGTCTTCTGGGCAAATTCCAACACGGAAAAGAGAAGCCTCTGGCAGGGGGCCAGCTATCCTTGGGGTGGGAAGGGTGGTAATGGCATGCCCTTGAAAATTACCCAGCCTGGGCCTAAGTAAGCCTGAGGTCTGTGGACAGCTTCTAACCTACTCATGAGCATCCTTGTGAATTTTTAGAAGTTTCGGTCATTGACTTACAAAATAAATAAACCAAATTAGTTGTGAGACCAACAGCCTATAACCCCAAACTCTCAAGGCGCTGGCGGGAACAAAGGAAATTGGCCGTATATATCTTCAGAGCTGCCAAAGCATTTTACGGTCCAGCTGTGGGCCTTAGCACCTTGAGTGTGCTGGGAACACACGGGCCAGTAACAAGCCTGGCCTTGGGAGAAGAAACATTTGGGGCAATTTATTGTCTTTCAGTTGTTTAAAAAAAAATCAATGGAGCCCCATTAAGGAAAGGAAGGGGTTGGACTCTCCTCTCCTCCCTTTTATCTCGCTTGCTGTTTGGACAGGTGCAAAGGGTAGAATTATCTGGTGTATTTATAGAATTTTTTAGAGTGGAACAAACCATTGCAAATTTGACCTTTAAAGCCAATGAACGAAGAAAGAGAAGCTTTACTTTGGGAGCATTAGAAAGCACGTATTTCCCTCTTTTCTCACCTGCAGAAGCTTTCACAGTATTTGAAACCTGACATTTGTCACAGAAGGGACCTCAGGTCTGTTCCTCGCTGCCCCTCATGCCAACACCTGCTATAGCTTCTGAACTTGCTTTTTGACCTCCAGGCTGACTCCCATCAGCCTCTCCACCCGTCCATCAGCAGTGGGCCCAGCATGTACATCTAGTATACCTCCACTCGTGCCTGACTGGCAAATGAAAGTGTGAAATTTTCCCCTTTCAATACTCACAACTCTTTGGAGTGGAAACTAATGGTTCTCACTTCTCTATGGAGAAACCCACAGGGCAGGTAAAATGCAAGAACAAACATGTGGTTAGTGCAAAGACTGAGACTTGATCCTGGGCAGACTGAGTCTTGGTGCATGAACAAGAGCTGTCTCAGAACTACTGTGGCACCCGCATGTGTGGCCCTCTGCACGAGGCTGTGCAAACATTGTGTGTACGCCTTTAAACACACCACCAAGTTACAGGAAATCAAGGGCTGAGGAACTAGGATGGCACCTCAGTGTAGAACGTGCATGGCTACTGAATTGAACAATGAACATGCCAGGCTTGTAAAAATATTCTGCAGCAGTTCCTTCATTACCTCTAAGGTCAAGTCGTGCATCTGTATCAAGACCTTCCCAAACACCCTCTTGATTTTCACAAAACCTTACCCTTGGTTCACTTACTTCTGTTTGAAATGCTGTATCTTTGCAATTTTAGGGGGTAGGGAGACCACATAGTAGTTAAGAGTACTTGTTGTTCTTGCAGAGGACCAGTTGGTTCTTAGCACCCTCTTGGTGGCTTGTAACTGTCTGTAATTCCAGTTCCAGGGGAATAAATACATTTCTTCTGGCCTCCTTGAATGCCAGCCACACAGTGGTATGTCAGCATAGGCAGACAAAGCATCCATACGCACAAAAAAATAATAATTTTTTAAAAATACTTTATTTTATTTTATGAGCATTGGTATGAAGGTGTTGGATCCCCTGGAATTGGAGTCACAGACAGTTGTGAGCTGCCATGTAGGAGCTGGGAATCGAACCAGGTCTTCTGGAAGAACTCTTCAGAGCCAGTGCTTTTAACTGCTGAGTCATCTCTCCGGCCCCGATAAGAAATAATTTAAAAATTACTTTTAAGGTCTATCTGAGGTATCTTCATTTCCTCTAGATAGAATCGATCTTTCTTTGGTCAGGGTTCTCAAAGGAAGCCTTAATGACGTTACAGATTCACTTACCCCCCCCCGCACACTGGGGCGAAGTTTCATACACATACTTACCTTCATGGATGTTAAATCCCCTAAGGGGCAGCGACGACAAGTGTGGTGGGTAGGGGGCATACCTAGGCTGGAAGTCGGTAACATAAGTCAGTGATCCCTCCAGTCCTGATAGTTCTTCCTCTCTGTTCAGTAACAAGAGAATAATTTTGGGGTACATTTGTCAGGGTGGATAGAGAAAGCAAAATGAAAAGTAGGAAAGCAACCAGTGTGAAGTTGTTCCCCTTCATTTCTTCACTCCCCTACGGGGAGCAATCCTTGAAGCAAACTATTTGGCATAAGCTGTGAAAAGAGTAGCAGAACTCAGTGTAACCAATCGGCCCCTTCCTCTCACTCACCCAGTTGCAAGGGTTCTTTTCTGTGGCAGAAGGTCTTACCAAATGCTTCAGGCTTAACAATGTGGGGCTCTGTACCGACGAAACTGGCTTCAGCAGACAGGCTTTGTGGGAAGTCAGAATCACTCATGCATCCCTTGTGTATTCTTCCTCCCAGGACTTTCTTAGGTTGGGAAGAGGACAAGAAAGGATGCAAATTCTGACCTGCCAGAGAAGCCCAAGAGTCCCCACACACACTTTCCAGGGTTCCGACAAGAAGGTTGGGCGCGATCCACGACAGAAAAGAAGATCGCATCTCTCTTGGGAACCAAATGCTTGGAGAGCAAGCATGACTTGATTTGTGCCATTCACCTTTCTCTAAAGTCCTTAACTTTATACTGATTTCAATGAATCGTAGATAAATTGATTTCTAAGATGACAGTTATAAGGTTTGGATTTGAAGCTGTGCCTGTCCTTCCGGATAAAGCCCCTGGGAGGCACCAGAGTTTGATACGCTCCGCCAAAATGAAGGTCTGAGATTACTGTGTTCAATATGATGCTCCCAGGGGGTGTTTGGTCAATCTGGCTTCTTTCCTGTGAATAGAACTAGATTCCTTGCAGGCAGGAGGAAGCTGGAGGAAGTTAATTCTTCCTCATCTTCTGCATAATGAGGTCACAGTGGTCCTGCTCTCTCAGGACACAGCCCCAAGATGCCAAAAGCAGCCCTTACCCTCCAACAAGCCTACCTGTGTTTCGATTATGATTCTTCTTTCACTCTGCAGAACTGTTAGGAAATGTCTATTGCTCATAAACTATCTAGCTTCAGGTGCTCTATTACTACAGCGCAAATGAATAGAACCTTTCTTAAAAGCAGTTGATACAAACCCACAAGTAAAGCCTGGATTTTTGTTTGTGTTTGTCCTTTGGAACCTCTTGATTCAAATTATCTTTCATTGACTTATTCCATCCTGCTAGTTGGGAATTAATGGCAAGTTCCATGTCATTAAAAGCAAAGGTGCTTATGGTCATTTGATTTTCTCTTTTGTAAGAAGTTTAAAGATAGATCTGTATCCCAGAGCACATGATATTTTCATGTACATCTCTTAGGAAAAGAAAAGAATGAAACCCCAGACTTACTTTGAATTCAGAATCCTGCCTGAGCACAGAGACTAGGGGTACGTGTTATTGCACCTAAGCAACGTTTCCTCCTACTGTAGGAGAATCTCTGGTAAACAATAAATAATAAGCGCAGACATAAAAAAAAAACCAACCAATTTTTTAAATGACATTAAAAATTAAAGTGACCGTTACATATACGGAACTTCTTTTATTCTCATTAGAAATCTGACGGACAGTAAAGGAACATGAGACATCTTCACAGCCTGACCCTTCTAAGTATATTCTAATAAAATATATTCTAATAAAATGATAGAAGCAAATGAAAAAGTTCTGCAGCACAGGCAAGCTACGTAGGGAGTACTCGCACACCAAAGAAGGTTTCCTTTTAAATTAAACTTACATAAGTGAAAACTACTGTTCCTCAGTGGGGACCAGAAGGTGTGCTATGGGGGCCTGAGGGCCCCTCTCTCCACAGCCAGTAGTGACCCAACACGTTTGTCAACATAGAGCACAACCTCACCCTCCTCTCAACATCTGGACTTCCTACCCTCTGCCGTCCTAACACAGTTGCGTGCTCCACCTTACAGCCATTGTTAACTGCATCGGTCTCCCCGAGTCCATCGAACCACTTCAACACTCCGATCTGGAAAGCGCTTTAGTCTTCACCTTACCACCATCATCCTTCACCATCATGCCGGTCCTTCATCCGTCTCTCCGTCCTTACGCGCTTTAGCTCTCTTGCGTATCACTTGGCAGCTGGCAGTACATTAGATTAGGATGTGCGAAGAAACACAGAACATAGCTTCCATCTTCTCTAATCAGAAAGGAAGGAAGAACGTAGGATTCTTGGGTTCTATACCCAAGTGAGCACGGGGTGTTAGAAATGGGGTGCACTTGGAGGGCGTGGTGCTTATGCTGAGAGGACAGCCACAAGAATCAGGCTGAAGTGGGGGGAGGCGGTGATCCATGTTCTAAGGGATCCAGAGTGAATGACAAAATACATTCCAGGAGTGTGTGCACAGAACGAGCTCCGGCATGCCCCACCACATAGCAAAAACAAAAAACAGGCATACAGAGTTTCCTTCACCTCTGCAAATGGTGCCGGGTCCATTCAGGGAACTCGAACGACACCTTCCAAGTCCTTCATGCGCTTACCTCCCTGCGTATCGATAGACCCAGCTTTGCTTTGGTACCTAGTATTCACCACCTTCTTGCTACTTTCAAACATGGGGGCATTGGAGCTTTATATGCTACTCACCTACCTGGAACACATTTCCCTGGAGAGCTGAGTTTCTTTCCTCTGGAGTCTCTGAATGTCACCAGAATGCATAAGAAACTCCAAATCACCCCCCCCACACACACACACCAAAAACAAAACAAAACAAAAAAACACACTATCTTGAAATAAACAAGGAATCTAAATAGATAGTTTTCAAAACAAGACACAAAAATGGCCAGCAGACGTATTGAAATATGGAACATCACCGATAAACAGGAAACTGCAAATCAACACAAAAGATAACAATTGCTGGGGAGAACACGATGGGGGCTGGTGTGACTTAGTACAATTATTACTGAATGAGAGGGCCACCAAACACTAAAAATAGAACGAAGGATCCAGCAATTCTCCTACTGGCTATGTATAACAAAGAAGAGGAAATCAGTATGTTGAAAAGATAACCATTCTTGCACATCTGTTGCAACACTAGTCACAACGCCAAGAAACAGAGGCAATGTGAATGTCCACCAACCAATGAATAAAGAAAGCCTGAAACATAGACACACTCATAAAGAGAACAAAATCCTATCATTTCTGACCACGTGCATCGAATCAGAAGTCATTATGTTAAGTGAAATAAGCCAGGCTCAGAAACACAAATGTCAGCTGATCTCACTTATATGTGGAATCTAAAAACAGGGATCTTAGAGATGCTGCCAGCAGGATGATGGGGCTACTAGAGGCTGAGAGAGTAGAGAGAGGGATGGGTGGGGGAGATTGGTGGACATGGACAGGTTGTTAAATTATTGGTAGACAGGAGTAAGATGTTCTGGTGTGCTATTGTACAGTAAAGTGACTATAGATAATGATAATGTGTTGTGTTGGTTTTAGAAAGCTACAAGGACTTTGAATGTTTTTACAGTAAAAAATAAATAATAGATGAGGAGAGAGATGTTAATGTAATTAAACATTACACAGGTGTTGAAACATCACACAATGTCCCATAAATATGCACAGTCCTGTTTTACCTGTCCATTAGAACAAATTTAAATTCAATCAAATAAATAAATATCCTTTTCTCAGGAAAGATTCCCCAGACACTGCTTCCAGTAAGTAGTGGGCCGTAACCTCACATCGACTCCCGCTACTCCCACCGTCTCCTGCTACTCCCACCGTCTCCCACTACTCCTTCCAGTCTCCCGCTACTCCCATCAACCCACTCTGTTTCACAGCTCTTATCACACGTGCACATGCCGTGTATTTGCAATGTCTGCCTTCACTTCTCTCCAACGTGAATTTCACACAGCAGGAGCTTTGTACGTCAATTCACGAGACTGCCTAACACAAAACTGGTGTGTGGCCGACATTCTATACTTATCTAATCAATCAATCGACAAAGTCAGAGAATAGTTCCTGTTCAGGTGGAGATTAAAAAAAAAAATGAGAATGGAGAAAGTAAATAAAGTAAGCAGGCTCTTTTACGATTGTCATTATTAACTTGAAGCTTTAAAATCTCTTTGTTCTTATCTCTGCTCCACACACCACTCCACCCAAACATATAGTGATAGCCTGTTCTGTGTTCTAAGGCTTACATTTTAGTGGTTTTACATATAACTCATTAATGCATTTTAGATATATCTTGATGTATGGTCTAAGGTGAGAATGTGTATTATTCTTAGATTTTTAGTCAAATAAACTTAGTTTCTATAACACTGTTTTTCTCCCTGTGCCAAGAATCCAAACCTGGGCCTGGATGACACTGAGCTAGTGCCCCAGCCCTTGTTCGAGACAGAGTCTCACTAAATGGCTCAAGTTAGCCTTGAATTTACTCTTGGATGTCTCCACCGTCCTGTCTCCCTCTCTGAGTAACTGGGATTCCAGGCCTGTGTTACCAGGCCTGGCTTTCTCCTCAGTATATTGCTGGATAATCTGTTCTGTTCTATTGGCCTGTGGCCTTTCGGGTCCCAATAGCGAGTAATTGAATTACATAAAATCTTCGGAATCTTTAGGTAAAAACTCAAGAGCAAACGAAGCCGAAACGTATTTGCGGTAAATACGGCTTTAACTCCTTTGATAAATCAAGTTTTTGCTTCCTAGTCCCACTTTATATGCATGACCAGAGCAAATGAAAAGCAAATAACAGAAGAAACAGAGACAGGTGTTAGGAGGCAATGTTCAGCTTCTCCCAGAATCGTAGAAATGATCTGACCTCTGACCTATGGATTCAGGGGACAGACATCAGCACAGCCAGGCAGGAGGGGTGAAGCCCACACTAAGCTACTGCAGTGTGGATGGTGCGTGTCTGAAAAACAACTGGGGAAATACTCTCCCGCTTATCAATGATTTTGACTTCTTAAAGAGAGCGTTCTGATAGACAAAGCTAGCCTTAAAGAGGTCCTTTGGAGATTTATTGTGTTTGCTTTCTCTGCTCTCTACTTAAATCATCATCGTTTCCAAAATGACTCTGGAGACACCTTGAATGTGTAACTAAGAACAGAGACTGCTCTCTAGCCTAGCCATTCGATGAAATCTCATACAGAATAGACAGTACCAGCACGGAGTGGAAATGGAAGATGTAAGTTATGTGTAATCGAATAACGTTCAAAACCAACGTTCTGTACACAAATGAAAAGACTAAAGGGGCTTCTGCAAACCAGCAACAGCAGCACTGTTCAACTAGTCACCACCCAATATGTACTTTGGATACGTGTTTTTTTTTTTCCTATTGTCAATTTTTTCCTTGGTGCGCATCAATACTTTTTGTTTTGATGAAACAAACCCCAAAGTTAAACGGAGACGCCCTGCTGCATCTCACATTAGGCCAGCACACTGAGGCCGTGACAGAGAGAAGTCCATCCTAAGAAGGGGCACAGAGGCTCTCTTCTCCCCAGCACACCTCTCCCTTTGAGAAGCAGTGCAGCTCTGAGGAAGGAGCCATTTAGGAACGAAGGAATTGGGAGCAGCTGGGCCAGTGTCAGAACCATGACATGCGGCCCCCTTCAAAGGCAGCCCTGAGACAGGGAAGGTCACTGAGAGTCCAGCGTCTGGTCTGAGCTCACAGATGAGTGGATTAAGCCGTGAATGAGCAGGAAGCATCCGAGGGCACCGCCCACTCTGAGAACAGGTCCAGGGCAGCCTCCTCCTTCTGTATCTACAGTCTAAGCCACAGCTGAGAACCAGCCTAACTAAGATGGAGAGGTAAAACCTGCAAGAGTGGAGAGGAGAAATGGTTCAGAAGGGATGTCATTTTGAACTAAATCTCACTGGATTTCAATCATTTGTTCTAAGTTTTAGATGCCGTGATTTAGCTGAGGGTGCCGAGGAATGAAATACGGCTGGGGTTGGAGAGGTGGCCCTGGCTAGCAGCAGATCCCACCCACAGTGGACACTGTATATCTGAGGACCACAGTCTGCTTTTCAGTTTGGCTTGGTACAGAGGTTAGGCATGCTGGCCATTATGCTGCAAGATTTCAGAAGATATTGTGTTTCAGCAAGTGTGTCACATGAGGAAATCTAAGTTTCGTGAAAACAATTGCAGGGGATGTGAGGAAGGAGACTGGTGGAAGAACCATGGCAGGCAGGCATGCCAACAGGCAGAGACAGTCTTTTCCAAGAGGGCAAAATGGCAGGTAGGGTTCTGGACATGACAGAAAGAGAATCAAATACGCTTCCAAGGCAATAGCTGATTAAATTCAAGACCCATTCCACGAGATGGAATACATACCGGACACTGCCTGGGCAGCCAAGAACCTGAGACCAAATAGGCCAGGGACCTGGGAGAAACCTACTGCTACTGTTCTGCTGAAGGACCATAGCAATGAAATGACTCCTAAGGACATTCTGCAATGCTCATTGCTGAGTGCCTTGCTCTGCCACCATCAGTGATGCCTCCTCACTTGTGAGTATAACCGTAAGTATGTAAATGCTTATGATGTCAGAATCCATCGTAGGAAAATGGCGTTACGTAGGCTTTTCTCTCGAGCTCATGACCTTACCAGGTACAGATGGTTGGCTAGATTTACAGTACTGGGCATGAACCCACTCCTATTGAACAGGCCTCAAGTCCAATTAGATGGCTATTGGTTGTCTGCAAGATATACGTGCCACTGGTGTGCCTTTGGGGATATCTTGCCGTGCTGGTCATTTATTGCGGTTCGAATGGTGGTAGGACTATTGATTGCTTTTCTCCCATTGACAGCTCGCATGAGGACCCCCCCCCCCACATTGTGAGAGCTACTCCTTAGAGAGGAGTCTCCCAGGTCAGATTCAGCTAAAGTCCTTCAAGTCCTGTGTCCGAAGCACATGGCTTTTTACCTTAAAATTCTGGCAGGTTCCCAAGGACAACAGCAACAGCCTATGTTTTGCAAGTCTCTCGGACTTCTCTGGCAAACAATTCAAAGGGAGGTTTTTCCATATCTGACACTGGGGAGTTTTTTAAATGATAATCTATGGTTCTTGGGGGATGATTATCATCCCCAAGAGACATAACTTCATTTTTCATCAAATACATACCTGCATATATATACATACTTATATATATTACATGTGTTTTAAATAAATGTAATAATATAAATAAAATGTAAAATAATGCTTCTCTGTGACTTTTTCAAACATCTTTAGTGTTATTTTTCCTTCCTTCTTCCATCTCCCTCTGTATTGCCTTCCCTCCACCCCTGCTTCCTGGTTCCCGGCCTTTCCAGTGTGAAGCAGCCATTGTTAGGCTACCCAGATCACAGTGTGCAAGCCAACCTAAGAATCCCCTTTGTAATATACATATATTCAGTCTGTGGGCTCTGTTCCTCTAGAGAACCATGACATATACAACCTCCCACACCACCACACTGAGGTCCAGACTGCCAACATGAATCTTTAGAAAGAAAAATATAGCCAAATAGTGGCATTTAGGGTCAGAGCTGAATCACGCCGGTCTCTGCCTTCTTGACCCAGCTTTCTCTGGGCCACTGACTAGGTCTGAATCATGGGTTGCTTCTCTCACAAACACATCAGTCACCGGATGTAGAGCTTCCTATAACAGGTTATCATAACCTGTTATGATATCATAACCGGCTACATCTGCAAGGACCCTTGTAGCAAATAGGGTCACATTCTGAGCTTCATGTTGACATGAATTTATTTCACACCCGAAACTGTAAACAACTGTGGATCTTAGGTGGTGCTCATACCTCTTCCCTCATAAGCATCCACTTTGCCAAAAGACAGCAGTATTTCACAGGCATTCTCCGAAGCCTCGGGCGATTGGACAGTGAACCGGACGCTCATGAAGACCATTAACTTGAGGAGTGAAACTGGAAATGCCAGAGCATATCTGCGTGTGTCAGCAACTGTTTTAAATCTTTGGAATCACTGTCATGTCCGTAAGCCTTCCAGGAAATCTAAAAGGGATTTTGTGTCCCACGCAGATGTTCTCTTGGATAGTGTGATTTTTAAATAATCTAACTCCATGAGCAACAACTTAGGCTATTCATTTACAGCTTGCAGAAAAAAACATCTAGTTTATATGCTGCTTAAATGACTGACAGTTGGGGCAGGCATCGTGTGGTTCCAGTTCATTATTATCTTATTGGGATTAAAATAATTAACTTATATACCTCATTTCCTCATGGCACGAGCAAAATAAAATAAACAGAACAAAACAGATCCCTTACAGAAAGAAAGAAGCAGACTGAATTTCAAGCCGAGTTATGGCAGATCTAGCTGAAATACTAGAGTCTACTCTCCCTTCACCGAACTTCTGTTACAAGAATTAGGATCCCGAGTCTGAAATGCACGTTACAGACAGCTATTAAAATAAACCAGGAATGCAGGAATGAGAGTTCTCTTACAGAACGTTTTATTTTTTGTTCTTTCTCATATCTCATATAGCCTTAGCTAAAATGCAACAATCTAAAAACTCGTACGCGTTATTCTGGTGCAGCAAAATGGCCGTAATTTTTATTTACTTTTAGTTTCTTCTTGAAGGCAAAAACCTAAAAGGAAACACCTGCAGATTCTGACTCGTAGTCCTTGACTTCTCTGGAAATATGAGCCACTAACTGGAGTTTGGACAGTTTCATTTCAATTTGAGCGAAGGTATAATTGTGAAGTGCTTTTTAAATGGCCACCTGCTCCTCAGCCTCCCATCACTGCCAGCGCCAGCAAGTCTCTCTCTCGGCCTGCCACTGGTACCTCTGTGAAGATGGACCACTACATAGAGAACGCCACTGTTTTCCTGTGATGACTCAGACCAGGACCTGCTCGCCCATCAAAGCTCTTTCGCTCACACTACAGTGGTTGACAAAGAAACAGCACACAGGTCATAGTCAGTTCCTTGGGTCTCAGAGGGAATTTTACGATGGAAGCTAACTGGCTTCCATGTCTCGCTTCATGAGGTGAAGATATCAACACATGTCCAAGTAAGCTCATGTTTTATAAAAATCATTCGTTTATAAAGACTTCGTAGTATAATAAACAGCTTGATTACTCTTGCATGAGTCACAAATAAAAACAGAAAACAGCCTCTTCTCTTGATTCAATAATATTAGGCATCAGTTATGCATCACACACTTCATATAGTGCCAGGCACATAATAATAGGCAGAACAGAAAGAGTCTCTGGGAGCTTGGTCATGTGGTTTGTAGTCTAGAGAGGAAAGTACAGGATAGCAAAATAATCCCTTGTGGAACTGTAAACTCTGGTACATTCCACAAAGGTAAAGAGCAGAACTCAGAAGCACTGTCAGCAAAAGGAGAGGTCCTTTTGAGACAGTTACAGTGCTGCTGAAGTTTGATGGGTGAGGGGAAGTCAACTCAGTAGAAACAGAGAGGGAAGTGCTTCAGAAAGGAAGAGAGGTACATTCTGGGACTCTAAGTAAGTAAGGGGCAGGTCACTACCAAAGGATTGGAACAGGAGATTGATGGTAACACTCACATTTTTAACAGTTTGCCTGGGTTGCCATGGGAATGCAGATTACAGGGAGTGGAGAATAGAAGTCTGGGAGCTTTTTGAGAAAGAGCTGCATTCTTCCACACAGGATGACAAGAGCTTTGCCCACGGTGGTTCCAAGGTGAACAGTGAACAGGATCAGGTTGGAACAAGAACGATGTATAGATGTCATGTCACATACATGAGCACTGGCAACATTTTCTGTTGGAGCAGGCGCTAAAGGAGGTTACACAGAAACCATAAGTTAGGTTTGGGCATGCTGTATTGGGGGTGCTTGGAAGAACTGCAGGGATGCATGTCAAATAAGCCAGATATGTGGGTCTTCAGCTCGGCCTCATCTAAATCATAGGCATGCAGGCTATGATTGCAGCTATTGGAAGCATAAGATGAAAAGGGACAGGATTTTAGAAATAAGCGTAAAGGGAATCTGGTACTTAAAGGTCAGCTGAAGAAAATGAGCCAACAGAAGGAGTCTGGAAGATGAAGGAGAAAGAAGCAGAACAGCTAGGTCCCAGAAGACAAAGAGGGAGATTGTTCTTGGAACAGAAAGATGGGCTGTTGGGAAATCTACTGCAAAGTCAAATAAAAGGAAAGTTGAACTGCAGTCTTTCCACTGAGCTGTGGACCTGTGACCTGAGCAGGAGCCATTTCAGGCAGGAGGGAGTAAGGGCTGGGTAGGAGCCGAGGGCTGTGTAGGAACTGTTCAACAAAATTCGATGTTTTTAGTGAGACTTTCATGCATCCTGTACATTATCCAAGAAAGACGTGATGGTTACTAATGGTGTTCAATTGTCTGGTACATGACAGGTTTGTTCATGGAGGGAGAGAGGGATGATGGCAGAAGAGGCACAGAGAGAAGAAGTTGAAGGAGTGCTAAGGAGAGTGGGAGGGAAGGAGGAAGGGAGGGCTACAGATCCACATTCAATTAATTATCCAAACCAAAAGCGAAAGGCAATGGAGCACAGAGACCAGATGCTGGCTGCTGATGTGAAGGCACTGTATTACCTTCTGTGTACGGCCTGGAGTGCTGATGACAGGAACACTTCCCCGCATTTAAAGCAGATGTTTATCTGACACAAATTCTGTCTAGTGAAACAATGCATGTCTTTTAATATTCTGCTTTAAAGTCTTTAATTTCAGAGAGAGAGAGAGAAAAGGAAGGAAGTGAAGAGACTAGGAAGAGAAGGGGGAGGAGAAAAGAAGAGTGTCTTGGAACTCAGCAATGAGATGGCCTTCCTATTATTTTTTTTAGCACATATCGATAAACATGAGAATGAAATATAATGATGTGCTGGGCAGTGGTGGTGCACGCCTTTAATCCCAGCACTTGGGAGGCAGAAGCAGGTGGATCTCTGTGAGTTTGAGGCTAGCCTGAGGTCAGCCAGAGTTACAACAGAGAAACCCTGTCTCAAATTAAAGAAAGAAAAGAAAAGATAATTATGCATATGATGAGGAATGCCATAATGTATATATGATGTATGATGTTTGTATGTAGGTATGATGTATAATGTATGATGTATGTATGTATGTATATATGATGTATGATGTGTGATGTATGGTGTATGTATGTATGATGTATATATGATGTATGATGTTTGTATGTAGGTATGATGTATAATGTATGATGTATGTATGTATGTATATATGATGTATGATGTATGATGTATGGTGTATGTATGTATGATGTATGTATGATGTATGATGTGTGTATTTATATGTGATGCATGTATGTAATGTATATATGATGTATGTATGTATGCATGATGTTTGTATGTATGTATGTGTGATGTATGGTGTATGTATGTATGATGTATGATATATGTATGTATGATGTATGATGTATGATGTGTGATGTATGGTGTATGTATGTATGATGTATGATATATATATGTATGATGTATGATGTGTGATGTATGGTGTATGTATGTATGTATGATGCATGATGTATATATGTATGATGTATGTATTTATATATGATGTATGTGTGTATATATGATGTACATATGTATGATGCATGTATGTATGATGTATAATACATGATGGATGTATGTATGTATGACGTATGGTGTGTGTATGTATATATGATATATGATGATGAAATCTCATGAGTATACTACGCTGAAAATTAACATAAAAGACAATAAACATTATGGTAACTTCATAGTCACCTAGTAGAAGGTCTATCTGGATGATTTCACCTATTTATATACATTGAACAACATACATCCAAGCATAATGGCACATGCCTACAATCTCAGGCATGAGATTTGCAGTCACGTTGGGCTACATAATAAGATCCTGTCTCAAAGACAAACAAGCAAATAAATGAACAATAAATGAGCATGCACATTTTACAAAAATATTCTCTATGTTTGTTGTTCTAACTTTTCCCTTTGTTTTCTACATTCCTGACTCCTCCCAGCCTGCTGGATGGGATAGACACTTGTCAAGCCAAAACAAGGTCAAGATGCCAAGAGAGGAAGTCAGTTTGAGTTGCACAACTATCACTCCTAAGATCTTTAATCTCTCCCAGTGGGGAAAGGAAGCTTCTAGAAGATTGTTCCTCTGCCAGTGATGGTTAAGGAGTGGTGTCTCTGGGGACCAAGCAAGGAGGAGTGAGAAGAGACAACACCATAGTCCTCCTGCCTCTCCCTGACACAGGAGAAACAGAAGGGGACAGAAGATGTGGCTTCTAAAATAAAAATAATAATCATAACTTTCATTTACTGATTTTCAGTCACAAGCTATGATAAGCAACTCTTACCAAAAAAAACAGAAAAACAAAAACAAAAAAACCAACAAACAGCAGTTAATGTACAGGCTACATTTTTGGAGCTAACAATTATAAAGGAAGAATAAAACCTGTGACTCATCACCAAGATGTTCATTAGCCTTTCTTCAGCCTCAGCGGTGCTGTTCCTATAAATAAGCAGCTCCTGATGCTCAAGCCCCCTGCTGCTTAGCATTGGAAACATGCGCACTCCGTGTTTAAGTCCACATTTCAGAGCGCATTAGCCCGCCTTTGCATAAGCATGTGTCTCAGCCCCAAATGAACTCCTACTTTCAATGTAATGTGTCACACCTTCTCATACTATTCAGATCCAAGTCTTGGTTTTCCTTCTCCTCGATCTTCCGATTCTAGTCACCTATCAGCCCCAAAGTAAGACAGTGGCCATTTTTAACTGCCTACTCTACCGTGCTACGGCTGAATAAAGCCAGGTCATTTACACATTCTGCATTCATGTTGTGCAAAGTAAAAACAGCTTTTACTTCCTTCTTCTATGGTTCTGACTTTCTCTCATGAGTCTTACTTAGGAGAGGGGTAGGAAATAAAATCTAAAACCCCAAAGTGAATTTACACATCAATCCACTGTAATCAACTGAACAATTTAAATGGCTTCCTTTCCATGGGTAACTTGTAGTCTCTTGAGCTGAAAATGTTCGTCCTCTCATGAATCTTTCTTCCCCTTCTCTGCTGGGTGGAATCCTGAAAGTACCTCTGCACTATGACAGAGCTGGGTGTCAGTCTTGGACACAGCAGGGTACCCTTCTGGTTCGCTATGCTGTGCTGAGCATGTGATGAGGACATTGTAGGTGGAAATGTTAATATTTACAACAGGTCTCAATAAAGAGCAAGGACAACCCTCCTAGATACAAAAGCTGGACCGATTAGGCGAAGGGTCTCGTCTCACATGGCTTCTCCCTGCTTCTGCTTCTAGGTTCTTTATTCATTCCAAGCCCCTTCCTATTCACCAAAGGCCTTATTTAACAAATACACAGAACCTAACACCCTGAAGACTGTGCCAGCTGACTTGTTGCCTATCCAGACAGGTGTCCATGCTGAGGAAACCAGGGTCTTCCCTGGTTTACATCTGCAGAAGCTGCAAAGGCCATAAGGATCCTTCATTTGCACTAAGACAAACAAATGGCCTTTTATGAGAAGATGCTGCTGGGAGGGTACATCCATTGTTTTTAAGCAAAGACCTGTGAACAGGTGCAGAAAACAAGTCTTATGGAGTTAAGCAAGCTGCAAAGCATTAGGAAACACCTTTCCCCATACAGCACACAAAGCACATCTACAGGGACATCACTCCAGGAAGACCGAATATACAACTATACAATATCTAATTCAAATATATTGCACTAGAGGCCATCTCGGATGCCTTCCCCAGGGATTCCGATTGCATGGCTGCTAAAGTCATCTACACACCTAACTAGCCCAGTTATCTTCTTAGCTGCCCTGTTCTCCCTCTGATGGGGTCAATTCCTTCCGGCAATCACGGGCTTAACCGTCCGTTGGCAGCTGTGGGGTTGCTATGCCACTGTCTGAGACTGCGGAGTTCCAGGGCAATCCTCGCTCTCTATTCAGCAGAGTCTGTATCCCTTGGAGCCTTCTGGTTCCATTTCATAGCATCTAGGAATCAACACACAGCTCGGAAAATCCAGGTGACAGTCCTCTTTGATGGCTTGCTTTGGTTGAACATTGCCTACATCGTATATCCTTAAATGGCGATGTCAGATCCCCTCCTGCATTTAAAGATTTAGACACACGGAAATTTCTATCTGGGTCCCTAGCCTCTTCCGCTCTCTTCCCCTTCCCACAGGAAGTAAAGCAGTGAGTCCTCCCCTCCTTCCTAATTAGCTGTGATATGCTTTACAGAAAGCTCTGGCTCTATGTATAGAGAGAGAAAGACTTTTGTGAATATTCCTTTGATTTTTGAGATTATAATATAGTTACAGCAATTGTTCCCCTCTTTTTTCCATCCAATCCCTGCCCTCATATGCCCCTCTTTATTCTCTTTTAAATCATGGCTCTTTTTGCATTAATTGTCGTTACATGTGTATACACACACACACACACACACACACACACACACACACACACTCTAAATACAACCTGCTTAGTCCATATCTTTGTAGGTATGTTTTTAGGACTGATCACTTGGTAGTTGATAACCAATTGCTGTGCTCTTCCATGGAGAAGACCTTTTCTCCCACTCTCAGCACTCCCTAGTTGCTATAGTTCTATGGGTAGGGTCGAGGCCTGTGGTCTTTCACCTATATGCTTTCTTGTGTCTATTGTCGTTGCCCTTGTTTAGCTCATGTTTGGGCAGTCACATTGGTGAGTTTTTATGGTTCTATCTTTGGACATTACTAGGAGACACAATCTCACAGCAAACTCCTTGATCTTCTGGCTCACCGTCTCTTCCATACTGTTCCTTGAGCCTTAGGTGTGGGAGTTGTTTTGTAGCTATATCCGTTGGGACCAGGCTCCACAACTTTGCAGTAGGATTGTTTGTGATTTTCTATGGTCTCCATCTGTGCCAAAGAGAAGTTTACTTGATGAGAGGGGAGAGCTATAATTATCCGTGGGTATATTTAGAATGTAGTTAGGGGTTGTGCTGATTTAGAAGAGTGGTGGTTATAACCTTTCCTCCAAAATCTGTGACTTTACTAGCCCTGGTACTTGGCTAGGTTTCCAGTACCAGTTATGATTTCTCTCGTGTTGAGTAGCTCTTAAGTCCAGTTAACGAGCTGTTGGTTACAGCCGATGTATACATGCCACTACTTCATCCTTAGTGTTATGCAATGCTGGTCACTGTGAGACAGACAAATTTTTAATCTAACTTGTACTACAAAATTTTCTTTTGGTGATGAGACACTGGGAGTAATGCTTCCTTTCCTTTCCTGCACAGATGCATGCATGCACAGGAGCTAATGGAAAGAGCTAACTTAAGGACATTTAGGTCTTAGAAGAAAAAAAGAGGTGGGCACGTTAATATCTGCTTTCCCAAATATTGCACACACACATCAAATCCTTACAACTTCAGATGCCTGTTTAACGGTAGCCCCCCTCTATTTATGGAGGTATTTTCATTACTAATGCTGCGTACGGTGTCTTCTTCCTCTAGAAACCTACAGGATTCAATCTGTGCCTGCCTCTCTTATCGATATGCCAACCTCCGATTCTGATTTGACTTTGTCATGAATTCAATACCCTAAATTGGAATCTTTAACGTCAGTGTTTGGGTCTATTTGTACTACTCTAATAAAATGCTTGAACCTGGGTAATTAATAAATGGAATTTGTTTTTTCCTTAGCTCTAGAGGCTGCAGGTCAAGACGAAGTTCCATACTGATGCACTGTCTGGCAAGGACTGCTCTCTGCTCAACCTGTGCCATTGCTTGGTAAACAGGCAGCAAAGAGTGAGTCCGTTCCCTCAAGCCCCTTTATAAAGGCTGGAATCCCAGCCATGAGGGCTCCAATCCCATTACTCACTTCCTGAAGGCTCCAATTCTTCATACTATCACACTGGCAATTAGATTTAAGCATGTGAATGTGGAAAGAGTAGATTTTCAAGTCATAACAGTCAACGTGACCTCACTGGGCCTCAATTTTACTATTTGTATAAAAAAAGGTACACCTTGATGCCATTAAATTTCCACATTAATTTTTCAGTTCCCCTTATCAATGACCCTTGTCCCCACCTCTTTAAATGACTCTGTTCTAACTTGCAACATCAGCACCCATTAAAATTTTCTTTGCGATTATGGAGCTTTCGATGGGTGACTTCTAGAATCTGAAAAAAAAAAATCAAAGAAATAACTAAGTTGTTGATAGACACATAAAGATTACAGCAATTTAAATATGAAAATCCAAAGTTCACATAAAGATGACAGTAATTTAAATATGAAAATCCAAAGTTCTTACAATTATCGAGGGTAGAAGGCTCAAACTCTATTTTACTCTCAATTTTAAATCCTTTAATCCAAGTGGAATTTGAAGGGCTGCCCTTCTACTTATCCCTATAATCTGTGCTTAATGTGGGTTTTTGAATCTCAGAAACAACCTACGGATTATGTCAATGGTGAGACACAATATCTTAAAAAGTGGGGTAATTATATAGCATCTTAAAACGTGACTAAGTTGTTTACATTTTTAATCAAAGTAGTAACATATTTCAGCCTTATGTTTAGCCAAAATAGAGATTTGAGAAATAGGAGGAGGGTTCTTTTTTTTATAGCTTGTCAGTCTATTTTTAATTTTTAATAAATCACCCCATGATTAACCAGGTAGTCTCTTAATTAACTGCACCTCACAGATTTCTTCAGAGACTATAATTGCATACTAGATTAACATTCAGAACACCTGCTTCTCTGGGTTTTCATGATTTCAACCCTGAATCCTTTGACATACAGAGCTATAATCATTGAGAATTTTATGGTTTTAAACAAGTATGATCTGCTCCATCTTCCCAGCGGGGCATAGCCTGCTCTGCGTGACATGAGTTTTGTTTACTGAAACTGTGGTCCATGGTCGGCCTTTCAT
Organism: Cricetomys ansorgei; assembly: GCA_026225945.1. Lineage (NCBI taxonomy): Eukaryota > Metazoa > Chordata > Mammalia > Rodentia > Nesomyidae > Cricetomys > Cricetomys ansorgei. The sequence goes on along the minus strand of JAMJFZ010000271.1, from coordinate 4,799,592 downwards.
TTTGGGTTAGTAATTTAGGAAAATTGAGATACATGACCCAAAAGCCAAGACTATGAGTAACTCCAGTGTCCTGCTCTCAGCTTCTTTGGCTTACACCAAATTATTATCACATTTGAAAACAAGCAGAATGGCTCTGAGCATTCTTCCCAATGTCACCAGTCAGCAGAATGTGCCAACATTCAAATGAAGGAATGAATTAAAATGTTATTTCAACATAACTTCTTATCCATGAATTTTGGGAGCATATCCTAAGTACTTACCCAGCTGAGGCGATGGCGGCCACAACTCAAAACTCAGCCTTGTGGGCCTTCAAATTTCCGCCGTGGTACTGTTCACTGCCATAGGATGAATTCCAAACTGATGTACTCACTAAAACATAAAAGTTTTGAATTTTAGTAGAAAAGCATACATTGTGTAATGTTTAGTGAAATCTAATTTTTTGTTAACTCCGTTGACATATTGTGATTAGACTGGAAGTATGACACCCAGCCTGACTCATTTCTTTGGTGACTTTGGACAGTTGAGATGGGCTTATTATTATAACCAACATTATTTCACCCAAGAAATTAAGGTCTCGCTTCAGTGCTCCAACGACTAGGCCTCACTCCAAGCAGCCTAGCCCCTCGACAGCATTGATGATTTACTCATCTCTGTAAATAATCACGTGATTAAATTGAACCTATCAGTCCCATATACCCCACCGATACCCAACGATTTCGTAACAAATTTTTGTTATGCATTTCAGTTAAGAATCAGTCAATGAACTAGAATATTTTGCTGTGCTTATTTTAAAACTGAGGTCATGCAATCAGTATAACTAAAGGGAAAGGCTTCCAATTATATGTGCCAGGTGCAACAGGAAAATCAGCCAACACTGGAGTGATAGCAGGTGAGACACTATCTATGTCTGTAGGCTAGGAATCTAAAATTTGCCATTTCTAGTACACGGGCTCCTGGTGTCTGAGTTCACTTCCATGGGTGTCCTGGTTAACTTTATCAACTTGACGTAGCCTAGAATCACGTGAGAAGGAAATTCCAATCAAAAGATTGTCCGGACCAGATGGACCTGTGAACAGATCCACTAGCGACCGTCTTGTTTGGTAAGTGACTCAGGAAGGCCTAGCCCACTGTGGATGACCATTTCATGAACAGGTGGTTCCAGGCTATATAAAAAAAGATAACTGAGCATCAGCCTGAGACTGACCCAGCTAGCCCTTCCTCTGTGGTTCCTGCTTTCAAGTTTCTGCTTGAGTTCTTTCCTGCACTGACTTCTTTCAGTAGTGAACCATGTCAATCCTTTCTTCCCCTAAACTGCTTTTGGTCAGAAGTTTTTTCTTGTTTTTGTTTTTTTTTTTTTCAACAGAAAGGAAACTAGAGAGCTGGATGAGTAGACCCTGTCTTATAAAATACTCGGCACAGTCCAGCAGCACATAGAAGAACCAGGCTATACCCATCTCTGGTCTTGGATTTCAGTGCTCAGGGAGGAAAGTGCTAAATGGAACCCCTCCCTTTCCCTGCTCAAACTCCCTTCTCAGGCATGAGTATCATCAAGGCATATTTAATCTTTTCATTTTTGATGACGAGTCTTGTGTCCCTTTGGCCCAAAAATTACCGTCGAGTTTCAGTTAGACAACAAGCCATGTCTCTTCTCAGGGCGTGAAGCCCAGCCACCATCCCTTACAAGGCTCTGTAAGATTTCACTCAGAACAGCATTAGAGATGTTTGCCACAGGGAATTCCCACGGGGCTCAAGCCATATATTGTGATGTCCTTGACCTTTAGGGGATGCGATCTGCCATTAGGCATATTAGAGCTACTTCTAAAATCTGTTAGAAACGCTTTTTTTTTTCCCTAAACTCAAGATCAATGGGAGTTCATGCATAATCAAAAACAGCTGTGTACAACTGTGCTTCTGACAGAAAACTCAAGCTAAGCAGCACATAATCAGCATCAAAAAGAACACAGAGGGTCTGCTCCTTCTCTGATAGATGGGTAGATGAGTGGATGGATGAAGAGTGGATCTCCACTGAGAGGAAGACGCAAAGGTCTAATATCTCTAAGAAATATAATAAAGACTGGTCTTCTAATTTCCCTTCTCCCATTGGCCTTCTCCAGAGAAGAGCCCAACTTCAATAGCTGTGGACAGCAATTCACAACACGTCACAAAGGAAAGTGTTGTCTACATTTTGAACATTCCAGAATCAAAATATCAAGTCACCGATCTACACCCAAAAGTTGACAATTCTGAGTTCATGAGTCAATAAGCATGAATTACGACAAATACCTTCATAGCTTTAGGGATGAGAAAGAAAAAAACACACAAACCACTGTTTCTTGTGCTAAATGCATTCCTATCAAAAGTACTGGTCTTGACATAGGACATAGTATGTGTCTAGGACATATTTTTTCCCTAGGAAAAACAAATTATCAGGCGTTGCAGAAACAAAGGTCTCTTTGACCTTGACCTTGCCTCACAGAGTCATTTCCAAGGAGGGGACTAGCGAGGTTGCAAGAAACAGCCACTGTCCACTGTCCAATTGGAAGTGAAGGTTTGGCCCACCTTGGAGAATACAATGGAATAACCAAGAGGATTTCAGTCAACCGGAGAGCCGTACAAGAAGATAGGTTAGGATTAAGGGGTAACACCATGCTGTCACTATGGACCACATCTAAGAGAAATGAGAACAGTCTGTTCACAGAGGGAGACAGAGACCCTGCCCTGTTTCTTTCTTCCATCCTCTCCATATGATGGAGAGGCAGTCACCTATTCTGCTGAGAGCTAGACTAGTATTACGCTCTAGACAGAAGCAAGTGTCCCTGACATGGCCTTCACAACAGGAACAGGCCAGCTGAGCACCTGACAGTAAAGGACCAAGCAACAGCAACATCAATCCCTGTATTCAGTTGTCCCTATCATGAGTGGCTCTTACCACAGCGTGGGGGTCAGCTCCACATTTCGTTCATGTGCCTAAAATCCAAAAGGAAAAGGCTGTTAGAGAAAATAAATAACAAACCTACCTAATTTTGGAATGCCTTTGGATTTTGAAATCCAACCCAATATATTTCAGCACACCAAATTCTTCATCTCCTGTGGACAACGAGTTAGGACATTGTAGTTGAAAGATCATGAGACGTGTCAAGAGTAAGTCATGAACTTGAATCCCAGGTCAACCAATCGCAATGAAGCCATCTGTGCTGGTACTTGGGTTGTGGTGTAAGCCTTTGACCCTACATTTCATCCTCAGTAACCTAAAAACATTAGCTGTTTGACACAGCTGTTCTGAACATCTGGTGGGTGGCTGTAAACGCAGAAAGCCACAGTATGTCGGCACCATTTTGGCTTCAACAGTTTCACTCCTCCATGAGCAGCAAGCACTCCAACCAGGGAGGTTCGGCTTCAGGGAGCCACGGTGAGAGCAATGGTTTCTTTTGTGATGGTTTCAGAGAAAGGATTGTGGGAAGTTTCGCTAAACTTAGCCACCCAGCTGTCTGGTAAACCTTCATTTGACAGGAGCCCTGTTTCTTTTCTTTAATCTTCTTTTATAAGCAGCTGGTATTCCCACCCTGGCCGGTCCCACCCGGATTTCTTTCGACCTGTGATAAAAATATGCACTAAGTAAACAGAAATCTAATCAGTGCGTTATATTTATGGTCTAGCCAGGAAAGCAAGAATAATTTCCATTTTTCTCAATGGATTCGACTTTATCCATTTATTATTCATTTTCTGTGAGTAGGAAGCTGACACAGATATATTCAGCCTTGAATTGGCTGAACATTTCCAGGGATTTTCAACAGACTGAAGTCCAGACCCCCTGCTCTGTTTAACTATATGCTTGTGTTCTTATCCCAAAATGGGGCCGGGGTCAGAAATGTCCGGGGACTGCTGGGGAGGAAGCAGGTTAAGGCCGTGAAGCTTCCTTGTCGTTCATGCTCTTGGACACCTAGCTCTGCACACCTGTCCTTGTAAAAGAAAAAAGAAAGAAAATCGTCTTGAATTCCTGAGACTGACCAAACCGGAAATCTGCCTTCTGCAAACCGGAAATCTCCCTTCTGCTTTAACCGGAAAAGCCGGGTGCCGCACCCTTTCGTTTCTCAGTGGGTCAGCCGCTGTTGTTCTTTGTCTTCTCATCTTTTGCTTAGTGACATACAAGTTTGAATCTCATACAACTGAATTGGTACTTCCTGAACTTAAATTTTTCTTTAAAAGAGCAATTTAGCGGGAATAGTGGAGGATGTATCTGTCATGTGTTCTACTTTTCCAACGTCTTATGATGATTTCATATCTTAGGACCTTGGGAGCCCAGGTAGGATTGTATCTTCTTGGGGTTAGCTAATTATATAATCTTCTTGGGACTAGTCATGAGTAAAATCCTTTTCTGCAACAAGCTTTTGGTATGTAAGCCAACAGATTCTGAACCCACATCTGCATGTGTTTCCTTTTCCATCTCTCAGTCTAGAATATTACCCTCCTACCCCAAATCATGCCAAGGCTAGGAGCTAGACAGCTGGAGACCACCCCTGCCTCGGAGCCCTAGAAACTGTTCAAGATGAGCCAGTCTAAGCCACTTCCACTCCTTGTCCTTTTCCTCCCTGCACAAGGCAGGCTGTGTCCCAGGATTCTCCATTGTTCCTCCTGACTTCTGACCACCCCCTGTGTGTGCCCACAGGGCCCACGAGACATGGCATATACCTTTCTCCTGGAAACTTTGAGCAACAACCACCTCTTGAATAGCATGTGTCTCCAGATGTGCTCTTCTCTCTAGATCTTAAATTACGATTTTACACTTGCATTCAAAAAAAAAAAAAGAAAGAAAGAAAAGGAAAAAGAGAAGAGGAAGTTGGAGGAGGAAGAAGTTGAAAAGAATTGGGGGCGGGGGCAGAGAGAGGGAGAACACAGAAGAAAGGGAGATAAAGATTAATTCTGTCTCTTGGAGCCATACAGCTGAATAGGAAACACAAGATCTAGCATGGAGTGTGGAACTCACAGTGGCAAAGTCAATATTTACACAGTGAAAGATAACAGTGTGGCGGAAGTGGGAAAAGAAGAAAGTAGCTATGGACACTGAAATCAATAGGATAACCGTTCTAGACACCGGACGCGTGAATGTGACCTTCAACAATGTCAAGATCCAGTGCTTCCATCTTTAAGCAGGGTCATGATGGAGACTGGAAGGCAGTCTGCAGACTCTAAGAGGCAGAGTTCATGGCTCAATCCATGTAACTCCTGTATCCTTTGCTGTCAGTATTCTTCAGATTAGCCTAGATATGTAGGTTTTCTGTCTGTATCATTCAGTGAAGCGACAGCAGAATTACTGACAGATAGTTCCAAAGAAATATAGTATATACTTCTGTCAATAGTGAGCCATGGGATCCACTGGGGAGCCTATGCAAAGCTATCCCAGAGATCATAAATTATAAACCAAGACTGGCTGGAGTCTGCATTCATTCAAAGCGCCACAATTGACCATGATACGAAGTTTCTGTTGACAGCTCCCAGAATACCTTTTCCCTGGCTGTATGTTTGTTGTCAGAAATATGTGCTTATTTTTTAAGGCTCAATAATATTCCATTTTACACACACACACACACACACACACACCACTTTCTTTATATAGTCCTCTTAAATTGTTTCCATTTCTTGGCCATTGTTAATACTGCCACACAAAACTGGACATGCACACATCTCTTGAACACACAACCTTTGATTCCTTTGGACGTAGAGCCAGAACTGTGACTTCTGGATCTGACAGACTCTGTTTTTGTTGTTTTGAGGAGCCTCCGCTCTACATGTGCCTTTGATGTTCTGTTCCCACTGAGGACTCCCATGTGCCCCCTGTCATTGGCATATCACCAGCACTTGTTATAGTTTGTCTTTTGATAATGGAGACTTAAACAAGCATGAGGCAGTATCTCTGGTGCTTTAATTTGCATTTCTCTGGTAGTTGGTGATACTGAGATTTTTTTCCCCCACGTATCTATCACCCATTTGTATGTCTTCTTTTGAAGAATGTTTGTTCAAGAGGTTTGTCTGTTTTTAGTCAGGTTGTCTTGCTATTGGGTTTTCTACATTTCATATATATTTTACATATTAACCTCTTATCTGATTTTCCACTCAAAAATATCTCTTCCTGTTCTGTGAAGTAACTCTCTGGTAGTGCAGGTAGAAGCTTTCCAGTTTGACACAAGCTCATTGGTCCTTTTTGACTTATGCTCTTCATGCTTTCAGAATTATATATGTGTACATATATGTATGTATAAAGCCCTTGCCCTGAGAGTGTTCTTTACATTATTTCTTGCAGTGTTTTTACAACTTCAGGTCATAGGTTGTAGGTAACAGTTTTCCCAGCATCATTTGTCAAGGAGATTCTCATTCTCTCATTGTGCGTCTGTCCTTGGCACCTTTATGGGAAATTAATTGACTGTAAATACATGAGTTTATTTCTGGGCTTGGCTGCTGTCCTAGTCACGATTTCTATTGCTGTGATAAAATACCATGACCAAAAGCAACTTGGGGAGGAAAGGGTTTGTTTCAGCTTACAGTGCCACATGACGGTCTATCACTGGGGGAAGTGAGGGCTGGGCCCCCAAACAGGTCAGGAACCTAGAGGCAGAAAATGATACAGAGGCCATGGTGGGGTGCTGCTTACTGGTTTGCTCATGGTTTGCTCAAACTGCTTTTTTATACACTCCAGCCCAGGGCTGGCACCACTCACAGTGAGTTGGACCTTCCCATCAATCACTAACCGTCAATCAAGAAAATGCACCACAGACTTGCCCACGGGCCAGTCTGATGGAGGCATTGTCTCAACTGAGGTTCCCTCTTCCAAAATGACTCTAGATGACGTGAAGTTGACGTAAGACTAGCCAGCACAGGTGACCATTCTATTCAATTGGTCAAATTCTCTCTTTTAATGCCAGTACTATGACTTTTTTTTTTTTTTTTTACTCATGGCATGTCATAAAGTTTGAAATTAGGGTGATAACATATTTCTAATTACTTATTTTCTTTTTTGTACAATAAATGAGATCTTACTTAACAAAAAAAAAAATGTAGCCAGGTACTAGTCTATGCACTAAAGGTACAAAAATAAAGCTAGAACTCATGTTAATTTCAATGATGTCTTTTAAAGAGTAACAGAAATGTCAAAACTAACAATCATTCCTGGAAAATATGCTGTTATACATAGAATCTTATATATAATATTTCATATGTATGGAAGCTCCTATATATTACTCCATTACGTACATAATTGTAATGTCATATTATGTACATATAGAAGCTCAGAGAAAAGGACATCGACACAGCAAAAACATAATACATGTATGATGTATATCATTATCCCATTATATATCACACTCTTATAATTTTATAATGGATGGAAGCTCAGAGGAAAAGACTCTGCCACAGCAAACACACAGTATGAGGGGGGGAGAGCCAGAGAGATGGCTCAGTGGTTAAGAGCACTTGCTGCTCTTCCGGAGAGTCTGGGTTTGGTTCCCAGCACCCAGAAGGCGGCTCACAACCACCGCTATAACTTGACTTCCAGGGTATCTGATACCCTCTCCGACGTCCATGTACAACGCACAACTGTGGTGCACATACATAAACATGCAGGCACAGACTCACATACATAAGCAAAAATAAATAAATCTCTAAAATAAACCACATTCTGTGGATTCAACTATATCTTGCTTTCTCATTGCCAAACGTTCACAGAGTATTTCAAGTCCCAGGATTTCTCAGCGCTCAGTGTCATTGCCAAAATATCTGATCTAGCTCCCAGCATGGATGGTAGACAAGGACAAGGCTGACTGCTAATTATCAACTTGTCTGCACCTTTAGTTATATTGCCCTCGGTTGGCAATTGCTTATTACTTAATACCCATGACTCAGTTCCCCAATCTGCAAAACAGAGACAATAATGCTTATCTGCCTTTTATGATTTGATATGCAGCATTAAATAGCATATTTATTTTTAAAAGTCCTTATGACAATTAGTTAATTTTTCCTAATTTTTCCTAACTAGATGTTCCTGCCTCAAAGGGATGGCCTGAAGGTTAATGAGTTGAGCTGGCAAATGCTTTTGGAAATGAGAAGATCTTTGGCCCATGATATAACATCTGGCTTCCTTTGGTACTGTGAGATTTCCCATGCATGCTTACCCCAGGAGCAGCACCAGAGTACAGTGTTCTTGGGTTGGACCATCTCTTTAAAGGGTTTCCCAACACAACAGAGCATTGACCCACCAGAAACATGTCGGTTCACTGCGGCACACAGAGAAATCCTTCCAGTGATGAGTTTCAACCATGTGGAAAAAGCAGAGCTTCCAAATATCAAATACATTGCCTCCAAGTTCTTCTTAGTGGCCATTAACTTGTGTGGAGTCAAGGATCTTAGACTTGGATCTTAGACAAGGATCAAGTCATCAGGAAACCCAGAGTGGAGAATGCACGTATTATAAAGTATGGAAGATAGATTTTTCTAATTGGGAGCCTGGTGAAAGTACTCATCTTTGTTAAGTTATTGTTAGTCATTCTCTTGCTATCTTAGCATAGCATTTCTAGAAGACGTATGCTACTACACAGCAGTATGTATTTTTATTTAAATATGATTGTATCTTTGATTAATATTAGAATTTTGTAGAATCTATCTTAACAAAATTATAAGAGATGACATAGTAGCTCCTAGAGTTTTTACATAAGGAAATGGTGTGAACATCTAACAGCTAGAAAGTAAATCATGTAATGAATATAAAGCGAGGGGTTTTATAGGAATTTGAAATCATGTTTAAAATGTTTATTGATAAAAAGAAATATTCTCGGTAAAATAGGTACAAGACAGAGTATGCCGTAAACTGTCATCTAACTGAAAGGTAGAATAATTAGTGAATTTCAACCTCTTGATATTTTTGGCATTCCTCAATTTCAAAAACTCATACGATAAGGAAATGTATCAAATCACAAAGTTTGGCAGTTTATTGCCAACTCAAAGGCAACATCTCTCATTCAGCTTGTTTAGTAACTCGAGACACATTGTTTCTAAAGACATGTTGACACTATAAATGAGCAGTGTAGGCACCATCTCACTAACACACTTCAACACGGTCTCTCCACTCCAGTAAGCCTGAGTAACCTTGACATTAACTACTTTCTTAGCGCATCCTCTGAGTTGCCACCCACCAACGCCTACCTTAAATCGCAACGCTCACAGAGATGGTTTTCCTTCTTCTTCTGGCTTATACAGTTTGGGATCAGAAATTATAATGTCTAGTATCTCACGGATCCTTGTACTGAATAACTGTGACTGTACAGAAAAGTTCCTGTATGCCATCATCTGTCCAATAGGACTACATAGTCCTACTTTGTGATTGTATCTTCTTGAAGAATCTGAAACTCTCTTCTTCTTGATGGTTGGGGTTAAAACAATCTGTCTCCTCCTCTGTTGGTTCATCCAGTCAACAAATACTCAGCATACACCTGCTATGTGATGTGCGTGTTTATAGACACTGTGAATAGAGCAGTAAGTAAAGCTTGCGGTCTATAAAGTGTCTTCTTTGTGAAACTGACACTATCAGTGAGAAAAATGGACAGTATACAAGACAAAATATGTAATATTCTAGATAGTAGTAAGTTCAAAGAAAAAGACAAGGCAGACAAAGGTGATGGACAAGGTTGGGACTGAATTTTAGATAAGGTAACCAGTAAAGACATCACTAAGAAAAATCAATCTTTGAGCAAAATCCGAAAGTACTGTGATGGCAATCTATTTGAAAACTGGGACAAAAACATGCCAGACTGGGCCACTAGCCAATTCGAAGGTCCTAGGGTAAGCCTAAGACTTATCTAGGGAGAGCAGCGCCAGCTTGAGTTAACTGCCTAGAGAGTCAAAGCAGTAGAAGGTGAAAGTCAAACCTTGATAGGGGTCAAGTTGTGAGGCCTTACAGGATTTAGCTCTTACTCTCTGGAAAGGTGGAGTCGCTGGTACACTTGGAAGAGATGAGTGACAGAGCCACTGTGCTCTAAATAAAAACTATCTGCGGTGCTGAAGGAAGAGACAGACAGGGCAAGGAAAGATGCTTGGGATGCTTACGGACCAGGTGTCAATGCTAAGGTTCAGGTGGGAGTGCTCTCAGATGGTGCTGATGTAAAGGAAGGCGTCTGGTTGGCTCAAAGGTTTTGTCAGGAGCAGCAGCAATGATGGAGTTGTCATTAACAGAGATGCGAACGTCATGGCAGCACAAGTTTTGGGGAAACACTGGGAGAGAAATAAACACACACACACACACACACACACACACACACACACACACACACACACACACACACTAAAACAAACAGGCAAACAAAACAAAAGCTAGAGACTTTTAAACTCCTAAATGAATTTTGAGATAAATACAGAAATGTTGGAAATCAATGAAGCTTAGGCTAGTCTTGAAATCACACAGCCTGTAATTACAAGGTAACGAAACAACAAGCAAGCTTCGATGAGGATTCTCCCTCGCCTGGAGAAAGAGAAGATATAGCAACAACAGCTGACTTCCGATGCAGTAAGAAGTTCACTTCACTGGACCTCAGAAAGAAGACGCACCCCAAGTCTGTAGCCACAATTACTCCCGGACTTCAACAGTTGTCACCAACTGCTCTGGCTTTAGTACTGGTGACACGCAGTCCAGCTGAAAACAGGTGTTGGTATCAATAGACCAGAAGCTTTCTCGTTGCCTAGAAACCTGCTAGAAATAGAGAACCCCAAAGGCCAGAGAGGGGACTCAGTCAGTAAAGTGCCTGCCGCAGAAGCATGTAGATCTGAGTTCAGACCCTAGCACCCGTGTAAAATACGGGCTTGGTGACACGCATGTAAGCCTAGTACTGAGGACACGGAGACAGGGAGGTCTGCAGAGCTTGCTGGTCAGCCAGTCTAGCCAATCAGTGAGCTCCAGGAAGACACTCAAAACATCCAGTGTTGACCTCTGGCTGCAAAATTACGCACACGTGTGTGTGCGCACACACAGGCACATGCTCACACACAAACATGAACTCATTCATATACTACACACAAAAATATTAAATAAAAAATGCAGAACTCCAGGCCTCATTCTACACTTAACTTTACATGTACACTGATATTTGAGACATGTTATACAAAAAACAAAATGCTAGATAGTTCCTAAAACCAGTAGAAAGACCATGGAATCATCTTGAAGATTCTACATCTAGAAACTATGCCTAATTTGAATAAGTATGAATGAGATGTTTGCAGCTGTGATCCTAATTTTCCTGGATCTGGGGCTAGAAAGGAGAATGACTTCTCTCTCTGAGAATTCCCAGCATAGAACAGACCTGCTGAGACCTCTACTGTTGTTTCCAAAATCTAAATATCAGTCTTACTGAGGTGTGTTCGCTATGCACACCACTGGGGGCCAGTATTCTGAAATGGAAGAATACATGATGTAAAAAATGTGTTCAGACAATTCTGGCTGCATGCAAATATAACAAATATCCCTTATGAACTTATGCTGGCTAGTTTTATGTCAACCTGACACAAGCTAAAGTCACCTGAGAGGAGAGAACTCAGTTGACAAAAATACCTCTGTAGGACAGGACTGTAGGCAAGCCTATGGAGCATTTTCTTAATTACTGATGGATAGGGGAGGGCTCAGCCCATTGTGGATGTTGCTGTTCCTGGGCTGGTGGTCCTGGGTTCTATAATAAAGCAGACTGAACAAGCCATGAGGAGCACGCCAGTAAGCAGCACCCCTCCACGGCCTCCTCATCAGCTCCTGCCTCCAGGTTCAGTGATGAACAGTGTTGTGGAAGTGTAAGCCAAATAAATCCTTTCCTCCCTACAGTGTTCATCCAGCTCTGATTCTTCAGCAGAAGCTCATAACTAGTTGTGCCTATAGAACCGCCCGCGTGGAAGAGAACTGTAAGGACAAGAGCTAGAAATGTGGCTCTCACTGAATGACACTTAAAGGCATTACTGACTGCCCACTGGCCAGAGATGCTGGCTGCTCATATGGCTTGCTATGACGGCAGTCATGTACATAGCCATCTATCATCCTTTTAATCAGTTATTTAGGGACTCTAAGGCCTTAATGAACAAGGAGTTGCTACCATATAACATTTTAGTGGAAGGTAAGAATCCACTGGATGGTTCTTTCATAGAGAAGGGAATCCATGCAAACCTTTAAGTTCCCAGCTGCAAGACCGAGTGAGGATGGACAAGCTGTTAGTTCTTTCGGGGTCAACTCGGCTAAATTGTAACTGTTTTCTAAAAAACGGGTGTTTATCCATCAGAGGAAAAGTACTAGCCATCCTCCCAAACCACAGTGCAGGTACACCATTTAGAGCTCAGGTGTATCTGGGGCTTTCTGGTCCAGTGCGAGATCACTTGGGAACTAATGGAGAAGGCCAAGGGAGCTGCTGCCTCTTGCAGATCAGACTGCCGCCCTTCAGAAGCCTCCATTTAAATTTCAGAGTCAAAGACTAAAGCTGCAGGTGGATGAATCACAATGCAAATGGCACTCACAAGCCCACACTCTAAGCTCTCTAATGTGCCCTGTGCCCTGCTGTTTTTCTTCACCAAGAACTGTGTCACGAGTATAAATATTTTTAAAGAAATATAAGAAGAACTCAAGAAGTGGTATCCATAGGAATACCGCAGCAGTTTAACTCTTAAAGCTTTCAGGAATAGTTTGCTCAATTAAGAATATGTATCATATGAATAAAGCAATCGATTAAAATAAAGGAATTGGGTACTGAACCAAATTTGCACTGGGTTTTATGACAACCAATTGTTTTTCACTTTATAAAGTCCTACAATGTTGGAGTAGGATGTATATATATATATATATATATATATATATATATATATATATGGTTTTCTGTATGTGTCTGTCCTATCATTTAATATGCTTTAACTTTGGTAATGAAGTTAGTTTTGCAGATTCAGCAGATAAGAAGCCTAAAGTCACAGCAGGGGTGAATAACATTGAATTGTAGGCAGAAGTTACTTCTGGGTTAGGTACAAAATGAAGAAGACACACACCTGAGGAAAATTCAGAGGCTTCTATTCCTTCCATAGGCTTTGTCTCTCTTGTGCACGAATGCGCGCGTGTGTGTGTGTGTGTGTGTGTGTGTGAATGTGTACATGTTTGTGTATGTATGTGTGTGTGTATATGTGTATGTGTGCATGTCTATGTGTGTGTGTGTGTATGTTTGTGTGTGTGTCTACATGTGTGTGTGTGCGTTTGTCTATATATGTGTATGTGTGTGTCTATGTGTGTATGTGTATGTGTATTGTATGTGTGTCTGTGTGTGTCTGTGTGTCTGTGTGTAGGTGTGTGTGTGTAGGTGTGTCTCTGTGTGTGTGTGCATGTATTGCACCTGCATGCACACACTGCACATGCAAGCATGGCCAAAGGTTAGTACTAGGTATCTTCCTCTATTGCTCTCTGCCTTATTTCTTTGAGACAGACTCTCTCACTATACCTGAAGCTCACCAGTTCAGCTAGGTTAGCTGGCCGGAAGGAAGCTGGTTCCTAGCATCCTAGCATCAGCCCATCTCAGTCCCCCAGTCCTGGGGTTCCAAGCACAGTGCTGTGCTGGCTTTCTGAGCTCAGTTCTCTATGATTACATAGCAAGCGTGTTACCTGCTGAGTCTTATCTTCAGCCCGCAGTGTCTTTAACCTCTCGCTGGAGCGTGAGGAGCACAGTGTTTGTGCTATTACTCTATTCCACTCTCCATGACTAAGACATTTTATCGAAATAAGATGAGAAGAACATCTTTATCTTGGAACTTACAAATGCATGCTTTTAATAAAAGATGTTTTATGTTAGAGAAAAGGTCCCTACACAGCCAATCAATGAATTATACAAAGCAACCGTTGGGAAATCTGGTTTCTGCAGATACACTGTCTCAAGATTTACATAAAGTTTTATAGGTAGAGAATTTGGAAAGTATCTTATTTGAACAGATACAAAATGACTCGTTTGGACTGCAAGCACTGCATGGAATTGTCTCTCCCTTCCTCTCCCCTACAGGGAACAGCCACTGGAGAAGAAATGAATTCTTGCCAGAAGTCTGGCCTCTGCTAGCTGTAAGCCTCCCAGCTCAAGGAGTGTTCTCAAAGGCTTTTGCTGACTCAAGAAGTGCCAGAGGGAAGAGGAGGATCCTGGCACGAGGCAGAAAGGAGGAGAAAGAAAGAAACAGAGAAATCAAATCACCCTTGGACTGACCCTGGTTAGCACGAAGTATCCTTATGGAAACAAGGACCAGTTCGAGCATCTACTTCTCGCTGGTTAATCAAAACAGCCCCAGTGTTTGGAAATGCTGGTATCTGGGTCACTTTTTAGTTGTCTCCAAAAAGACTTCTAAAGACAGCATCTTGGAATTGCGTCTCGAACAGCTCTCTCCCATACACATGGCTTTTGTTTATTCTTGTTTGACTTGGTTTTCACATCTTTATACATGGCCTCAAGGAATGACTTTGATGCTTCTGGGGAAAAAAATGAATAAGTAAATACAGAAGTCACATACACATAAAAGCAAAAGTAGAAATCAATGTCGATCTCTCTCCCTCGCTCTTTCTCTCTTGTGTTTTTCTAAGAAGATTCTGTTTCAACAGCAATTTGCTTCTCTTAAGTACTGAGGTATGCTACTTTCTGGATTCATGAACTGGGCAGTTATTCAGTCACATTATGAAATGCTATAACTGTAAAGACAAAACGTGTAAGAGGCATAAAACCAGTTTAATTTGAGTTTTCCTCTGGAGAATATGAAACAAAGTCTGGCTGGATTCCATGAGGCAGCTCTCTCAAGGGTGGCTAATTTATTACCTGTCACCCTTGAAAATTTAACTCTGCAAGGGTTTTGTTTGTTTGCTTGTTTTCTTTTATTCCATTTGTTCTTTTATGAGAGAGTTTCCTTTGACTTTCTAATTTACTCCATTTATTCATGGAATTTTGCTCTGACTTTTTTTTTCCTTCTGTTTGAATCCCTTGTACATCAAGGTGGGTGGCATTCAGCTGAAAATATTCTTTCAAGAAACATCATAAAAATGTATGAAAGCAGGATTTCATTTTAGCTGCCAGGCTTAAAGAAAGCTGTAAGCAAAGTGAATACACACTCTTCATATGACTTATGGTCATGAAGGAGCTACTTAAAGGAATACATTCAGTCTATTCAAAAAAAAAGCAGTGGGGAGGGGAGAGATTTTTCCAAAAGGACCTTGAGGAACACAAAATGAACTCTTCCCCAACGTCTCTGCCTCTTGTCCACGTTTAGTCCCTTTTCCATCAAATACCCTAAAAGGCTTGCCCTTGTGTTAGCTTATAAAGGGCTAACGAGGTTGACCGAATGTTTCAGCATTTGCAAGAGTATACATGCATTGCAAGAATAGCAATAACAAAACCAAAACTACACTCCAGTTTTTGAGTTCCATTTAAGCTTCCAGCTTTATCTTCCAGGATAAAGATTTTGATGACTATGTTGCAGGCCAGGGCATGAGGAGACAGTGACTTTGTGAGCTTGCCTGGTTCAGACTGCAAGGCTTTTTTTAAATGAGAAAACATACACACTGTTACACACTTTCGATTGATAATTTTGTTGCAATTCCACAGGTATGGGCAGAGCAGATGTAGCAGGAAAGCTAGCAAATGCTAACACCAATCTCATTAATGCATTTTTCATTTATAAAGAGATGACTCCGTAGATAGTCATCTTAACAGGGTGTGGTATGGGTCTAGCTGTGGTATTACAGTATGTTTATGCATTGAAGGAGTTTTGCTCCCGTGGGAGAGAAATGTAGTGGAGTCCAGGAGAAAGTCTGCCTAGTGGAATGGAGGCCACATAAAGTCACATTCGAAGGGTCAGTCATGCGGGAAGCGATGTCAGCGACAAGGGTGAAGAGGAGAGGTGAGGGTCAGAGGAGTGTGCCGTACTTCCCATCACTGTGACAGAAGCTAAGGGAGGTGAGACCATCAATCATTTGGCTCACAGCTTCGGAGGTTCCTGTCCATCGTGGTGAAGAGTGCCTGGCGGAGAATTGCAGCTTGGACTGTGTAATCAGAAGGCACACGCTGAGAATGCCTGTGCACTCAGGCTTGCTCTGACCTTCCACTTTGTCCCCCTGGTCCAGCAGCCTTTGAGATGGTGCCACCACATTCAGGATGTGCTCTCCCCACTTGCTAATAGTCTCTGGAAACACCCTCAGAGACGCACGGGGGTGTGTGCTTTACTAATCTCATAGGTGCTTCTCAATTCAATCAAGTTGATAATCAAGATTAGCTATCATGAGGAAAAGAAATGAAATATTCAAGTAGTGTGTGGTGGAGGGACAGACAGAGGCATGGAGTGGGATTATTGGGCAGTTAGCTTCTGTGAGAACATGGCTATGTTCTGTGAGAACATTATTAGCTTCTGTGAGAACATGGCTACCATAGCACATGATACAAATATGTGAGCAGAGGAATCTGTGCCTAAATGGGCAGAGGCAGAACATTAAGACAGGAAGTGAAGAATTTCAAGAGTAAAGCATCAGAAGGGTTATCGAGGTGGATGCTGAAATATTCGTGAATTATGAATGGGAAGCCAGTAAACAAAAGATATTTTTTACATTTATCTATTTTAGTTTATGTATATGGGTGTTTTCCTGCACATATGGCTGTGCACCATAGAGGTGCCTGCTACCCTTGAGATCTGAAGAGGGTGTCACATACCCTGAAACTGGAGTTACAGATGGTTGTGAGCCTCCATGTGGGTGCTAGGAGCCGAACCTAGGTCCTCTGCAAGAAAAATTGCCCTTAGCCACTGAACCATCTCTCCATCCCCAGAAGATAAAATTCTTAAGAAATGGAAGAAAGCAGCCATGGTTTCTGACATCTACAATACAGAGGAGGTATGGGTATTAGTGTCCGCACAGTTGAGAAACGAGGTACACGTGGTATCGAGGAACGTGAAGGATACCTGCCCCACCCTATGACACTCAGGGACACGAGAGTAGGAGAAAATAGCCACCACACGTGGAGTCACTTGAGCTTCCGGAGGAACTGTTCCATCCGCAGTGCTACTGTGGTCTTGTACATGCGTCTTCGGGATTTGTTTTTCTTTTCAAATATTCAACCTTCTCCTCCTCATAATTATACGTCACCTCCCAGATATTTCTCAGGTTGTGGTAAGAGTGAGGCACTGGACACCGGAGTAACCGACAGGATTACAGGTCAGAGCTTGAAATCTTCACTGTGAGACAAATAAATAAATGATAAATAGATAAACACATACACAGTTATCATGTTTATTTGTTCCTTTCTTGATCTGCTTTAACTTTGACCGGTTCTGGTATCAAGCCAGAGCTTCAGTACACCGAGAGGGTTTGAATTCCACCCACGGCTGTTCTCTACCCTCCTCTAACTACTCTGAGAAAAACGAAACAATGTTTTAGAATACAGACCCTTGACGTCTCCCAATGTTAATAAGGCGCAAACAAAAGCATCTGGAAGTAGACACTAGCACTTTAACTGATCTATAAAATCTCTCTACGTTAAAAAAAAAAAAAAAGTGCTCGTGCTTGTCACGAAAACCCATCTTGTCGCCACCACACATTCCAGGTCTCCACCCTAAACCCTACTGTAAAATTATTTCAGTCGCTGTTCCCTGTCGGCATGCTTTCAGGAGCATGTGGTATGGGTGTAAATGTCACTTAATTTGTAGATTATAACAATTCAATTCCTGACTGTGAACCTGATCTATCTTGAATTCTATCCGAGTAAATTTAGTTACAAAAAAAAGTCCTGGCACGAACTGTGTTTGTGCAGTTGTGTGACTTGAACCCTAAAATGACGTTCTAATGAGGTTTCGGGAGTATTGTGCGTTTTGGTGAATACTGTAAATTGAATCTCTTCGAAATTTTTTTATTTTCCTTCTCTGAAACCACATGCGATAAACTTATACCAAGCAGAGCAAACTGTAAATCGTCTTGAAGATTGGGTGGACGCAGCAGAATCAGGATACGCTGAAAATGTCCCCATCTGAGGAAGATCCAAAGCGACCTGAAGGATAATAGCCCGTCTTCTTTCATTGGCCTTTGGAAGTGGGGAGTTAGGGAAACTGAGGGCTGCCTTGCTGCTAATTTCATAAGGGTGTACATGAAAGTGGAAGATGCAAAGAGAGATGAAATAGAGAGAGAGAGAAAGAGAGAGAGAGAGAGAGGGAGGGAGAGAACCAAGGAAGATGTCTCTACTCTGATGAAACAAAGCCAGGCTCGCTCCACCAGACACTGCAGGAGCGACCCCTGAGCCTGGGCTTGGAAACCCTGTATACAGCTGGGCAAAGGCAGCTAACCTAGATTACAAATAGCCTTGAGCTTCTCTGGTGAGTGTGATACTGTGTTTTGTAAGTCTCATTCAGTAATATAGAGAGGGAAGTCATTCGATTTCTTTGCAGATCATTAGGTGCGTTGTTAAATCATTGATGACTTAATTTCCACATCAACTCTCGATGATATCCACATGCGTATTCCCACAAGCACACAAATTACAGAAGAGGCTTAATTTTTCACAGGTGCTTTAGTCAAAACCTCCTAAGTGGTTACAACACTAGGAATATACATGAACTCAGATTTAGAGCACATTGTGAAGGTAAAAAATTGGTTTTTAATTCATTTTGTGGGTCTCCTAAGTCGAGCATGCAATGCACAGGGAAAGTAAGTAACATACCACCACCAGGTTAATGACTGAACGCTGAACTAATTTAATAAAATCTGATATTAAAATATATATCACATGTAAATTTCACATTTATGATTGCAATAAAGTTACAATAAAATCCCAGTGTATGCTTGCAGTGTTATTAAGTTTCATTCCCACCTCCAACCGCCCACTTTTAAAAATATGTAATATTACCTTGAGCGTTTGGTTTTTACGCGGCAACTGCATTCGCCCTAACTCGTCCCTGGGGGAAGATTGAATCATTTATTTCATTTTGAAGGAAATGGATTTCTGCATCAGAATGGAATAAAAAATGATTAAATGTGAAGTGAATCACTCAATCCCATTTCTTGGGTCAAAGGGCATCATTATCCCCTGCTGAGCCCTCTAAGTGTGATCGCGGACCAGAACGTGATGCGGTGGATTGTGAAGAAGCTCATCAAGGACTGAGTGTGTGACAGGTGAAGGCTTCTGGGAGCAGGTCGGAGGGCAGGGGCCCACACAGGGCGGGGAAACTCACCGAACAGCAGGACTCTCCTGGGCAACTGCACATAATCTATCTAGATCTTTGCAAGAGTTTTCTGTGATGCTGTGTGAGGAGGCTTAATAAATGTATTAGGACAACATTTTTCTTGCCCGGTATGTGTCCATGTAGAAAAAGACAGGAGCATGAGAGCCATGGGCCTTCCGCGCTGTGCTTACTGGACCCATCGTTTTTGTTCCGGATGCAAATTTAGACTAGCCAAGAACTAAAGTTGCCCTGTAACGGCGTGCCACATTCCAGCATGGCCTGTGTGCAATGCATGTGAGATGCACCCAGCATGAGGAGGGGAGGAGAGAAGAGGGGAGGGGAGAGAAGGGGAGGAGAGAGGAGGAGAAGGGAGACGAGAGGGAATGAATTGGGGAATCTGGGCAGGAAACTATACTATGTAGCCTCTATTGAACTGCATTCTCTCTCTCTCTCTCTCTCTCTCTCTCTCTCTCTCTCTCTCTCTCTGTGTTTCTGTTATCTCTGTCTCTCTCACTCTGTGTCTGTCTGTCTATCTGTGTCTGGGCGTGTGTGTCTGTCTGTCAGTCTGTCTGTCTGTGTCTCTGTCTCTGTCTCTCTGTCTCTCTCACTCTCTCTCTCTCTCTCTCTCTCATCTCATCAACCTCATCTGCGACTGGGTAGCAGAACAGAACTGCTACTAAAAGAGGCAGCATAGGAAGATGCATTAGGACACACTCAATGCTTGGCTAACGGCAGCGCGCCACCGTTACTGTGGCCTGCACCGACTGACTCTCAGCAATGGAAGCAGCAAAGTCACTGTGAGGGAGCACTCATTCCATGCGGAGGGTTCCTGAAACAGCAGGGTGAACATCCGAGATGCCCTGAGGCCCAGTATGTCATCTGGCTGGTGCCATTTCTGCTCTCCAGTGTCCCTACCTCAGCATAAGCTCAGTGGCCACCCTGCTCCAGAGTGCTGACACCTGTCTTTCTTGGGAGATTTGAGCAGGCAGATTCTCCAGTGTCTAGGGGCCCCGTGCCCTCTGCAGGTCCATGCCTGTGCCTCTTCTGAGGGACTGTTCTGTCAACAACAAAGCTCTGAAGGGAGTCTGCATGGCTGAGGCAATGCCCCCTACGTTGTGTGCTGAATTTGGAAACGCTGTACCTCAGACTGTGACCTTATTTAGAAATTGAAGAGTCTTCACAGAAGCTATTGAATTGTAGTTAGAGCAGGGGATTTAGCCCAGTGCTAGAACTCTGAGTCCCCATGAAGGCCTAGGTTCAATCCCCAATGTCAAAATACGTAACAACATAGGGAAAAATATCCAGGGTCATTCCTTAGGGTGGACTCTAATCCAATATGAACAACACCCATAGGAAAGAGAAATTCAGAGGCAAGCATTTAATGCAGATGGTGTGAAGAGATGTGTTCAGAAGACAGTCTTCTACCAGACAGAGACATAGACTTGGGGGATACTTCCCCACAGCCTGCACAGCCTAGCTAATATCATTGCTGGGACTCTGTCCCCTTCATGGGAGGAGGCAAATGGATCCTACAAACTGCCCGGTTTGGAGTGGCTTGGCCACAGCAGCCTTAGCAGTCCTAGAGGAAGAGGTTTGCTTCGTGCTCTTTCTCAGCTGAGACGTCTTCCCTAGAAAAAGTCATTCTTTCCCAGATATTGAAATTGAGATGCTTTCTTCCCACTGACCTCTATGCCTCTAGCTTGTGGTAGTACACCATGGAAACCTTTAAAATCCAAACTGTGAACACTGACACAAATGCCCAATTAGCAGTAATGACATCTATCAGAGTTAGGGGTCCATTCCTTGAAAGCTCTTCAGGATTGCCCTTCCAACTGCCAAGGAATTATAAATTATGAACACGTTTGTCAGGAGAGCATAATAGTACAGTGTTATGTGGAATCTTCATCTGTGGAATTTACCAGCCACTCAGAGGCCTGATAATTCACTCTCTGTTCCCTAATGTAAATATATGCAAGCTCCATAAATCAAACTAGTTTTAAAGCAATATTTTTCCTCATAGAAAAAGCAATGTGCTTTTCTCAGTAACTCTAGCCTGCACCACCACCACCTCCACTCCACACAGAGACAGGCATAAAGAATCTAGAATCAGAAATTTAGGGCTTGCGTTTTGTAAAAATGATATTTCTATCCTTCTAGCCACTTCCAGGTCACAGCAAAGGGCAAACACTCGCAGCTAGAAATACCAGTTTTCGTCTATATAAAATTTTCCTTTGGAAAACAAGGTATGTTAACATCTCTCTAATATATCACAAATGCTTCAACAGGTTGTTTCTAGCTAATGTCAGAGAGTCTGTGCAGAGATGCACTGGCAACTTGTGCAAGGAGGGGTATGCTTTAAGGTCAGTCTTCATTTTTCCTCTCACAACACATCTGTCACAAACTGCTGACACCATCAGAGAGCCTGTCGTCAGCAACTATAGAGAATCACTTTTAAACTGGAAGCATTATTCTTTTCTTCCAAAGTGTTTGACAAACCCAATAATGCCTAAACAGCACATAAAGTAGGTTTGGAGTTACCTTTCATATTTGCCTCTGTGTGTGTGTGTGTGTGTGTGTGTGTGTGTGTGTGTGTGTGTGTGTTCTTGTTTTCTAGGGCAGGTCTCACTATGTGGCCCTAGTCACAATCTAAGAATCTTCCTGCCTTTGTCTTCTGAACGCAGGGTTTCAGGTGTGCTACATCACCCAGCTGCATTGTATTTTTACTGCATTCCATCCAATATAAAGGAAGGAAGGGGAAGGGAGAGAGGGAGGGAGGGTGAGAGGGAGAGACAGCGAGAGAGAGAGAGAGAGAGAGAGAGAGAGAGAGAGGCACCAAGAAAAAAAAATGTAAAAACAGATGAAGAAAAATGACGCATATTATGTAGGAACTTACTCATTTCTCAAATGAACATATGTTTATTTAGGTTTAAATAATCTCTTATAACTTGCTAATTACTGTTACCAGTTAAAACTAGTTTTATTGGGTGTCATTTTCTCTTTTTCCTATATAACATAATATAAAAATATCACACTATGGCAGGAATGCAGGCTTTGGAAGCAAACCAATCCAGGGAACAGCGCTGACCCTCTGTAAGCTGTGTGACTATGACAAGGCCCTGGGCTTCGCAGGACCTCTGCTGCTTTAGCTCAGAGATGAGGATACTGTGTGCCGCACCTGTCGGCTGAGAGGCTTGGAGGACACATGTCTAACTGCAGGCCACCCTAACGCGTGACAACATCATGTCAGGCCATCCCATGACAGGGTATACAGACCCATTCTTGAACGTGACCACTCCAGTAACTTTGTTCCCACAAGCTTCTCCACAGAAGAGTACCCTCCTGTCAAGAGGTAGAGCTGACTCCCTGGCGCACAGCTCACAAGAGGGTGTGGCAGAAGTGATGCTTCATAACTTCTGAGCTTAGATGAGGAACCCATGCAGCATATGGGGACAGTCACTCTCCTACTGCTTGTTCGGGGAGCACGAGAGTCCAAGCCGCAAGGAGAGGAAACATGGAAATGTTTGGGGAAATAATGCCCACGGTGTCCAGCCTCGGAGTCATTTCGGTCCCCGTGGTGATATGAGAGCAAAACTATCTCAATATGAGTCTAGTCCTAGTACCCCCGCTCCAGATTTGTGTCTCCCCAGCTGACGCCCAGATACCCCGGTGTTATAGGTACACTCCCTGTGATTCCCCGACCACTGCAGTAGGGAGGGTGGTCCAGTGGCTACCATGTCACACCTCTGTGTCGAGTGGGATTTGTACGGTAATGGGAACTGGATCAGTGCTGCCAATCCACTCAGAAGATCCTCAAGAGAATGAAGATGTTAGGGAACCCAGATTTTACCCAGCACTCCAGTTAATCACCTGATCGATGTGCTTGTCTTTAAAATGTAAACATTTCCTAGGAACCTGGGACTCATTCCCTTCAATGTAGAAAGAATCCACAATTTCTTCTCCAAGTGGGAGAGTAGGAAAAAAAGGACATTTTGGAGGCTAGGTTTGAGTGTGGGGAGACCATGGGTGAACTAGAGACCCTAAGAGGGCACTAACTTGCCTAAGAAACATAAGACCCTGGTGTTTTGCTAGAGAAAGGAAGGGAAGAGCAGGAGCCTCCCGTAACCTGGGTACTTGCTGGTCACTGGCACAGATGGGCAAATCGGACCCATTCTAAGGGAAATTTGCAGGTACTATCACAGAGGCACCGAAGTTTCCTTCTTCAGAACATGTTTGCAAAACTAGGCTGCTCCCCAATCTTCCACAGCCACTCTAGTATGCATTTACCTACTGAGCACACCAGCAAGGACAGGAAGAAAAAAAAAAGAGAGAGAAGATAAATGTGTAAATCAAATCCTCTAGCCTCTGGACCAGTTTTTCTTCCCTCTAGATGCAAACCCTTCACTTGAAGACTGTTAATGTCCGCATGATTACTGTGCATATAATTCATATCTGATGAATTGTCTATTACTGGAATGGAACTAAGTTTATGCAATATTTAAAGAGACTACTATTCACAGGATTTATGGAATACACAAGAATGTGAAAGGCTCAGTGAAGGAAAGCTTCCAGTCCCCAGGAATTTGCACTCTCAATGACCTTTCTACAGTGGGGAAAAGATGAGCTCCTTAAAGAACTTAGTTTGGAGACAGTCACAGGTATTGTAAAGTGTTACAAGTCAAGCCTTCAAATAGACACACAAAGATCTCTTGGCCCCAAAGAAAAGAAAATGCCGAGGGCTAGAAGATGGTTCGGTGGTTAAGAGTGTGTGCTGCTCTTGCAGAGGACCCAAGTTCGGTTCCCAAGAACCCACATCGTGTGGCTCACAACTCCCTGTCATGTCAGTTACAGGGGATCTGAAACCCTTCTCTGGCCTTCCTGAACACCTGCACTCCAAAAGAAACTACGTATGAGTCAGAGAAAAATAAGATTCCAATCTGTCACCAGAGTCATTTTCAATCTCTCCGGGCCTCGTTTCAGTAGGATCCAATGTGGAATTATTCTCAAGTTTGTGATCCTTAATCTGCGTCTAAAACTCCATCCAGGCACCGGAACTTTCTCCAGGCAGAATGGCACCATTTCTCCTCCACAGGGAGCAGCACCAATCACGGAACCCCCTCCCCACACTTTTGTAAGGTCACTCCTGTCTCCAAGAGCTCCCGACTGAAAATGTTCTTGGTCCTTAGTTGAAATCTGTCTTTTTTTTTTTTTTTTTTTTTTTTTGTAGTCCAACTATTGTATAAAGCATTAATGAAGTCATTCAAATTTTATTTCCATAAAAATTAATAGTAGAAGCAGAAACATATTAAATGAAAGTAGATGAGGATGTGCCCTTGTTTACAAAGGTCTACATAGGCAGATGCTGAAAGAAGAGTTGCTGGGTAGCTTTCCCCTTTGATAAATACTCTTATTACATTGGTCACCATAAACCCTATACACTAAGGTAATGAAAGGGGAACAGAAGAAAACCTAACAAGACATACTGTTAACACAATGAAATATAACATGAACAAATACATATACACTTGTAAAGCATTCCTTGTAAAAGTAAACACTAGGATGGATTTTAAAAGAAACATAATTCCAGGCACTGAACTTTGATTTACATAGAAGGACAGGATAAAAATTTCTCTCAAAGACAGCTCTAGGAATGCTTTTACAATTCAAGATGTTTTAAAAAATAAACTGCAAAGAAAGAAATCAGAACAAAGCATTGTCCTTCGCATTCTGTTAGTAATACAGAATAAAGAGGTGGTTTTCTATTCTGAGTATGTTTAGAGGTTGGGCGAGTTTAATTTATAAATAATTCTGAAACATTAAAAGAGACATGAGGGGAGTTTGTTCTGTAAGTTAAATAGGAACTTGATCTCAACGTCATTAAAAATAAACTTTCACCTGTTACTAATTTTCTTCTTGGTTCCAAAGTCATTGTTTGTTTAAATGAAAAGAAAAAAGTACACTGATGCTGTTTATATAGTCCAAATAAGAGAACAAATTGCAAAGGCCCATGCAGGCTAAAAAGCAAATAAAAGAACTTTGCAACAATATGCTGAAAATTTGATCCGGGCTGCATGAGAGTCTAAGTCCTCCATCCCAAGCCTCAGATGCAACCGCAGGGAACACAGTGGCAAGCCGCACTGCGACTTCTTTATGGGCACCATTTTTAATTGTGGACTTGTAATAAACTGAAAATTGAAGCTTACATTACAAAAAGTCTTCCACGACCACTGCCAGCAAAGCAAAAAACAAACAAACAAAAAAAATCTTATTTTTTGTGTGGTGCCTTTGGCTTCAGTTTTATTATTATGAGGGGTGTGTCAGATCATGTGTGTGTGATTGTGTGTCTGTTTATAGTTTACATTTGTATCATCTTGGCATTGGCTTCCATTTTCCATAGGAGCCTTTACCCAAGCCCTACAACAAGCAGAAATGGCCCCTAGGAGGTTCTGAACCCTAGATGGAACTAATATGGTCTTCACCATTCACAAGAACAACAAGACCATGGCCAGAGCTTGGACATAAAGTTTTTATAACTTGAAGCCAAATTTTTAGTTATCCCTGTGTTTCCAAAATGGTAGAGTAGGACCTCCAGGGAATGCTACAGCCAACCAATAGTAAGAGAGAAAGCTAAGAAAAATCTCTGCAAAAGTTTGAGTCTTGGCCAAAAACAGAGTTCAGGTAGTCATTCAGCACAGAAAAGACCAATAGACAGGTCTTTATTTACTGAACCTCTCCTGCAAGCCTCACTGAAAGAAACAAGACAAATATCTAATGATTCCAGCCTCCCCTCCTTTCTCCTTCTGTCTCTTCATTCATTTTTCTCTTCATCACTTTTATTCATCAATCAAACAATGAGGCTTTTTTTTTTGTTTTCAAACTTTCAAGTCTTAACATCCATCAGGGCACATCCACGCCTCTTTGCCCTTAAGCTCCAAACCACTATGATCTACCCTGCTGCCTGACAGCCATGCTTCCCCTTCCCTCCATGAGGCGCCATCTGTGAATTTTATGTCAATAGCACCTTTCTGTAGTAGTACCTGCTGCCAGGGTGGCTCACCAAGGAAGACAGGCAGGCACCTTCATAGATAGAAGCCCTGTCAGACCTCAGCAGAGGGAACCACCGTCCTGGCCAACGTCAGACTCCATAGTGGAACCCTGAGCTCTGAGCTCAGGTGTTTTTATTGATTCAGAACTCCTCAGGAGTTCTACTGATAGCACATGCAGATCATTACCAACCAACATCTCCCATATAATTCCAACAGCTGCAAACAATACAGAATTCCCGAGACCTAGGATAGCCCCTCACCCAACAGTGCATAAAGCAATTTCAAACACAACTTAAACTTCCCCAACACCTTCCCCTCTGCTTACATTCTTCTCCTTCCCAAGGAACTAGAAGCTTCTAGAATTCTCCAAGTCATCTTTTGGTTTCAAGACAGCACTGTTCTTTTCCCCACACCTCTGACAAGCCTCTCTGCCTCTTCTTCTCCAGCTCTTGACCATCACCACTATCCAGCCCTTGCTCACTCCCCCAGGTCAGTGTCACGGCCTCTGCTCAGCTTTGTCAGTTGCTCCCAAACTGTTTCTTACTCTGATTTTATTCCTAAGGTCGGGCCACAGCTCCAGCTCCACACCAACGGTTATAGCCACATGTTCCGTAGGGATCATTGTACTTTAAAGATGATTTGTGTGTTGAAAATGTTATATAAAGGGAGCAGAAACATAATTGATAGATTAGGCTTAGGTAGTCACAATGGGTGCACACCCAAGAAAGAGTACTAGTGGTCAGAGAGAGAGAAAGAGAGAGAAACTTTGTATGGTACCTTGATCAGATGATTCACTTTTGTTTTATTCTTGTTAAGTATACTCACTTGCAAATCTCACTGGTGAATTTATTGATACCACGTGGCCATCGGCACACTGTACATTGCACATTGGTAGACTGCACACTTAGACAAGTGTACATTGAGGTCCGGGTTCCAACCTGTTTTCCCATGTTCCATTATGCTTGCTTAAATCTACAGGCCAACTGATAACTCTGTCTTGAGAGTGCCTAACTCGACACCATACTGAGACTCAGACGTGCTCTTAAAGACTTGACCTGGTTCTCTCATAACCTAGGCTGCCTGTCGGGACTGTTTTTATCAACAGGTAAGTGAATCTCATGACCCCTGTGAACTAAAGCTGCCAGGAGGATAGTTCTGAAGTCATCTGGTTGCCTGGCCTTGGAGATCCATTATCATATACACTCAAATGACAAAGTCAAAAGAAATCTTTTTAAAGGCTGCATTTCTGAGAGCAGTTGGGTGGCATTCCCTGCCGTGTCCTGGGACACTGCCACACACTAGCTCCTGGCTTCAGCTTTATGCCTTGTAAGCCCAGAGAACTGTGTCTCCGATGTAGGGTGCTCCTTCCTCTAAATGTCATTTCTTTTGAAACCTGAACCTTTACATCAACTGAGAATCAGGGTCATACCCTAACCTGAACTTAATAACCCCACTTCTCATTTCTTAAAATACGTATTTGCTTCTCTTAGTTCACTTAGGGACTGACTCCTAAACACATAGATTTATGTGCTGTCTGCAGCATTTTAAGGTGCTAATTTAGAAGGTCTGTCTTTTTTTACCGTGAACATTTATGTCACACCCCAGTACATAAAGCAGAAGCTTCTAGGAATTCTGCAGTGCTTGTGCCGTGCAGTGAGCCTGGACCCCGTGTATTCTCCAGCAGCAACAGAAGCTCTTATACCTATTTTGAGTAAACTCTCTTCACAGCCTCCAATGCAATTTACTGAAGGACGCTGCACACAGCAGGATTCTGCCTCAAATAACTAACCCGGCTACCATAGTGTTTCCTGAGCAAATTTCCCCATGAGGGACAAAAATGGGGCTTCTTGTTCCTTTTAAGGAAATGAGGGGGTTTTTTTGTTGTTGGTGGTGGGTTTTTTTTTTTTCCTCTTTTTCTTTTTTTTTTTTTTTAATTGAAAGAAAGAAATAAAAAAATTTAAAAGACGAAAGCAAAAGCCTTTGTAAGCTCAAAGTGAAACTCAAGTCAACAGGCAGAGGGGAGCAGCCCCAAGCTCTGAAGGTAAGCAAGGCTGCAGCTAAGATCCGGGCTGAGCTGAACACTCAACTGAACAGTTGAATATGTTTTTAATCCTCAAAGTATCTAATTCTACATTTCCTTTTGTTCGTAAACTAAATTTGGAAATAGCTTCTTCTCCTGGGACTTTCTCAGACCTTGTCTGATGCAAAGGATTTTTACTCCTGGCTGTTGGAACTTATTTAATGATTGAAACTAAAACGATAAACTAAATGATCTTTGACTATACCTGCAGATGACAGTGTGTCTCTCTTGGCATAAAGCTCAGCACGAATAGGAAAATCCAGGGTGCTGTCTTGGGCCCAAAATACCTAGATGGTACGGGGACAGCTACAGAAGCTGGAGACAGCTGGATCTTAATCTCCAGTTTAGTTCCTACTATGGGAAAAGTGTCCACCAGCCTCCAAGTGCCTCCTACGTAATGCAGGGTGATTCTGACACTGCCTCACCAGTGTTCACAAATAATGGGTCTCTTGGTCTCATACAAATAACGTATTAATTAACCGATTATATAATTTGCATTTTTTGCAGAAACATCGTTCCTTGGCAAATTGGATGGTTTTTCACTCAGCAACTGTTTGTTTGTTTAAGTGTTTGACTTTGTTTACTTTAGCTGTTTGGCTGTGCTTTGTAACAAGCTCTTATTACATAGTGTGGGCTTGAAATTCATTCTGCAGTCCAGGCTGACCTTAAACTCATAATCCTCCTGCCTCAACTTCACCAGCGCTGGATTTGCAGATTTTGAGCACCATGTGCCAATCATATTTTTGGTCACTAAGGACTGAGAGTGAGCAAGGACGCCTGGTCTCTGCACTCCGGCTCATGCACTTAACCTTTGTGCTATCTTTCCTCCGTGGCTGTTAAAGCTGCATGGCTCCTCTACTGGGTTACACCAAACATCTCTGAAACTAGTAATGAGCAGCAAGCCCACACCTTCTTCCCCACTGCACTTTGCTCCTGGAGATGTCATTATGTTGGGGATTACTTGTCTGTTTGCAGTTCAGGTGATGAATCCTCAGGCCTTGCAAATTCAAAGCAAGCATCCTACTGCTGAGCTTTATCTCCAGCTCTCTGTTTGGGCTTTTCATTTGATTTGGCTCAGGTTCCTTTACATAGGCCACAGGAGTGAATGATCACGGGTGACCATGGCTTTAATAGAATGTAGAGTGCTTTGGATACATTCCCAAGATCATATGATATGGTAGATCTATTTCTGACTTTTTTGAAGAACCTCCACAGAGGCTTCCAGAGTGGCTGCACCAGTTTGCATTCCACCAGCAGTGAATATGTGTTCTTATGTATGCACAGATGTACCAACAGGTATTGTCTTTTATTTTTTTAATCTTAGTCATTCTGACCAAAGTAAGATGCAATCTCGAAGTCGTTTTACTTTGCATTTCCCTGATAGCCAAAAAATATTGAACACTTTTGACCATTTATTTTTCTTTGCCTTTTTCTTTCCTTTGCCTTCTTTGTGTTTGTTTGTTCGTTTTGTTTTGAGAAAGCTCAGCTTAGTTTCATATCCAGAAAAAATGGAAACAGCCCAGCTCTTCAGCAGCAGATGAATGGATAACGACACTAGCACATTTACACAATGGAGTATTATTCAGCTATTAAGAAAAATGACACGAAATTTGAAGGTAAATGGACAGAGTTAGAAATAGCCATTGTAAGTTAGGTAACCTAGACCAGAAAGACAAATACCACGGGTGTTCTTTCATATGTAGATGCGAGCTTTGAACCTTTACATATGTGTATGTCATTAGGAATACTCACAGAGACCAGGAAATAATAAGGAGCCTTGGTGGCTGCTTTCAAGGAAGGGAAGATAGAATGCAGATGATATAAAGGGATGTGGGGAATAAAGAAAGAAGAAGAATGAAGTAAGGTAGGGATGGTAGGGCAGGAAGTAGAGGAAGGATAACTAACACTAAAGACCCTTGAAAAAGTCATATTGATACCTAGTACTGTAGAAGCTTCCTAAACTCTATGCCCTAATGTCCTTTCTGGACACTATAGACTATAAAATAAAAATCTCAGTTCCAAAAATTGGTTACCTCTTTTAGAGTTGTTGTTGTTGATGTCCTAATGACTCCCAAACACATCAGGATATTAACATTGTCCTTGGTTACCTTGGAGAACTTGATTTCTGAAGAAATTGTATACTCAAGACATATACCATGGAGAAATCAAACTGGTGCTGATCTAGAAGCTTCATCCCTACTGGCTAGCTTTCACGGTGCTGAAAGGCACTATGCACACACCTGTCCTGTGCACTCATCTGTGAACCATGCAAGCTACAGTAACAATAGACCTAGCAAGCTGTGCCCACTGTGCAATATCGGCATAACTGTAAAGGGAGTAACCACTGTCTAATTAGCTGTATTATCTAATTAGCTTTATTAAGGCCTGCTCCACAACATGGAATTCATGCTTGGCATCATTATTGGAGTTAAGAACTTGGGTGTAGATAAGTCGTAGGCCCTAAAGTATAAGTTCGTGATAGGATTCTGCTAAATGGACATGAGATCACTATACCCAGAGATTAGCGCATCAGTCCGTTCTCATCAGAAAAGCTTCCTTTTCCAGTGGATGGTGATTGCTACAGACTCACAGCTGATGCCATATGGAGAATAATATATTGCAGAGTGTTCCTCCCTAAAAGGGACATCTATACCATACCCATCCTCCCAAAGCTCAGAGATGATCATGGAATAGGGGTGGAAATATTGTAAGAGTTAGAGGCAGTAAATAAGTACAACACAATAGTGTTTTCTGGACCTAAGTGGCCAGTCGCACATATGAACTCACAGCAGTTGTGACACTGTGCACAAACCAATGAATGATAAGCTCAAGGTGGACAATATCCCAGTGTGGAGCGCAGTGGTGGTCACGACGTCCTTCCCCTGGCAGAGGAGCTATTGACATTTGCTAGCTGCTGGGAAAGCCAAAGTCAGTCATCTTTGAAGATATGGCCCTGAGTAGCTTGACCGCACTCAGTAGATGGCCTCATAGCCAGGAGTATATGGAAAAGACAAATTAGATTCAATGAGTTATTTTTTAAAAAAATACATAAAATCGGGGGATAGAGTGGACTTACGAAGAGTAGAAGGAGGAGAGAATCAAAATGCATTGAATGAAATCCTCAAAGAACTATTTTTTTTAACTTTTTACAAAAAAAAAAAAAAAAAAAAAAAGAAGGAAAAAAAGAAAGAAATCCTGGAGACTTCCAGATCGATTGAATTCAACTGTAGACCATGTACGATTTGTTTGTCTCCCCGGACAGCCTAGACATCAACATGTGCTAACACGGTGTGAAAGAAAATATCCTAAGGCCATCTCTTACTTGTAATAGGTATCTTAAATGGACTAATTGTTTCTTAAGTCTCTTTACTGATAACAAAAGTGAAGTGAAGTGACAATACATTAATCACATGGCAACACACCGGTGATGAACTTACCAAGGGAGAGAACTGTTTTGACTTATATTCAGGTCTCTGTTCACAAGTTTGGGCCTCTAGGGAGGGAAAACTTCATGGCAAGCCGTGCACATAGGAAAAGGCTGTTTGCCATCCGGTGCCTGGGGGTGAACACAGAGAGAGCGCGCAATGCAAGCCCCCCACCATCCAGGGGCGTGGCCGCACTGTCTTCCACATAAGCTCCGCTTCCTAAAGGTTCCATCACCTCAAACTAACACTACAGGCTTGCAACCAAGCCTTCAGGACATGGCACCTGGGGTATATTTCAGATTCAAACAGGGCTAAACTTAAAAGCTTTTGTGCGCTAGATCGTCTGCCCAAGTCATTTCATTCTATCATCCCTACGATGTTAAAATGATACGGAATCGGTTGTCTCTTTCTTTAATGCCATCACCAACCACTTCAAAGTGCAAACGTTCACGATGACAAAAGCTAGGTGCTTTAAAAAAAACACTTGAAAGCCTATGGGATGGATGAAAATCAGTTCCAATCCCTAGAGAGAGTCAACATAGCATGGAGTGAAATAGAAGAGTCCTCCAGTGGTATTTGACCAGAATACGAATCCCCACTCTACCACTGTCCAAACCCAAGATCTAGCCAAGACCCTAAAACTCACTGAGCCTCTACTTCTTTACTCTTAACATAGGGACAAAATGTTAGGTTAGGGAGTGGCCACCAAAGATAAAGGAAACTCCATCAGACAGCATATAGCACCCTGCCTAGCACATGCGTATTTTCTCTCTCTGAGATGAGGGCCCCTTACAGTAGCAGGGCATTACACCGTTACAGCCGGTCCACACGGGATATGAAAGGGACTCGGTAAAATAACCACAGACAATTTTAGGAAATGGCACCTGTGCTGGTATCTTAGTCGGTGTTCCACTGCTGTGAAGGGACACCATGACCACAGCGGCTCTTATAAAAGAAAGCATTTAATTGGCGCTGGCTTACAGTTTCAGAGGTTTAGACCATTCTCATCATGGTGGGGAGCAGGGTGGCACACGGGCAGACGCGGTGCTAGAGAAGTAGCTGTGAGTTTTATGTCCAGACCCAAGGGCAGCAGGAAGAGAGAGCCACTGGGTGTGGCTTGGGCTTTTGACAACCTCAAATCCCACCCCGGTGACACACTTCCTCCAACAAGGCCACGCCTCTTAATCCTTTCAAATAGAGCCATTCCCTGGTGACCAAACATTCAACACTGTGAGCCTATGGGGACCATTCACATCGAAATCACCACATTTAGCCAAGAGAGGCGGCACAGGTTTGGGAAGCTGGGGCTGAGGAAGATATTACAGTGGAGAACACTTCAAGCCTGTATCCTAGAGGAAGGTAAGGGCAAGGCATAGCTCCGCCTGCCGCAGAGGCTCCACCCTCCAACCTGCACCTGCCGAGGCAGCAGTCCTCTGTGCTATAACAGCCACATGTCTTCCCAGAGAAAGAATCAAGAGACTCAGGCCCAAAGTGTCATTTTCTGGTTGAACCAATGGTCGTGGGGTATTCTTTTCCTGGGCTAGCCTGGCCTTAGTGTTTTACTTCTGAAACCAAAGCCATTACTTTTACATCTACCCCACCCGCTGCCTTGGCACAGTCATAGTCACTGTGACCCTTTTCTGGTACCAATCCAAATGTCACATGACCTGAAAGACCTCTCAAGCTGCCAGAGGGCAAGGCCAGTCCTCCTCTCAGAGGGACACTCCTGTGATGGGCAATATAGCTTCCTTCTGGCTAGTTTTTGGGTACCACATTCTGAGGGAAAATTGATGGTGTGATAGGTGCCTTTACTGAAAAACATTTCCATGACCCTAGATGAAGAGGAGGCTTGTTGTCTTGGAGTGTCTTCCGCCAACCCCGGGTCTCAATTGCTCCTTTTCCAGTTTCCACCTGTATCTCTCCAGGACAGACTTCCAAAGCAAAGCTGAGCTGGGTTCACACTACAAATCCACGCATGTTGAAGGTGCATGTCTGTGGTTAGGAGGGTCCAGGAGCCTCCTAGGAAGGCTCGGGTGTTAGGAGATTTTTCTTTCCAGCACAAGAAATATAGGAAGAGGTGGGAGATCCCAGTCAAACAAAATCAGTCATTTCTCTAGCTGTAGAAGAGAGTCCTTCCCAGCAAGAACATGCCATTAGCAGAAGGCAAAAGGCACACAGGCAGACCAGGTGTCTATCAAACAGCCCTGCACACGGTGTTCCATATTCTAGACCCACAGCTTCGGTCGCAGAAATCATAAAATAAATCTAGACAAAGCATTAAAATTGTTGCAATTGCAAAAAAAAAAAAAATGGGTGAAACGCTTTATGGAAATTGCTTTATGTGAAATAAAAAGCCTCTGGCCTGCCATGCTTTACAATGGAAGGTTATTGTTATCTTTTTAATAAGAGGAGGGAACCACTTAGTGCCCATACGTATATACATTTGCATTCTTATGGAAGAAATGAACTTAAATTATAGGAAGATGTTTATTAAAATTCATTGCAATTCTCGTGCCATTCTTCCTGCTTAATAACCAGTTACCTTGCCTCTGCTGCGTCCTCTGCCTGAGACAGATGCATCCGGGCCTCAGCGAGGTCAAAAGCGATGCTTCCGTGCATCCTCGGGGACTGGCTTGTATTTTAACACCAGTCATTTAACGTGTAAAAATTGATTTAGTCGTGCAAGTGCATTTGAGTTTGTATGTTGAGCGCATCCCTGGATTGCAAATATATTAAATAAGATCAGGAGGAAAGCGAGTGCCCAAATACATATGAAAAGCGTGGATGATTGATGGTCCAACCTGAGGTGCTCTGAAACTCAGTGTCCCCTGCACCCAGGGCAGAGTCTCATCTTCCAGATGCAACCAGCATGTAGGACAGAGGGTCCTTCCTAGAGATGGGGATGTTGGTGCGGCTCAAACAACAGAGTAACCCAATTTTAGTTAAGATAAAATCACTCTCATGACTTGAAGCTGATTCTTCTTCTTGTTCTTTTATTTTGTATCAAATCCGCATTATTTTTTCTTCTGAATTTAAAGTGGGTCCATGAAAATATTCTTATATGAGTAAAAATAAGGCCATACGTATACTTAAATGTTTTCATATATGTTTCTTTAAGGGGCTTTAAGTAGGATGCTACATAAAAGCAGACTACATTAGTTACATCGATATGTACACCTATCATGTAGAACACAATGTTTAACCCAATTTACAAAAGGCTTCTCTTCCCTTTCTGTGGATTCTAGTGACTCGGTGGATGAAGGGACTGTGACTGGACCCAAATGTCCACGGTGTTTACTTTCATTTACAAGGTTTTGGTCTTCTCATAGCAAATTTTAAAGACAGCTCTTGAATTGTCAACCACTCCTAAATCTGCCTATATGGAGCGGTTTAAAGGACGTAAGAGCTTATATTGATTATTCCGGGAACATACTTTTGAGAAATGAAATGTGTATAAATGTGATTTTATTTTTATTTATTTATTGCTTTCGCAATTATTTTCCCTAGCCTAGAAGAGAGGGTAGTAAGTAAGCCAGCTCTTATTTCTAGGTATTGACATCCATGCAGGAACACACATTTTTTTCCCCACCTCTGCATCAGAATGAAATAATTAAACGCTAAAATTGTGGATCTTTGAAACTACCACTAGAAATCCAATTGGTTGAATAGAAAGAAAATATAAACGCCATCTAAAAACAAAACAAAAACTGTCACGCAGAGGAGTTAACAAAACAGTGCAAAACAAAACAAACTGCCTTTGAAAAGATTTCCAACAGCTCGAGCATTTGACAACTTCACCCAGATGGAGAAACCAAACTTCCAGCGCTCCCTTGGCTGACTCTTCCCCGGGTTTCCCTACACTGTGTTTTATATGCTCGCTGTATTAAATCTCCCTAATGTGGCAGTCGCCTAGAGACCCGGGCAGAAAGAGAGTGGACCTAGAGCGTTGTAGGTAACGGCAGCCGCTGCACCGGCCTTCTGAGGACTTACCATGTTTGAGAAAGAAAACATTGTCAGGGTGGTAGCCTGGCCCCCAGAGTAATAAAGTGGCTAGCCACCTGGAAGCAATTATGCGCATGGCCGAGATTATCCATCATGCTTTGCTCACTGTCTCTCTTGCAAAGACCTTTGTTTTTACACTCTCGGTAGCTAAATTTGGGGCTGAAAGGCTTATTTCACAAACGATGTTTTCCACCGAGACCCTTCCACTTACCACCATTCCCACGTGAGGGCTATCATTTGTTTGCACAGCCCCGAGACAAGCCTCGGAGCCCCTGTAATAATAAGTCGGTTACTAGGCCTACCCCAGCAGCTGCATCAATCATGCGCCTGCCAGGACAGAAACAAACGCCTTTTGCCCACCACCGAGCACCACCTCTTACGAGGGCCCAGGCTGTGTCTCTTGAACGGAACTGTTTAAACGCCACTTGCCATTTAGGGCCTAATTTAATAATTCTCTAAATCAGATTATTGCTTGTAAGCCATGATTGTTAAGTTCCTTCTGACATTTATGTTCAAGCAGATCCCATTATTTGCCGGGCCACTGTGCTGCAGGGCATCAACCGAGTTGCTTCCTAGATGGTAAGCCTTTCCTCCCTCAGGTCACAGAGTGACAGAACTACAGAAAACAATTCGGGATTCCTAGAATGTTCTAGAGCCTTGAAAACTCAGCTCTTCAAACATTTCCTAAAACACTCATCAAATTAACTGAATACCGTAACTGGTATGGCGATGACTCTGTGGGATTTATATAAGCGCCCTGTGCCAGGCACCCATAAACATCTCTGTTAGGGAATTTAAATGTGGTTAATTGGTTTTAATAGTATGCTGTTTGCCAATCCTCTCAGATACCAATTCTGCCCAAATCAAGGGACATCTGGGCTGTCTAGCAAAGGTGTTTGGTAGTGGGTGGTGTTGTTGTTTTGTTTTTATTTGGGGGGGGACTTTTTTTCCCAGTCTGGTAGTAGTGTCTAAATTTTTTTCTCTGAAACTTGCCAGGTCCTATTCTAAAGCATCTCATAGCATATTTTGTTTCTTAAAGCTAATCTAGGAACATGAATATGAACTATTGAGTTATTTATCATTTATTACATTTCTCGCTGGCTAGGCGTGGCAGCACATGCCTCTGTGGCATGACTAAATTTGAAGCCAGTCTGGGCTTCATCGAGAGATCACGTGTGTTTGGGCTACACTAATTGGATTCAATGAGCAATTTAAAAGAAAAAAACGAAAAGGAAGAGGAAATTAGGTTTGCAGGGGACTCAAGGTAGACCAGAGGAATGGGAAGGTGGAAGCCCACGGTGAATATGATTAAAATATGCTGCAGACACGGATGAAATCCTGAAAGAATAAATACATTACATTTTAAAAATCCAAAATGAAATCAAACAAATCAAATAAGCTCCTCCTGCTGTACATATTCAAACACCCGGATGAAACAGCCCCTTTCTGCCAGGAACTGAGGTTTGGAAGCTGATGAGCCAGGTGCAATCCTGAGACCTGAGAGGGGAGCAGAGCAGCCCCTGCTCTGCTGCTGTCTGCCCCTTTTCAACCATTTCTCTCTTCAGCAGCTTAACTTTCAAGAGCGTCAGTATGAGAGTCATAACCCAGGCCCCACCGCTTTCTGTCCCTTCTATACCTTCCTGGTGGCTTCATCTTTGCCACTTGGGAAACAAGCTTCGGTTACTTTCTGCTCAATTCCTGCTAAGACCTGCCACTCACTTTCGCACGTCGGGTTTGGGGGCTAAAGAACCACTTCCGATGGGCTTCACTACAAAAGTCAGGCTCCTTCTCTGCCAATTTCCAGCCTCAAAGGAGGTTTTGTTGCTTTGTTTTTGTTCCACTTTGTTTTGTGACTGAGGAGCCCATATACCTACCTATACTTTGTGAAATGAAAATTTCAATCTCGGGCCAATTTGGCTTGTAAATCATCGTTATCAAAGACTGGAGATAAGACGAACCTCTCATCCCAATGGGTTGACGACACTTGCCTTTCCCCATGCAAGACTCTATTCCAATCCTGGTCTGGACACGTGGTGATTTCAAGCCCTGGATTTCCTCACATCTTTCAGCATCATATTCTTTTTCTTAGTGTATGGTCAGTGTGCAAAGTGATGGGTGTCAGAATGACATTTCGGGTCAAGTATATGACGTACTTTGACATACTCATCCCCCTGGCCTGTCCCCCTTCCCTGCTTTTGGCCCTTCTCCATGTCATCCCTCTTCCCCTTCATGGTGTGTGTGTGTGTGTGTGTGTGTGTGTGTGTGTGTGTGTGTGTGTGTGAAACCTATGTAAAACCTTGGAGAAAAAAAGTTCAGTATTTACCTTTCTGGGTTTATCTTATTTTGCTTAATATGATGATCTCTAGTCTCATTCATTTCCCTGCATATGGCATAAATTTGTTCTTTGTGGCTGAGTGAAACATCTTTCATCTGCTGGGCGTTTATGCTGACTTCACATCCTGGCTATTGTGCCACCATAAACACGGATGGGCTGATGCTGACTTAGACTCCCTTGGCTGTATTCCCAGGGTGCCGAGCCGGAGTCTTCCCCAGCCCGTCGACAGCACTCTGCCAGTCCAGGCGACTGTAGCGACAGCCTTTATCCTTGATAGTCAGCACTCTGTTTCAGCCCTTCTCGGGACAAACTCACCACAGAGAGCACAGTGCAGAAAGTTGACCAGAGCTTGGCAGCTGAGTCAATATCCCCCCTCCTAAGTTAATTCACACAGCAGTCCGTGAGTTAGATAAGCAGATTCCATCAGCTCCATTGTGGTTATGGAGATCTCATACTTCAGACTAATGACTGAATTAAAGTCCATTTATGGACTTTCCTAGGATCCTAGGATTGAGAAACATTTCTGTGAAGAAAAAAAAAAAAGTGAGCGGGAGGGAAGGAGGAGGAAGAGGAGGTAGAGAGGGAGAGGAAAGGAAAATTCTAACTCAACTGACCGATCTGGTAAAATAAACTTGATGTTGGCATTGCTTCCTAAGCCCATGCTCATTGCTTAGGGACCTGCTCACCGACTTTTTGATAAGGCTCCTAGGTAATTCTGAAGGCTGAAATCTCAAGAACACTGGCCTAACCAGCAGGGGTCCCTTAAGGGCAGGACAGCTGCCAATCACATTCCAAGCCCTCATTGGCTCAGCATCCTCCAGCTAAGATGCATTGGGCTTGTACCATTTTCCGAAATCATCCAAACCACTCCACTATACCTATTGAGAAACAGGGCTGTAGACATTGAATCAGGCAAAATTATTTCCAAATACAGCAGTATGTATTTTAAACTATGTCACTTCACCCACCTTCCCACAATTGTCAGTCATCCGAAAGTGCGGACAGTGAAGAGCCAGGTTCATGAAGCAATCACCAAGAGACCAACCACGTGGTTTCTCCAGCATTTGGTAAACTAGTCCCCAGACCTCAGACAGTACTTCCAGTTTTTATTTAAAGGCCTTCAACATAAGAAGTGTCCATAAACTCTATGAGATGTCTGGTTGGGGATGTAACAGCCATTTCTCAGTCCCTTTTGGACTATAGCCTGTATCCTTCCATTGGCCTCTTTTTCCTACCATCAGAGGAGACAGAGAACAGCACATGGCAGGAGACACAGAAATCCAGTAGGATCACCGTGCACGGGTCTTGCTGTGATCAACAGTACTCCTAAATTCCTCTTTTGTGCTCTACAGTAGGCTCAGAATGACAGTCAATTTATCAACTGTGAATATTGGTGTAAACAACTTCAAGGCTGGCATATTTTTCATACCCCCCTTGAAAACTGTCATCAGTACCGTAGCCTGGCAAGGAAACTGTTGATCCATTTAAGAAACTGTCAGCAGGTGTACAAAGAAATGAGCGATGGCAGCTTCGGAGAGGTCCGAGACAAGGAGACCCCAGCTGTCTGAATACGTGACTTCTCATACAGACTCCCAGGGGTGAAGGGGAATGCTGGGCAGAGTATAACTCGCAGCACCGAGTGTACCTTTGACAGGATAGGAGAGAGTCACTTGAAGAAATTTCTATTCACGCGTTCCTTAGCTGTGATATATTTGAACTACAGCCAACTCAGTACCACAGATTTCCGGAGTGTCAGTACGTGGATCATAAACATGAGGAAACTCTAAACTGAGTCCCGAACCCCAGCCATCCCCTCTTTTTTTTGGCTTCATATGCTGGATTTAAATCTTTGAAACTTTCTTTAAACCATCATGTTATCCCTCTTAAAACCCAACAGCTCATCTAGAGTTTAGCACGTTGCATACGTCATTTATACACCATTTGCTTAGAGCAGAAGCATGCAGACGTGCCTCGTACGGAAAGAGACCTGCGGACTGTAAAGACGTCAGCTCTGCTTGAACACACCTAACATCGAACACTGGCTGAGTTGCTACACTAACTGCCTGATGGGATTGAAAATTAGTCTCAGCCGTTAGCCACCAGGGACGCTGATAAAATGATGTAGTCATCTTTAATCCTGTTTCTAGAAGATGCGTTCGAGTAGTAGATATAAAACAATTTCAAAACTTCTGAAGCACCCTAAAATCATCCTGTTCAAACAGTATCGACAGAGTGGGTTCATCAGTCTCCCGTCACTGCAAGAAATGCCTGAAGTAACCAACTTCGGAAAAAACAAAACATAACAGGTGTATTCTGATTCATGCTTAAAGACTCCAGTCTAGGGCTGTTGGGCCCTGTTGTTTCGGGACTGTGGCAGGGTAGCAAGAATGGCGGAAGCGCCTGATGGGACAAGCCGCTCACTTCCAGGCGAAAAGAGCAGGAAGAGACTGCAGAAGGAGCCGGGATCCACCTCAGTAAGTAAAACTCCACTTCCCAAGATCACCTCTCTGACACTGACTGGGGCCTTCTGGGAATATTGCAAGTTCAAGCTATAGCGATTAATCTTATATATTACAGGCTTAGTTTTTTTTTTGTTTTTTTTTTTTTTTTTTAAATGTTACAAACAAAAGCAGGTGAATCTGAAGCCTATTTTGGTAGCATTTTAGTAACACAGTGTGTTACTAGAATTGCTGTGGTTCTTTCCTTACAGTGCTGTCCTTACAGTTCTATCCTTACAGATAAGGTATGTGTGTGTGTTTAATAGTAGCTGCAATTAAATTTGACTAAAGATAAAGCGGTAAGCAAAGGAATAGAAATGCATCCGTGGAATGAGATGGAAAGGAACCGAAAAGTTAGATGTTTACACCTTGAAAGATGCTAATCCTACTCGTCAAACTCTAGGCAATTCAAAAGCGTCCTAGACTGCATTCAGTTCAACGGACTATGGGAATCCCTTCCTTCTGAACCACTTCACCACGGAGCGCAAACTTTTGTTAATAGCAAACAAATTCAGACTTGTCTCATAAATGGCCATTCCTATGAGACCGCCGAAAGGAGCCCAGCAAGTTGAGAAGGGGTATACCAAACTACTATCTCTAGCCTAACCTTCTCTAGTCTGGTTCTGCTTTCTCTGTGCCAAACACAATTTTTTACTTTTGAAACTGCAGTAAAAGCAGGGCGGTGGTGGCACACGCCTTAAATTCCAGCACTCGGGAGGTGAAGGCAGGCAGATCTCTGTGAGTTCAAGGACAGCCTGGTCTACAGAGTGAGTTCCAGGACAGTCAGTTACAACAGAGAAACCCTATCTTGAAAAAACAAATCCTGCAGTAAATGATGCCCCTGAATTTTACAGAATTGACTTGGATTCTTGGAGAAAACAGATTGCTCAACAACAGCTTGCTGCCTGACCTGGTTTATTGCACACTGGAGTCCACACTGAAAGAATGCATTGCCTTGGCTCAGTGCTAGCTAGCCTACACGGGCCCACATTTTTAAACACAAATAGTCAATTTCTCACATCTCCCAAGTTCTGGTTTTATTATTTTGTGCACTGTTTGGGGTTTATCTGCTTGCTTTGAGCCTGTCATGGCTACTGTACATGCAATGACATACATGCTAAACAGACGAATTCAGTGCTATCACCTCTTTGTCTCTAATACTTGGATGTCAGTGTCCAAATCCAAGTTAAGCCCATTGTCAACTCTCTATCCTAGGATCTCTTGAGCACTTGGAGAAGTAATTGCTACATGCTGGTGGCTGGATCTAAAAAACATTCCATGTATCCCTCTAAACGGTGGGCTGAGTTTTAAGTGACAGATTATAGTTTTATAATGAAAAACACCTACGTTGAAAAGTTACTGAGTACTCACACTGAAGACGTCACATCAGAGAAAGGAAGTATTACCCAGGATTGTAGCTGGTCAAGCCTGTGATATACATTAGCCAAGAGGGAGGAAATCACCCTCCAGCACAGCCCCACTGTGATGATCATAACAGCTAAAACTCCCACCAAAGCTCTTTAAATTGTCTGTGGTGGGTTTTTTAAAGGTATCTGGGATAGTGTCGAACACTAATTCGCTTTTCTTAATTAGCAGTGAATTTTCCACCTATTAGATGGCATTTTTCCTAAAATAGTCATCAATAGCATCATCACGGTGATCATTAAAACACCCTGACATGGGAGATCAGAAATCCAGAGCAAATTTGACTAAATCTCAAGTCTCCATGATCAGCAAGGACACAACCTAGAAAGAAAAGGCTCTGGGCACCATTGCCTCCCAGCTGCTGGCTCCTGAGCCAGACACAGCACGGAGAGTGTGCCCTCCTAAAGCTAAAAGCATTAGCATTTGGGGAGGGGGGAGGTGATAGGGACCTGACTCCTGACGTCACACTGCTCACTGTACAGCTCAGGTAAGCAGGACTCAGCTAAGTCCAATACACAGCGAAGGAATCCGAACAGAATCCGAGCAGAACCCGACTCTGCTCAGATTGTGCAACTGGCTTCTTTCCTGTTCAAGAAGACTAACGGCTGAAGATACAAAATAAAAGCAGAAATCTGAGAACATACGTTAGCTTATAACCAGAGCATAAGAAGGACAGGAATAATAGGTATTAGGAATCTTGTAAAGTTTACTTTCCTTGCCCCAACCAACTCCAAAGGGACGAGCGTTGAGGAGATAGATAAGCCACCCTGCATCCTCCCTGCGCCTCCAGGCTTTCATGCAGAGCCTGTGTCAGTCCTTACAAAGCTCCCTTTCATGACCATACTCTTCCTGGTTAGAGGATGCTTTTAAGAACCCTCATGCTCTGCTTTCCCATCCTGCTGGTTTAGTTAATCCACTACTGGGGGCTGAGGAGGGAGCAACATACTAAAGAGAAACATCACTGCTTGCTCTTGAGCTCTGAGACGTACCCCAACCCCTTACAACTTTTTTCTTAGATCCTTAAGGATTTCAAGCTGAGGATGAGAGTGGAGGTGGGAGAGGGTAGAGGCTCAGAGTCAGTTATCCTTCAGTGTGACCATGTGAGATGAAAAGGGCATTGTGTTATAGTACTTGTTTTTGGGGTGTTCCATCTGGTTTTGCTGCAACTGCGTCCTAAGATGGATGACTTGTGATTTTGGCTTAAACAAATCTACTGTCCTAACAGAGAAGATCAATCTTCCGCTTCGAGTGGTATAAGCTTTATTTTACATCATGGCTGACTGCTAAGGTTGTTGCTAACTAACCTTTGTCTTTAATACTTTGCCCATTTCTCTAGGATAATCACAATCACATGGCGATGGTTCCAAAGCCTCTCAGGACCTGACAGCATGGTCTTGGACAAGCTGCTGTGTTTCTTCTGCTGTGAACTTAGTAAGCTTTCCAGGCAAAGAAAAGCCTTGATCTTCACATTCTACAGGCAGTGGGTTTTCCCTCTACTTTCCTT
The DNA here is from genome assembly GCA_026225945.1 of Cricetomys ansorgei. Lineage (NCBI taxonomy): Eukaryota > Metazoa > Chordata > Mammalia > Rodentia > Nesomyidae > Cricetomys > Cricetomys ansorgei. The sequence goes on along the minus strand of JAMJFZ010000271.1, from coordinate 4,756,068 downwards.
TTCTTTTTTAAATTTGCCTTTAGGATACAGTGCCAAATGACAGACACACATGTACAATTTGGTAGGTTCATGAATCTCCACTAAGAACACTCACTGGAGAGAATTTAGGTTTTTGGTTTTGCTGTATGAAACATTTTAGATTTTGTGCAGCTCCTTCTTGCTAATAAGACTTACACATTCCATACTTCCATCTCTTTCTGGATGTACAGGCAACAGGAATCCTTGGAGTCCGTGCTGACAATATCTACTACAGAAATCCCTGGATCCCATTATTGGTGCCACCCTCCATAGTTAGACTCAGCAAATAAGCAAAAACTCCTGAGAACTTGTTGTAAACATTGGGATAACACCAAATCTGGTTAAGCCACTGGCCCACATTTTTATTTCTCAACATAAATACTTCATATGAATGAGCCAACATTTTTTCATAGGTACAAAGGGTTATTTTAATCCCCCTTTAGAGGAGGAAGGGTAGAAGTTAACGGGCATAGACAGCATGACCATGAAGGCGGGCTTTGCACACGGCAGCAGCCTTCCTGACCTTTTAGCCTTCTGGAGTTTAACCATTTCCTGATGTCTTTTAACAGTCATTTGCTTGTTGGAAAGGCCCTCTCTAACCTGATAGCATCTAAACAAGCCTCCACCTTAATTGGAAAAAGTCTCCCATAAATATTTATGCTGCAATGATTAGACCGTTTACTGAACTCAACTGCCCATTATGGGTTAAAACAAGGAGCATTGTTTGGGGTTGCCTAGAGCCTGACATGGTTTATTGGAGGGGACCCGAACCTGTAATTTATTTAATCAAGCCTCTGACCCCAGCCCTCTGGAGTAGCTGGTAATTGTGAGGAAGAACTAAGCCATGGCCATATTGACTCCAGCCAGGATTCTGCGTTGTAAATTCTAAAAGTCTAATTGAAGAGAAACGAGGAAAAGAGCAAAGAATATTGAAACAAATGCTTCATGTCTCTGTGCGTTTCACTGTAGCAAAGACAGGTTAGTGTATGGGCAAGCAGATGGACAGATGATAGCTAAATAGCATTTGAAAATGAAAGCCTTCGAGACAGCATCTGGATTACTGCAGGGCCTCCCTCCTACCGGGCCCCGCTGGCGCTCCACAGCTGTGTGCCCGCTGTAAGTTTCACACAGGAACTGGAAAGGGCAGTTCATTGGATTTTGATTCTTAAAATATATCAGATTGGGGGGCAGAGGTGCAGAGTCTAAAATCTATCAGGAAGAATGCTGCTTAAACACAAATCCTACGTGATTGGAGCCCAGGGTGAACACACCTGCTTCTCCTCAAGGGCTAATTGGCATCACGCTGAACCGTCCCTGCGGTGCTCAGGGGTGAGGTGGTGGATATAAGCATGTGGTAACTCCTCATCTGCATCTATGTGTGTGTGCGCGTGCGTGTGTGTGAATACACAACTGTAAAGGTGTGTACATGTACGGACACCAGGCCCATGTATGTGTGAAATCGTTTTAAAAGTTATTGCCCCTTTTCTGCCTCTTCCCGCTTGAAGGTATTCTCCGTTTCTGAGCCACAATTAATTCTCATTTTATAACAAATGTCTTCCCATGTGCTCCTCTAGCCTTCCAGCTGTGCGTTAGGCAGAATGTATTTTCTTTCTTAAGTCGTTTATTACCATTTACCTGGCCGCCACGCTCCCTATTTCTAGTTCAGGAAAAGAATATAAAGTAAAAAAAAAAAATGATAATAGCTTATTAAACTATAAATCATTTTCCCCTTTCATTAAATTGCATTTCACCGAGGGCTATGTCTTGCCTAGCCTCCCATGGAGTTTGGCCATCCCAATATCTTTTAATGGCTTTTCCTGTCTGGTTTTCCATAAGCAAGCATTTCAAACACTGTCAGTGGATAAAAAATTTGTCATAGCTTCTGCCCAATCCCAGCACTAATGCACGAAGCAGCTTCTACCACCAGTGGGAGGAACCAAAGCAGCTTGGTTTCCCAAAGGCTTAGACTCATAGGCCGTGTGACTTCTGAGGGCCCTGTGACTTCAGGTCCTGTGCTGTGAAATACTTCCAAAGGCTACAAGGAGGCTACATTGGACACACAGAGAGGAGACTGTTAGGATAACCATGCAGAGGACTCCTCATATTAATAAGAGCACATTGTCTTGGGTAGATAGATTCCCTTGTATTTCCAGGTCATAATCAGTTCCATTCTGTTCATCTAAGATACAAATTGCCTTGCAAGGCGCTCTGGATGCACAAGAAAGGGTTAATTTAGTTTCTACCAAATGGATTGCCTCACTTTTAATTCAGAAAAATCTCTTTGAAGATTCTACTGAGAATCTAATTTTTCCTGTTAAATTATTCATTCTTTGTTCTACTCGGGTGTTATTATCTCTGTCAGAGTGATGGATGTTACAGAAACAGTCATTAGGTTAAAAACTACTCAGATTTTTTTTTTTAATGTTAAAACTCTGGCCAAAAAAAAAAAAAAAAAGAGCAAACAATAAATGTACAAGTTTCTCTGTAAGGGAACCATAGGAACTGGGGAGACATGGCTTTCTAATGATTGAAGAAACTATCTCAACCAGAGATGCAGGGAGGGAAGGGAGATGGGGAGGGTGCAGATTACCCCCTTGTGATGCTGCAGGTACTCATTTCTTAGTTGCTCTGAGCACAGTTGGAAGCTATGCTTACCCTTCCTTGAGGTAAGCACTCCGCCCTTCCAGTCCCAGCCAAAACTCAAAAACACACATCATAGCTTAAAAGCAAAACTAGGCAGCGCTATTAGAACCAGGCCAGAAAAAAACCAAATATTCATCAGTGGTTATCTTTTCCATCTTCTTATCAATAGCAGCTCTTATCTTGTCTTTCCTAAGGGTTCACCACAGTTCCAATAATATTATTCATTTGAACTATCAACAACCACCTTTCCGCTCTTTTTACATAGAGGGAAAAAATGGAGAAGATCAGTTTCCTTTTCTAGTGTTGGTCAGTGGAAAATGTGGTGTTCCAATTTAAGCAGCGTGGCCCCAGACTCCGTGAGCCGAAGGGCTATCACCTTTAAAAATGAAGAGGTTCTGGTGAGTTCAGAAAGGAAGTGCTTTATCTCAGTCTAGCCCTGAGTCCACCAAAGGGATCACTGTGGGAGAAACAGCCCCAATCTGGAATGGTCTCAAGCTGTCTCTACTCTCCACTGAAGAGCTCGAAACCTATGACCCTGAGCATGCCCTTTGGGCTTGTCGATAACTTTGAGCAAAAATCAGTTGAGAATAGTCACATGCAAAATGGGCTCTCTGTCCTCCTTTCTAACTAAATTTAGGCATTAATTTCCCATAAGAAAGATGGCTGCCTTGAACAAGAAGAGGACAAGATTCTTATGCTCAGAGGGGAGGATGGCTGCCAAGATGATTTTGTACAAAGCAACTTTACTAAAATAGTCTTTACTTTCCCTCCACTTGGTGTGTCTACTCCCCCCACCCCACCCCAATTTGCTCCTCTTAGTCCAAGCTCCCTTTAGCTTTCTGACTTTAGGCCCCAGGCCTCAGGTCCAGCATTCACACCCCACCTTTGACTAACCCACGCTAGCTGCCTGCACTGTTTGGATTTGTACAGTCATATTTTCACCTGGCAGTTGATCATCTAATTCACACCACACCCTCCGCTTTTACACAAAGAGGAACTGAGACCAAAAGGCTTGCTAACATTGCCGGTCACACAGCTAGAGAAGTATGACTGAGATTCAAACCTCAGTCTGTTTGCAAAGACTGTAGGGACAGCACAGCTCTTCACAGAAGAGTCCCTTTGTGCATAGGACTCCTTTCCCTTTGGAGGAGCCAACCCACTTCACCTCATTCAGCTGATGCTCAACCAAGGTGACCGCCCTTGGCAAGAGGAAAAGCTGGCTCTGACTGATGAATGCATTCCAGTCAACCCACCTGTGAGTAAATCCTGACTTTACCACTTACCTATGTGACTTAAACTCTCTGAGCCTCACTTCCTCTTCCGCAGAACAAAATGCAGAAAGTACCAATTGGAGAGAGCTGTATGGATTTAGATGACCTACATGAAACTCTCGAGAAACACTAGTCAGTAGCCAATACTAGAGGCAGCCACTTTCCTCTTCCTCCCCTCTCTCTTCACTACCCAGCTTCTGCAAAGTTCAGAAACACCAGACCCCTGTGTCTTATCACCTGCTTTTCCCAGACATCCGCCAGGTGGGTGACCCCCTGCTGCTCTGAAAGTCTATCAGAAGCGGCTGACAATCTACTGTCGCCACTTTCAGATTGCTGGTTTACAGCATCTCCAACATACCTCTCCGCATCCTTCCTCGCAAATACCGCGGACTCAACCCGTGTGAGTCAGAGCAGCTTTCCCCCATACTCGCTTTCATTCCTCTCCTTGGCTGTTTTGCCACAATGCTCCATCCTGTGAACACATCACAGTGGCCGCTGGTTTGCTGAGGAAGTTCTGCATTGTCTCTAGTCTGGGCTGTTCCAAATAGCTCTGCTCTGAGTATTCTAACGCGTGCACCCAGCCCATGAACGTGTTTCTCTGCGACATAATGCCAAAGCATCTTCCCCAATGATGGATCCAATGGATAAGACATCCACTGGGGGATAAAGGTTCCTGTAACTCAGCATCCTGACTACCAGTGTTCATCGTTTGGCATCTATAATGTTGGTGGTAACATTGTTTGCATTTTCCTGGGGATTACAACTAGAATTCATTTGCATGTGCCTCTTATATCTGTTTTTTTCAGGAATTCAACATACAGCTGAACTTTGTGCCCTAACTAGCTTGATAATTTTTTTTCTAGTAGCTAAAAATATTAAGCCATACTTACTTGTTACCATGGTTGAAATATTTTTGATTTGCTTCTACTTTCTTAGTTTGTACTTTCTAAATTTTCTACATTTTCTTTTTCTTTTAATGTGTGTATTTTATCTAACAAACATATGTATTTAATCAAAAAGTCTAAAGCCAGTTACAAGTATACTACAGAAATATAAATTCTCCTCTTATTATTTTAATCGTTAACCTAGAAATGTTAGCATGTGCATTTAATTTAATAAATGCTAAATAAAACTAATAAAATACTTTTACCAGAATATTTTGGTTATATCATTATTAGAACCATGAAATTAGACATTGTTGTTACTGTTTATACAAATGGTTCTCGTTTATCTGTTCTTACATATTCGGAGCACTGTTGATCAAAACACATCAGTGTTATTTACCTGAAAAAAATTATGTTATATTCAAATTTTAAAGATAATTTTTCTAGGTATAGGACAATAGCTTGGTGGGCTTGTTTCTGTTAACAATGTTAACACTGGGAAGTTAGTTGTCAATTTAACTATTATTCTACCACAAAGATGTAATAGACAACCTGTGCTTTTTGTGCTGGTTCTGCTGCTGCTGCTGCTGCTGCTGCTGCTGCTGCTATTGCCTCCTGCCTACCTTCTAGGAATGAAAATGGGGTGAAGAATCTTGACACTAAAATTTAGAAAACAAAGTGTTCATTTAGATTGATTTCAATTCAACCTGCTTGGAACACTTTGGACTTGCTGCTTCTAAGAATTCGGACCTTATCTTCAAATACTGCTTCTCTGAATTGTCTCTGCTCTGCACCTAGAGGTTCAGTGAGACGAGGACTACACTGCCTCCGAACTTGTCCTGGCTCTTGATTTCTCTTTCATAGTGTATCTCTTTCTCTTGCTGCATCCTACATGTCTTCAGAGATTGTCCTGATCATCAGTACTTCCTGGTCACTAATTCTCTCTTCAGCTTTGTCTAAGTGACTACTGTTCACTGTTCTTTTCATGTCAATCATTAATAATCTCTATGTCTGTCATTTCCCTGAGTATTCTAAGTCCATTCACTTTTTAAGGTCCCTCGGCCTACATTATATTCACACTTCAGATGTTCTTTATTTTTTTAAACACATTCACCATATCAACTCAAGGATTATAAAAAGCATCTAATATGTATGTGAATCTAATGCTTTTATTCTTAAACGTGCTGGGCTATGTTGTGCTTCTCCGGTTTCACCTTTGTCGGTATGTGCTCACGGTTGCTTCTCTCTTCAAACGTTACATAGCTTTGCTCTCATGAGCCCAAGTTAAATAAAAATTCACCTGTGGGAAGTTTTAAGGCCTACGTCGGATGTTTAGGTTTTCCTTTGCTCTGCCAGCTCATCATTTAAGGGTTGGGTACAGCTCAATAGAAGAAAACTACCGGGCACATGTATGAGGCCCCGGGTTCAACCGCAACACCACATTTTATAAAGATGTTTGACCGAGCATTTGTAAGAATAGGAGCTGGTCTTAGGATCTTTAGTCTGCCATGATGCATGAAATACCAGCTGTCCCGGAACATGGACTATTTATGTCACAGCTACTTTACTGAACATATATCAGGGGCTGCAGCGATGACTTAGGAGGTAAAGATGCCTGAATGTGAGGACCAAACTTAAGACTCCTGAAACCAACAGAAAAAGCCAAGCAGATGAGGCCTTGTGCTGGCTAGATTTTATGTCAAGTTCACACAGGCTAGGGTCATCTGGGAATAGAATCTCAACTGAGAAAGTGCCTCCATCACTTGGCCTTTAGACAAGTCTATTGGGCCTTTTCTTGGTTCGTGATTGAGGGGGGAGGGTCCAGCTCATGGTAGGTGGCACCATCCTTATGTAGGTGGCCCTGGGTTGTATTTTTTATACAACTGAGCAAGTCACGAGAAGCACACCAGGAAGCAGTGCTCCTCCCTGACTTCCCTCAATGATGGACTGTGATCTCTGAGGTGAATCAAACCCTTTTCCCAAATTGCTCTCGGCCGTTGCATTTATCACAGCAATAGAAGCCTGACTAGGACAGGCGGCCATGTATAATCCCAGCGCTTGGGAAGCAGAGACATGGAATCATGAGATTAAACTAGCTATCTAGACTAACCAGTTAAACTAGTTATCTAGACTAGCCAGTTAAACTAGTTATCTAGACTAGCCAGTTAAAGAAGTAGCTGTCTAGACTAGCCAGTTAAAGTAGCTGTCTAAACTAGCCAGAACTGGCCAGCTCCAGGTTCTGTGAGAGTCAGCCTCAGAAAATAAATTGCAGAATGATCTAGAGAGATACTCAACATCAACTTCAGCCCTCCACAAGCAAAGAGCATACCTACACATGAACCCATACACATGTGAGGACACATACACACATACATACATGTGTGCATACCACATCCATGTAGTGTACAGGCAAAACTGTAGCATCCTTTAGCAGATTCCATAAGAGATTTGCCGCATAGAGCATACTATATTTCTAGAGGGGAAAATCTCTCTTTCCCAGTATCTCTCTCCCAATAGCTACAGAGAAGGATTTTTCTTAAGTAGATTCTCCAGCAATACATGCTTTAGGAGCCCACTTCTCCCTGTGCTCCCACAAAAGGACTGTTCAGTGTGTGACTCCTGCATTGCAACATATCACTGGTCTTCCTCCCTCTCCATTGGATTAGACCCCTTGTCGTTGTGGCTGGGGGGGGGGTGTCTTGTTTTGCTGCCATTGTATTCTCAGAACTTAATTTCTGACTTGGTTTATAACAAGCAAAACACTGACTCCAAGAGAAGTCCTCACTCCAGGAGGCTGGCCTGAGGGACAGGAGAAATTGGCCTTCTTCATTTCAAGAACTGCAAAGAATCCCATGGTTCTGTTGAGATGGAGTCACCTGCGTAAGCTGCACCAATGGAAATGGAGAGTTGGCATGATACACAGGTCCTGCGGTTATCTTTTCTGAGAGTTTTAACTTCAAGACCCTGAGAAGGAGAAAGAATGGATTTTTCCTTTCCTTGTGCAGAAATCAGAACCGTTTTCTTCCTGCTGTAGACTCTGATGAATAACTCAAAAGCAGGAGCTAATCCCTCTGTCATCCATTTATTTTAAGGAAAACAGATGTGAAATACTTTCCAATCTTTGGTTATTCTAAGCTTTTCAAATGAGCTTAGATTGGCAACCTTGAAATAGTAGAGTAAGTGGTAGAATGATGGTTTCCCTATAAAAAATTCCATAAATAAGCATTTTAATCTGGTCTTGTATATTTTGGGAGCTGTCCCCAGATTATGATCTTGAACCCTTTGATATGCCGCTACTGGAGGTCATTTCAATCTACGCAGCTCTTGGCAGAAGTCTCCTATGACCGTCAACTGACCTATGGGACTAGGATGAGTGACACTTGGGGAACCTGACAGCTGGAATGCAGACCACTCCTTCTTCTGCATGGCCCTTGGGTAGAGAGCTCTGATGCAGCCTGTGGACGCCACACACGTACCTCGCTGGAACCTGGAAACCTTCCCTTGACCTGTTGGCTTAAAGTTGGCTTTGCTATCCTTCGCCTTATAGTCTGTCACGATTTGCAGAAGTTCTGTCACAGAGCCTGACTTAACTCTTAATCTTTTTTCCTGTAATTCTCAACAGAATGGAAATAACCCTTCTCACCATTGCAAGAGTGATACTGTGAAGCTCTGTGTGAGCACACACACACACACACACACACACACACAAGACTAGAGGGATGGCTAAGAGTACATACTGCTCTTTCAGAGGACCCAAGTTCAATTCTCAATACCCAAACCAGGTAGTCACAATCACTTGTAACTACAACTTCAGGGAATTCAACTCCTTAACCTTCTCTGGCACCTGCTCTCTCTCTCTCTCTCTCTCTCTCTCTCTCTCTCTCTCTCTCTCCCTCCCTCCTCCCCTCTCTCTCTCACACATACACACACACATACACACTGTAAAGTAATAATAATTAGTAATATGAATACTTGATGTTCTTGCAGAGGATCAGAGTTTGGGTCCCAGCACCCACATCAGGTACCCACAAATACCTGCAACTCCAGGTTCAGGGGTTCTGGATGGGGACCAGAACATATGTGCTAATAATCCCCAACACGCACACATAAATAAAGACAAATCTTTTAAAAATGTACAAGTAAAGTGACTTATTACTATTATTAGTAGTAGTAGTATTAGTATTAGTATCTAATAAAAATAATAATAAAAGTTTCCCTAAAATTCTTATGGATTGCCAAAAACATAGAAATATAAAAAATCTACCCTATAAAGCCAGAATATAAGGGCAAAAGAAGAACATAATTTCAGACATCAATTCTTATATGCTAATCCTTCTAACACACTCCCCGGCCCACAATTCAAATCGGATACTCTGCTCTTTGAAATAATGTGCCAACATTCTTGGAGCATGTATGATAGGGCAGACACAGCGTTTATGTCTTATATGCAAAATCACATTTCCACTAAAATTTATTTCCTCACTATTGAATATGCATCCCGTGTGACAGATTTCACGCCAAATGAGTCTCTGATGCTGAGTGGAAAAGATCTCATCCTTACCTCTTTGAACTGCTACTGAGCATGGCCCACGTTGTCGGACTACAGCAGGGTATCAAATGATACGATGTTGTATATGATAATGGTAGAGGGCTGGGGGTCCAGTATTTGCCTGGCGTATGTATCCTTAGCCATTGACAGGTGGGGACAAGAATACATCAAAATGAATGGCAGTTATTTATACTTTGTGATCTTGAAAAATAAATTTAAGCACTCATAAGACATTTGGGAGGCAACCTCGGAGATGAGCTATCTTCAGTGGTGAGAATTAGTACATCTGTGCATTTCAGACAAGAAACTAGTGCACAGCCGAGCCCTGAAGCGGGCGGAACTTGGTGCGCTGTGGGACCTGGAGGAGTATGGCAGGTGTAGAGAGTAAGCAAGATGACTGGTGTGAGACAGAGGCCAGGACCCAGCACCCTGCTGAGGGGCTTTAATTCACCTTTAATTTTTTTCCTAATAAGCATGTCTCATGAAGTCCTCAAAGCACCTCTTAAGATGAATACAGATAGGCAAACTGAGACTGACAGAGATGATAAAATTCCAGCAACATGGCTCAGCTAGTGAAGGGCACAGGCAGTATGAGGAGACGGACATCGAGATGCACATTTAAGCTCTTAAGAAAATGACACTAAGCTGCCCCCTATGTTGCCAGCATCTCCTCTGCCAATGGTTCTCAGCCATCCTCATGCTGCAACTAATACAGTTCCTCACATGGTGGTGACCCCCAACCATAAAATTATTTTCATTGCTACTGTGATTTTGCCACTTATGGATCATAAGGCAAATGCCTGATATGCAGATGGTCTTAGGCAATTCCTGTAAAAGGGTCACTTGACCCCCAAAAGGGGTCATGACCCACAGGTTGAGAACTGCTCCAATCAGCTTCCTAGCCCTGATCATGGTACCTAAGCACGTGTTTTAGCTGAACTCTTGAGATTAGCAATCAGTTCTTACTTCACATTATAGTGCAGCCGTGTTCTCACGGAAGGGGCAAATCCTCGTGGGTACGAAGGGAAAAGGCTCTAAGCTAATGGAGTCCACTTATGTCTTTTGAAAACCATTTTGACAAACCAGGAATTCAGCCAAAGTTGGGAGAGGATTTTCAGCCAATCTATTTTGAACACCGATACATTCAAACTAATTTCATCTGCTCTCTGTTTTTCAGAGGCAGTAACTCAGAGAATGATTTTCTCCTCCTCACAAATGGCCTCTTTGATGAAATGACAATGGTTTCAAAGGATTAAAAAGAATACCATCAAGTATTGAAGTGATTGTTACTCTTATGTCTTTGATCCATCTTGTTACCCTGCACAAGCATTCTAATGCCCTCAACAAAATGCCAGAAAAACGTGTCGTTTACACACGGTCGATGTGACATTTGTCAAGTCATTATGACTTGGGGCATAATGGGCTCAGAGTGACCAGCAACGGGGAAACTCAGTAAGATTCTGTCCAAATGGTTTCCTCTGGTCCTCAGCCAGATTCTCTTCTAAGACTTTCAACTCGGTTCTGTGGACCTTTCCTGTTTGCCCTCCCCAGGAGCCCTGCTCGGCAAGTAGACAGCCCAATCCAACAAGGCATTAGGGTAGGAAATACGTTGTGCTGTATGTCTGAACAGGAGTACAATATATCCAAGCACGCTCGCAGCAATTCACAACACAGAATTATATTGCCTTCTTCCTCCTCGGGGCCAGAAACAGTCATATTTGCTCTTCTCATCTCTTTTCTTCTTTCTCCTTCACTCCCTCTTTGTTCTCTTCTTTATTTCTGTGTATCTTTTCTCTGCTCCTCTTTCCCCTTCTTGTCTTGTCAGAGATGAGACTTGGTCCCCTCTTGTCAATGTCCGTGTTCCCCTGGTGCTGACTTCAAGGTTAGGTCATGTCTACGAGCCCCCAGCTGGCAGAACTCAGCCCCCACAAGCCTTCTGCTCTCCCTCCTGCAGATCTGCTGCCTTTCGTAGACAGTCCCTCAGTACCCAGGGACATCCCTCCACGCTCATCCCTTGGTCACATTTCCATCTGCATTGCCTCTACTCTGACCTGGCGCTCCTTTTGAATCCTGCCTTAGTACTTCCAACACACAATTAATCATTTGCTGGATAACTTTGTTTTGCTGAATTGCAGCCCTAAACTCCAGCCAGCCACTTACTGAGATGACATGAAAAGTATATTTACGTCGTTGACCTCTGCAGATTCTAGGACTCCACCTCAACCTTTGACAAGTGACCATGTTTCTTTATTCCAAAACTATAGGTGCAACTCTCTCTCGATAAAACGAGCATACTTTTCACACAATCTTTGTAGACTTGTGGCAAAAACTACCAAGTATCTCTTCATTTCATACAGTTGTGGATAACATAAGCCCAGATAAAAGTCCTCCGTCACAGCTTTCCTGTAGACAGGGTTAGTAATGATGCTGAACCAGGCAGACACCTGTGCAGCAAGCTTCGGGGTCAGGAGAGCATGTTTTCCTATGGTTACTCGATGTCTTCCCTCCTATCCTTTACCCACCTGCAACACAGACGGTATGACAGAGCAGCACCCACGTGACCTTAAGAGTACAAATCTCCTACTAAGGATGACATCATGAGATAACCCACAAAGGCCCTGATTTGTCTACTGTAGCACCAGGGTTGGCTGTGTAACCAGAGTAGTAAAGGCTTGAATGAAGCGTGTAGCTGATGATAGTCATAATCAATGTGTGTGTAACACACACACACACACACACACACACACACACACACTTGCTGCTATGTGCTGTAAGGGCTTTATATGCACTACATGTATCATTTGAGAAAAGCCACTGTATGGCTTAGTAAAGAATATGACAGAATAAGAAGTCTACAAATAATAACTATTTTCTTGAATCCACTCAATGGTCATAGAAGACAAGGGGTATCATTCACGTGTTACAGATGTAAGTCTTCACAAAGGTAAATAATGTGACTCAGGTCATTAGACAGAAGAGGCAGAGTTGGGAGTTGAACCCATCTCTCCCTGATTCTATAACTCACACTGCCTTACTCAGTTCATCATGATGGAATCCTGGCGGAGAAAAGCCAATAGTCAGACTGGACAAGGAAGGACTTCTTCCACAAAGGATCCTGGGAGAGAACATAAGAACATAAATGTGTGGATCCTACCACAAACACCCAGATCTGCCACTGCCAACCCTGTTAGCTAGGACAAGTCATTTCTGTTGCTGAGAATGACCTGCTTTGTCTTACACAGTAACAGGTTGACTTCATTTCATTCTGGGGTCCTTCCAACTCTGAAAGCTCATTGGTTAATGATTCCCTACAGCCCACCTACTGAAACACACCCTGATTTTGATGTTTGGATGTATTTTAGTATCTGTGCACATTATTTACCTAATTTTGAGTCCTTCTTTGTCTTGCAATATAAAAATTTTCAGATCCTAATGAGACTTTAGGAAGCATATGTCAAACATGGTAGGACTACGGTGGATGGAACGAAAGTGCCCCCCCCGTGGGCTCATATATTTAAATGCTTATTCCGAAGATAGTGGAACTAGTTGGGATGGATTAGGAGGTGTGGCCTGGTTGGAGGGTGGTTGTCACTGGGGATGGACTTTGAGGTTTAAAATGTTTATGCAATTCCCAGTGAGTCTCTCTCTCTCTCTCTCTCTCTCTCTCTCTCTCTCTCTCTCTCTCTCTCTCTCTCCTCTGTCTGTCTCTCTTTCTCACTCTGTCTTCAGGTTATTGTAACAAGTGGTAAGCTCTCAGCTTCTTCTCCATAGCCATGTCTGTCTGCTTGTTGCTATGCTTCTTACCATAATGGCTGTGGATTCACCTTCTGAAATGGTAAGTAAGCATGTAATTGAATGCTTTCTTTAATAAGTTGCCTTGGTCATGGTGTCTATTCACAGAAGCAGAACTAAGTAACTAACTAACTAAGTCTAGTAACTAAGACAAGGACTAATCAATATGAAGAGAGGGGAAATCAGCGGTAGAGAAGCAAAAAGAAGAAAGAGGAGGAGGAAGAGGGGGCGGACTGGCACATTGCTCGGGAATCGATAACTCAAGGTCAGTCTTCAATGTCTTATTCCTTATGCCTGCATTCTCACCATGCAGACACCAAAGGCTGAGGTACTGTTGCTGGAGCAAGGGGAGAATATGAATTAGGAATTCCTGAGTCTCTTTCAGTTCTGCCTTTTATACATCAGTGACCTTAGATTTATCCCTCTGTCTGCAATGGGCCTTTGAATGTTCACCTACAGTTCTTCAGCTGCGGTCAGCAGCTATCTTTGAATCTCGTGGCTGTTGACCTGACCAAGATGTAGTATACATAGACGTTTAGAACTAGAGTAGGCTCACAGTAGACTCTATACAAACCTTAGATATATGAGCTAAAGTTCAGCGTGGGTGTTGAACTTTCTGAAAATTCAATGCTAAAAGACTCTTTTTATGTAGTCAGAGGAATCTTTGCTAGATTTCATAAGTGCTCCTTGTTGAATTAGCTCACACTTCTAGACTGGGCCTCAAAGGCTCCAGGATGTACAAGGTCTGTCTGGTGGGAGCGGTTTCTCTTTAAACAGTTGATTTAGTAGTAACTGGTTGTTTGCTCAGTTCGGAAAAGCAACTCTACTAAAAGACTCAGACCGTTATGTTATTCAAATTTATTTTAGGGTGAGCTGTAGGAAGGTATAAATTGAGAATTTGTCAAGAAGCTCGCAGCGTCTGGGCAGTTTCCCTCGCTTGATAAGCACTCGCCAAGAGCCAGCTGGCCTCAAGTCCAAGCTGTGACGGTCGTGTCCCTTTCATGAAGACTTCCATATTTAAATGTTTGGACTAAATACATCATGGGTATCATAAAACACAGAACACTGGCCCATCTTGCTAACCAGGGAGAACTGTTTCCATTCCTCGAGCTCCCATCTCACACCATTTCAATGTAATTAAAGGTACAATTCTTGAAGCTAGCTCTTTTAGAAGGAAATTTCAGAACAATCTCACCTAGGCTCTTTCTTTTAATTGCTACTGGGCAGCTGCTAGCTTCAAATAAACTCAACACTAGATTTGCAACAGATGTTTCTAAGGGAAAACCAAAAGGGGGATTTCTGGATTCTTTGCAAAGAAAAGGAAAACCTTGGTTGGGGAGGGGGGCGATCAAGCTCCGGAGAGGCCATCATTAAGGAGGAGAAGGAGCTTAGGCAGGCCGCAGACAGAAGGGTCCGTCTTTCCACTGTGGTTCAGGGGGAAGAGCTTGTTAAACAACACCAGTTTCTTTGTCCCTCCATTCAGTCATCCCTTTCTTTTGAGTTTCACTTAGTGCCGTTCTAATACGTTGCCATCTTCTTCAATTAAATACCTTGGGGATGTTACAACCATAGCTTTTTCCCATTAATTTATTATTATTATTGTTGTTGCTGTTGTTGTTGTTGTTGTTCAGGATTTCCTAAGACAAGGCATCATCACTAAAGAATTTTGTAAAACATCTATCTGTACAAGTGTTTTTATTTTTTTGTTTTTTGTTTTTTTTTTACTTAATGATGTGGCTTTTGTAGGAAAGGATCTGAAAGTTATCTGTGAACAGAAGAGACTAAACTATCTCATTTATTTTGTCCGGTTGAGCTTAAATGTTTTGCCTGCTTGTCTATAAAGTCATCAGATTTTAAACCTCCATTGCCCGGTGACTTTATTTGCCTTGTTGATGTGACCTTGTCTTTGACCTTATCATTGCAGGTCCTGATCGAACAAATGGCATATAGAGGCACGTAGACAGAAGATTCTCCTTGTGGTAGATGCCAGTTAACACAGAGACCCCACTTGGTCAACATACAGGGAGCACAAGACTGTGGAGTGTTCTAAATCAGGGAGTCACATCACACCCCTCACCCCAAGGCTCAGGAATCTCTGTAGAAGAGGAGGTAGAAATATTATAAGAGCCGGGAGAGGCTCAGAACACCAAGGAAACAGTGTTTTCCAACACAACAGGCACACATGAACTCAGTAATTGTGACATCATGCGAAAGAACTCCTCAAACCCCAGCCAGAGAAAATCTCAGCAGTTGGGGATGGGAAGTGGACTTGTCATCCCACCAGCTAGCTGAGGAACTATTGGCAGTTGATAGCTACTGAGAGGAGAGTTAGTTTTCTTTAAATGATGCGCCCTGTGATGGGCTGACCACACACCAGGACGGGCCTCAACCCCGAGACTAGTTGGGCAACACAAACTGGACTCCGTGGGCAAAGAAAAAAGGAATCTCAAAGTTGGAAAGGTGGTACAAGTCATAAGGGGAAGTGTTGGTGTGTAGTAGTACTTCAGCACATTAGACAAGAAGGCACAATCATAGGTTCAAACCCTGCCAGACCTCAGCAGAGGGAACCACCATCCTGGCCAGCGCCAGACTCAACAGTGGAACCCCAAGCATCTCAGCTCAGGTGTTTTATTTGATTCAGAGCTCCTCAGGTGTTCTACTGACAGCACATGCAGATCATTATCAATTAACATCCCCCACATAAACCCAACACCTGCAGACAATGCAAAACTCCAAGACCTAGAATAGCCCCTCACCCAACAGTGCATAAAACAATTTCAAACATAACTAAAAATAAACTTGCATTGGTGAGTGGAAATACATTGTATGGAATCATCAATGAATTAATAAAATATTGCAAAAAAAGAAACACTTGCTGGTATAAACATAGAGATGTTTTGAAAATAAGTGGCGACATATTTCCCCTTTTGTTCGCTATCAAGTAACAGACATGAGTTGTAAACAAATGAAGGAAAGGCTCAATGAATTATCTCTGGTATTGCTCTAGCTAAATACATATCCATAAAAAATAAAATAATTGCATATCCATAGAATCCACCACCACCCACACACACCTTTTTTTTTTTTTGGTCCTAGATACAAAGATAAAAATCCATTTGTGACTTTACCATCTACTTTCAAAACAAAACTTTTGAATTATAGAGTAAATGTAGAGAGATGTTAAGGTGTGTCCAGTCCACAGGCTGCAATCCTCTGGGCCACGGGTAGCAACGAACACAAACCAACATCAAATTATAAGTTCACTTAAAAAACTATGAGACGATTTCACAATTTGGAGGGGGGTTGTTTTGTTTTGCTTTTGGAACTCGACTTTGCAGTTCTGAGCAAGAACTTAGTTTACGACACAGTCATGTCATAACATCCAAGGGGACATGCCCAGAGGTAGCAACTAAGCTATTGCTAACGTGAGATGAAACTGAAGTTTGTCTCCCTTTTAAGCATCCAGATGGCCACCCAGGGATGTGGAGAGCCAGCTATTTCTGTTCAGTGGGACGTAGCAAGGAGGTTTAGACCACAGCTTTGAGGCCTGGGCCTTGGTGCTTTATGAATGACCTTGGGTGACTTACAGCACAAAGTACAGTAAAGCTTTCCAAAGTTCCTCTCTCATAAAGTTCTCGTAAGCATTAAATGGTCACTTGCAACGTCATCTATGTGATAGTAAACGCTGGTATTTGTTTATTATCATTAGGCCCAGGAAGAAATTAATGACTACTAATAAAATAATTATAACAATGTAGGGTAATAAATGTTATTTAAAACAGGGATTATTATGGAGTTTTCCATTTGCTAATATTTTTGGACTACAGCTAAGAATGAGTAGCTGAAACTATAGAGAGTAAAACCACAGACAAGGAGATTCTCGGCCCTCCATACCTCTTTATCTTAGCTGCCTCCCTCTAGCTATTCGCCTCCTGCCTTTGTCGAAAGAGCCCTGACTCCTAAGTGGAGGAGGGCGGGATCCCATCTGCTGTTCCCACAAGAAGCCTCACAGGGAGCAGAAGAATGGAGGGCAGGAGGGAGAAGCTAGTACTACAGAAAGTATAGCAGAGAATCATTGTGTGTGTGTGCATCATGTCAGTGATTCATTCACTTACTGCAGAGGCTGTTTTACAACTAGAACATGAGATAGAGCTGAAAAGAGCAAGACAAAACCGTGATCATTTATTCCTCCTCCAGTGAGTTCCCAGAGAAACTTTCCAAGCTTGAGGAATTTCTAGCTACATATCTTGGAAGGACTTTCAACATGACAAACAAGCACACACACACATACAAAGATTGTTTCAAATGTATTGCTGAGAATATACGAGAATAAGAAAGGTTTTCAAACCCCCAATCCTCTGCAATTCAAAACAGAAAGTAAAGGGAGGAGTGTGAGCCGCCTGGGACAAGGTGCCGTCCCTGGAAAGAGGATGAGAATCTATTGCTGGGCAATGGTTTCCTGAAACAGAGCCTCCTGGAACCTGCGTAGATTGAGAAAGGCGAGTTTGAATTAGTAAATGCCAAAGGTCACTAGAACACTTTCTGTTTTTCTCTGTGAGGCTCTCAGTATTGATTGCATCATTGAATGTTCTGAAAGGAAAGATGTGTATCGGGCAGATGAACTGTTGGTGAAATGCTGATGGAATGAAGAAGCAGCTATGGGCATGGCTGACTACAAACCCCCCCAAGAACATTCAGAGGCTAAAAGATTCTTGCGAGGCACTTTCTGCCAAAGAATGTGGGTGCAGTTTTAGGGAGCTGAGAAGTCAGGCATCTAACGTTGACTTCTAGATCATACCCCATAGCAAAATCCCAAGAGTGAGCGATGGGTGTTTTTACCTGTTCAGCTTTGTAAACACTTACAACACCATTCCACTCAGGCCGTCTCCTCCTGCTCACCCACATGCAGACCTCTGTGCACTCTAAAACTATACATAGTTTCAGGAAATTTCACTGATATGTTTTAATCCACCCCAGAGTCTGATCTGGCTATTAATATATTTGATCTTTGGTACTATATCACGTGACAGCAAGGCCACCTCTTATTTTCATCAGTACCTTTCTGACTTTGTACCATTATTGATTTTCACATACTAGTTATTCAAGAAGAGCTACTGAACCGAAAAGAAACATTATTACTTCTCGATATGAAATTATACTTCATTTGAGGCCACTGGCTCCATCTCTAGCACTGAAAAAAAGAAAAAAAAAGAATATTTAAAGTCAACATTCATGTCTAAGCCAGAATGGTCATTACTATGTATCCACATCCCCCTCCCGCCCCCACTTTCTTACTCATAAGCATTCCTTGGTTGTTCTGTGCCAGCGGATGCATTAAATTCTGTACCAAGATGGAAAGCAAAATATGAACAACCAATCAAATTTCAGGAAGCTCAAGTAAGCACAGCAGGCTCAGCTCACGAGTGAAGCCGAGCAGGTTGGAGACCTTGTTGGATACTGTGTCCGTTCACGCGCTGTGCTCTGATCCAGGCGGTTACATCTTCCGGACCGACGATCTGCTCCTTACAGGCTACTTTTTCACGCTGGCCCGCCTGCACTCTGGATACATTCCCATACAAATATTCCCACAAGAGTCAAGTGAGGGAAGTCTCCGTCTTCTCACAGGGGTGAGGGCTGACTCAGTCTGTGTGTCTCCCTCCGCACTCATCTGCGTGTGCTATTTGCTCTGACTTTCCCACCGCTTAGGAGTGCATCATTGAGAGTGCAGTGCGAGGAGAAAGCCCACCTTACTGCCTACTGGGTTACTTGCCAAAACCCGGTTCCTGTTTTCTCGAAGGCCTCAAATGTCCTGAAATTAATGTGTTGATGACATCATACTTGAGGGTGGTATGGCTGGTGGAACATTAAATAATTTACATTTTATAAGGTGGCTAATGTGCTAAGAACTGGGTCAGGGAGTACAGGCTGAGGTGAGTTGTCTGCTATCAACGTTTCTAATCGAATCTCAGAATGAACCAAGAATAGAGAAAAGCACTTCTGAATTAATTTATCCAGCATGTTTCATTATGGTTCTTTGCATAAAGAGAAAACAGCTAGGCAACAGAGGTAATATTCACTGTGTGTAAGCCCACATATACACAAAGTACAGAACCTTACTTCCCACAACATAGCAAAGAAGGATACGTTTTTCTTAATGAAGTTGGGAAGATAAAATTTGAGGTTTTTAATACCCAAACAGAATGTCTAGACCGTCTGGACTTTTATAAGGAATTACTTTTGACTAGGAGACTACAAACCAGAAAGTTCTTTATCGTGGTTATGTCCTCGTGGCTCTTGATGCAAAGGAATTCTAGGATCGAGACGTCAGCAGATGATACGTCTGTGTCTGATGAGGGCTCCCGTCTGTGTCACAGATGGAACGTTCTGGAATTTAGTCTTCACATCTGGAAAGAAAACAGCAACATAGCTCCCCGGAACTTTTTTTTTTTTTTGATCAAGAGATGGAGGTACAGCAGGATCTTTCTATGGATCTGTGATGGGGCCAAACTAACTACCTTAATAAGGGCTTTGTCCTCAAGACCTGATTATGACTCGGAGTTCTCTCTCATTTATGTCTTTACACTAATAGCTGATTTTGACTTAAGGATTCTGGTAGGACACACATGTTCAGACCAGAGCATTGTGTTTACTATGGCAGCATTAAGTGACCATAGTAATCTGCCCCAGTTAACTTCACTTTAATATTACTAATGACTTCCTGTGGATACCATGTACTATTTTTTTTTTTAGTTATACAGTAAAGATAGGTGTTTTCACTCTAAAGAGTAAAAACATTCCTACCTTTAATGCCACAGTTTCTATCTAACCATGAGGAAAGCAAAAACAAAAGCAAAACAGGCAAAACTTAGATTGAGGGACCTTACACTGGACAGTTGGCCAGTCATAAAAACCAAGAGAAGACTGGAAATAGTCACAGACCAAAGGAGACCAGAAGAACGTGACAACTAAATGCCATGTGGTACTCTGAGCTGAACCTTGGAAAAGGGCAGAGAGCATTAATGGGAACACTGTGAAACCTAAATAAAATCTGGGTTTTAGTTTAAAAAAAAATTCAAGATGATCTTTAGGTTGTTAGTACATCGTCCACATCTTGGACCACATCGTCCAAGATGGCAATGGGTCACAGAAAGACAACCAGACATAAGTTAAGTTCCAGCCTCATATACAAGGCCCGTCTCCCAGAAATCTCTACAGCACCCCCATCTCTCTCCCAAAAAGTCCATATATCTTCTTCTTTGTTCTCTTCCCAGCCAATCAGAGGCAGCCACCCAACCCTTCTCCAACTGTATCTCCCCTTCTTCCCATCCTGTCTTGGACCCTTTATAATCTGCCATTTGCCTAAGGGTCACATCTGTCTCTACCCTATCCAGAGGCAATCTTTTGTCCCTCTGGGGCAAATATCTCTTTGTCCCTCTCCTGATCTTTGCCCCTTGTTCCCCACCCCCTGTCCCTCTGGGGAAAATACATCTCCTTTGTGCTAAAAATCTGTGTCAGGATGTGTTATGTGTTGAATCAGGTCCTTTCAGGTTGACCCTGCCCAGAACAAATCAGAAAGGCTATCCTAAGCACCACCCACAGAACAACCCTGAGAGGTGAGCACTTGCTAGTGTCCACAACCCACCCCAGCAAATTAGTGTCAGATATCAGGAGGGGCAGAGCTGTATGGACCACTCACTCACTAATTTGTTTATCCACTCAACAAAATAGAAGTTGCAGATCTGCAATGAACCAGGCCCTCTTCCTGGCTTAGGAGATTCTACCATCGAACAAAGCAAATCGGATGGCTCTCTACATCTCTAACCATTTTGGAATCAATTTCTCATCCTTTATCATCTTAACGTTTCTTATACTTGAGCTGCAATACAAAAGGACGTAGAAGGAGTGTCTTAAACAAAAGAAATTTGTTTGATAACAGTTCTGGAGACTGGAGAATCCAAACTCAAAGTTGCAGCCAATCAATTCCTTTCTCCGATGATGGATCTCTTCCTGACATGCAGATGGCTACTTTCCTATGCTCCACATGGCCTTTCCAGAGAGCGTATGCAGAAATTCTCTAGACTCTCCTCTTATGAAGACCAAGCCTGGCTCACAGACCCACCCTTTCTTAAATACTCGTTAGTCAAAATACAGCCATAATATGAGACAGGGCTTCAACAACTGAATATGGATGGAGCACACATATTCGGTCCATTAAAAACCACACACAAGAAAGGTAAAAATAAAAAGATGAGCTACCGAACAATCCAAATCTGAGACTAAGTCCTGAATAATTTGAAGAAAAAAAAAAAAACGAAGCCAGGGAATTTCAAATTCCATTCACTGGGGAATCTTGGGTTTCTTGTGCATCCAAGAGAATGTGCAGCTCTCTCCTGGTAAGAAGTCAGGGCTATCTTCTAATTGCAGATGTTGCTCAGATATCTCTAGCTAAGCATGTATTCCATTTGGTTGAATTCAGTTTTTTTGACCCTGCTTTTTATTCCCTAAGAGAAGGTCTAAGTCAGATATTGCCAATGAAGTATGGGTTTGGCCTGTAAACAGCTGTTGACACCCAAATTCACACAACGACTCTTAAAAGAAAGCAAAGGTCAGTATAAGAAGAGAGAAGCATAAAGCTTACCTCTGATTCTCGAAGACTTCTGAGCTGACATGGGTCCTATTGCCAGGAAGTTTTGCTGTGACTACAAGAAGCAGGTCTGTGGTACACAACAGGACAGGAAAAGCAGCCGGGTATTTTCTGACAGAGAAGAGAGTTTTAGAGAGAATGGATGCTGTAGTCACTGGGGCCTTGACTGGAACGGTTTCCTATGTAAGGACACTGCTTATTCAGAGTGGGTCTGCCATCTACCTCTTCTTCAGCATTTTCCTCAGCCCAGTTAAAAAGGCAGGCACAGTTCCCAGACAGCAAATTGTGGAAGATCCTTTTTTTTTTTTTTCTTTTTTTTTTTTTTTTCACAGTAGCATCTGGCATTTTGGCAGAAAACTCACTGGGATAATCTTAAAATGGTTAGTTTTCTCCCCAAAATCTTTTCTCTTTCCTTCAATCACTTAGAGAGGTTGAACTTTCTTTACAGAGCTAAGAAATGCTCAAAAGACATTTTGACTCAAGAAAGAATTTCATTCCAGGGGACCAGCTCAGAGGGGAGCTAGAATTCACCCCTAAAAACCCCACCTCTCTGAGAGGCATGTGAATGTGAATTCTCTCTTCTGACAGGCTTGCTCTCTCATGCTTTGTCATTTTCTCTGAGAACGAAAAACTGAAACAAAATCAATATCAATTTACTTTGAGTTTTCCTAAATGGAATTAGGAATCTCCCCTTTTTTTCCTGAAATGTCTGAATCTCATGATCAAGTCCAACTCCAGGTTAATCCCTTGGAACCTGGGGTGTGTGGGAGGGGGGAGAGGGGTGTTAACAAAACAAACCTCTCCTTCTTAATTTAGAGGGACACAGAGCTCCGGCTTGTCTGAAAAGGCACACTGGAGTGAGATTTTGCTAAGCCTTGTAGGAGTTTGGTCTTTATAATGATAGCACAGAGGATTTTATATCAGAGAATCGAATGACCAAAATAGCACTTTCAGATTAACCTGGCTGCATTGTAGGGAGTGGAAAGCGAACTCAAGCCAAGGTAGGGTACCAGCCAACGCAAAGATGGCAGATCCTGAAGGGCGGACTACCGTGACAACAGGATAGCCAGCGTGCATGGTTGTTATATACATGTTATTGCTTTTAACTGGAGGCAGAAGGTATTTCCTCTTGTACTCCAGGGACAGAGCATGTCTGAAGAGTCTGGGATGATAGTCCTTCCCCTGTACCCTAGGCCCTTCATGCTGAAGATTCAAGAAAACTGTGCCTCCACCCCGCCTCTGCCACAGAGATCCCACAGGGCCCAACACCCCTCCCACACCCTCTCTCTTCTGAACAGGTCTCTTTTGTTTCTCTCTTATGTAATTCTTAAAATGAAGGCTCACCTAAGCCACTTTATTCTTACAGCTTTAATTTAATTTTTACCGTCCTTCACCTGTCCTCTGATCCACGGCCTTAATCCTGAAGAATGATCCAGTCTTGGTTTTTCATCTCAAGGGAGTTAGGCTTTAGTCTTGCAACCTACTCGATTATAGTTTTACTCAAGTTCTAACCTTTTGGATCATTGGCGTATACTATTTTGTCTTCCATTTTTAAATCTCCTTCTTGGAGATTTTAACTCTCTTTCCCTTTTAGCTTTCCTTAACCCCTCCTTCTTAGAGTGTAAATCCCACTTAATCCACTGTCCCTTTTAATTTTTTAAGATTTTTCACTCATTTTTTTTTTCTTATTTTATGCTGTTTCTGGACTTTAGCCCATTTTCAGAATAAACACGAAAGACCACGGAAGATGCCAAGTCACCATAATGAGGAAGTATGAGCTCCTCTCCCTCAGGTTCATCTCCGCCACCCGCCCTCCCACGCCTCCATCGTCCCAAAGCTATCGCCAAGAGGTCCTAGAACCTCTGCCTCCTAAGACTAGATTTCAAAGCTCAAGAGAAGTAAGCAGCTTCATTAGTGAAAAGAGAAACTATGCTTGCACTGACCGCGACCTCTGTCAGACACAGCCTCTGTGCGACACCCCGGAGACCTGCCTCCGTGAAGGGGCAGGAGTGGTGGGCATCCTGTGTCCAGATAGTGTGTAGGTGACCCTGCCTGGGCTGCAGGCACCACTTGCTGACAACGTGTTCCCGGATGAGTCCTCCTACAAGGGAGAGCTCCTTATGGTCTCCTCGTTTTGGTATAAGGGCGAGAGGTTGCCCAAAGGCGAAGTTACAGCACTAGAATCCCACAGGCTACTGCTGCAGGCTGCCATTTTTTGTCATGATCCACACTGGATAACCTAAGGAAAAGCAGAGGGCCATTTCGTGTTCCCATAATGGACTTAAGTTCCTCTTGGAGAATTCGAGGGACACAGACTGAATGGGTTCTCTTGTTTTTGTTTGTTTGTCTGTCTGTCTATCTATCCGTTTGTTGTTTGTTTCCCGCTTTCTTAAGCCATAAGGACCAAATCTCCAAAGGCCTGCTCGGGCACCCCACTGCCACGGTAGTACCCTCACTGTGGGGACTCCTGCCAGGGCATCCATCACTCCGGGGCTAAAAGGCTGTCTCTTCTGCACACCAACCCTGTTCCGTGTCTTACATCTGCAATCCCTGCCCTGCCTCAGGAAGTAATCGTGGCCTCCATCCTTCCTCTTAGAGGACACGCCAGATTCCACGTCCCGCCCATTTCACTTGCTGTACTGCGCACAAACTCCCGACCGAAGGCAGTGACCTGGTTTTAAAATGTGAAGAAGCAGCAGCCGGCAAATGGTCACCCTTACTGCTTGCTTAGGCATGCTGCCCCGAAAACAAGATAGCTTTCAACAAGCACATCCCCGGAGCCCCAAGAGCTTTGACATTTTAGCCATGTATTCACTGAGAACAGCAGGGTGACGTCACTGTGTGATATATGCCATCCTGATGGATGAAACAATGCTTCTACTTCTATCGTGGAACTTCTCCTTCAAAGAGGATTGGAAAAATGATAGGCAGCTTGTAAAGAAAAATGGAGAATGAACAGTGAAGACAAGGATGGGAAGGGAATGCAGGCGAGAGTGACAGCAGGGTAGCAAAGGCTAAGGATGCTTGAAGAGGCCATATGGAAATATAATATTTTATAAACTCCATACAAATTGTATGGATATGAGTTTAATTGGAGTTACCCCAAGCAGGAGATTAAACTCATCCCAGAAACCAGGTGTTGCCAACTAAAAAACCCAGGATCAGGTGTGGGATACCTTCCCTCAAGTTATTGATCAGAGATGTCCCAGGGACCTCCAAAAGAACAATAGGAGCTATTACCACTGCTCTTGGTGGCCCACCAGAACTCAATGGTAAGACCCTATTGCAGAGGACTCCGCACACATTGATCACAGAATGAGCAGACATCAAGTCATCACTGACCAGGAAGCTTCCTTCCCGCAGGCTAGCTCTCATACTGCTAGAAGGCTACAGTCACTCTCCCTGCACAGGTCTTAGTCCCTTCCCCTTATAAATACCCTCCTTTCCCTGACATCCTGCCCCCTGACTGTTCTCTATTTCACCCATTTCCATTCCTCTGTCCAGAACATTCTCCGCGAACCCCACCGCTTACCCGACTCTTGCACACTCCACTTGCCCTGTTTAGACTTGGGATTACTTATATGTGCTTCTATCTCTCGTAAGGCAAGGATCTTCACCATCACAGGCACTTCCTTACACACAGGAGTTCCAGAACATAATGGAACTTATGCTCTCAAGAAGTACTGAATGAATGAACCAGGGACTGATAGTGTGAAGTGGCAAGAAACACACACACACACACACACACACACACACACCAGCAAACTGGCCAGTGACCGTCCTCACAGAGAACAGTGCAGCTTCAGAAAAGACTACTTCCAAGGTCTCTTTTATCAGCTCTTAAATCTTCTAAACAGTCTGGGATTATAAATACTTCATCCACATTTTTAGAGATGGGTTTTCTCTCTAGCATTATATGTTTATTAGCACGCATGCATGCTTGTGAGGAGGAAGAGGGGGATCTGGGAGAAGGGCACATGGGGGCATCAGGGCACGTTCATGGCATAGTGCCTCTCCATCCACTTCGCGTGAGTTCTGGGGA
Organism: Cricetomys ansorgei; assembly: GCA_026225945.1. Lineage (NCBI taxonomy): Eukaryota > Metazoa > Chordata > Mammalia > Rodentia > Nesomyidae > Cricetomys > Cricetomys ansorgei. The sequence continues at coordinate 4,730,225 of JAMJFZ010000271.1, read as the reverse complement.
TTCAGTTTTAGGTCTCGGGCTTTCGTAGCAGCTGTTTTACACTGAGTCACCTCACCAGCCCGAGTCTGTAGTTTTTAGAATATGAAACTTCTTTGTGTGACAGACTAATGGCTGCCATTTGCTGTGTATGTGTGTTCCCTGGCTAAGTCGTCTCACTAATGTTTCCAAGAAGGTCCCATGAATTATGCCAGCACCGAGCCCTGAAACCGGGCACGGAGGCTGCACACGATGATGGCCGACTCTCAGTGCCGTTTGAACGAGGCCGTCTGAATGTGGATTGGAGTCATATGTAAATGTATTCAACAATCAAACAAAGGGCAAGAAGGTAAGCATTATTTCTCTGCCTACACAAACTTTCTTATGGCTTTCTGTTATTCGGGGTCAAAATACTTTCTGCTGAAATGACGTCTTTGGTTGTCAATTTATAGTTTGTTTCTGGCTAGAGGTGATGAATGGACTCCCCCCTGCTTCCGGGTCTCTTCGCCAGTACTTTACCTGGCGGGGCCCATGACAATGCACCTTTCATCGGTATCACAGGGCAGGACTGCACAGCCTTAGACCCTTCCCACTCCTAATTAGACCTGACTCTTTCACCTTCATAAATGATAGATAAGGATCTGAATGGAAGTAGTTGAGTGTTTTTAAATACTCTAAGGAACTGGGTTGGAACAAATGTCAAGTTGTACTGGTTGTGAAGAGCTCTGTCTGAGCAGATCTCCAAAGCACTCACACATGACATCATCGATGTCTGTGGCTAGGCAATGGCAACCTCTGTGGAGTCAACAGGTGAACAGATTCTCCTAGAGAGCTTTCTGTGTCCAGACAGTGTTAGAAAATGGGAGTATAATAATTGACAAGCTCTAGTCTGGTCCCGGTAGAAGTCAGTGCAGTGAGGGAGATAAACATGGAGTGCTTATCCTAAGACCCTGTGTATTTGTGATGTGGGAAGATTGTCAACCCAGTTGGGAGAATAAAGAAATTCATGTAGAAGAGAGAAGGTTCAGGTGAAGAATTAAAAGAGTAGCAGGAATAGACAGTAGAAATAGGGAGGCGAGGACGAAGTCCTAGAAAAAGAAATGTGATCTTCAAAAACCTGAAGGCGAAAGAGAAGAGGTCATTTTAAGGACAATGCAAGTAATTCAGGGAGGCTAAACCACGGACAAGAAATGCCACTGCTCACGCTCCCACACTGAAGGAAGCAGGTACCACAGCTGGAGGGCCTGGGAAACCCACCCTCCTCTGAAAACATCTGTATGTGAGGCCAAATCACCACCTCCAGACTCACCTTTCGGGAAACTCATGAGTCTGTGTCACAATAACAGATGGAGGGATGAGGTCAAAGGAACCAGCCTGGTGCTTAGCTATCTGGGGGAAAGGTGAAGCCCCATGGGGAGGAGGGGAGATGTAAAACTGGAGGAAGAGAACAGACACACTCCTGCTAAGGAGGGAGACTTGGTCGATGGTGGTGGCAGAGCTGGACATGGCTTTGCTCCAGTGCTTGTCTGGGCATCCAGATTCTACTTGTCTTTGTCAGGGGGAGGAAGGGATGCATTTGAGGTTCTGAGAGGTTTGCAAACATAGACATGTCTAATATCTGAGTCCTGTCTGTGACTCCATCCAAGGAGGCTTCTGAACAACAGGGAGAGACTAGAACCACACACCGGTATATGGCAGTTTAGCTTTGGCTCCACCGAGGATGAAAGGTAAGGGGGCTGTGCCATTTCCAAGGCATTAAATATAGGGACAAAGTGGACTATTTGTTGGATTCCTTTAAGTCTCTCCTTGCCCCACCTCAAAGACACACCATAGATCATAAAATACTTCTCCAAAATATACTGTATCCTGGAGGATTCAAGAAGCCATCAGGAGCAATAAACTCAAAAAATATTTTCATTAAGTCCCTCCTATCTGCAAGAACCAGGTTCTTGGTGCTAAGGTTCTGGGTGCAGAGATAAATATTACCAGGCCCTGCCTCTGAAGTCTGCACAGTACAACTGTGCATATTTGGCTCCAAAGACAAATAACAAATATTTAGCATAATGGAAGTAGGAGAAATGAAACCAAGAGGGAAAATGTCAGACAATCAAGGAAAGCTTCTTGGAACAGGAGGCCTTTGAAACTGAGTTTCAGGAGAGATTTAGCCGGGAACCGAGGATAAGAGGCACAGAGATCGAAAGAGAGACACATCCAAGGGCACAAAACAGTCTTGCATATTTCCCATTCAGAAGACAGCAGGGAGTTCAGGATGCCGGGGAGAAAGCAGAGCTCAGCAGCTACATCAGAACTGCCCACGCTGACCATAGAACAGAACACGAGAAAAGCCTGTTGGGAGGTTGCAAAACTCCAAGTGGAAACCGTAAAAGCCTGAACGAGGAGTGACAGCGAGATGCGTGCTGCTTTAAGAGAGATGCCAGCAAAGCTGGAGAAAGCGGAGATGACGATTTTAGATGTATGCCAAAATTAAAACTGCACAGCAGCAAGGGGGGAAAAATGATCTACATTTATGTTTCCTACGAGCTTATTCGGATATGAAGTTAGAAATGCCGGAAATGGCATCTGAGCCTTTGAACTTGATGAGGTCATCTAACTACATCCTAGTCCAGAAGTTCTCTGAGCCCCGCTGTCTGGGGTGGAGCGAGTTGGAACTAATGAACAAAGAGATTATCTTGTAGAGCTTTGAAGTAATTTTGTGTCCGGTCCTTGGGCGTAGAGGATCCGGGCTTCTTAAGCTGGCTTCACTCATGACTGTACGACTCTGAACTCAAACACAGTCAGAATTAAGTGTGATAAGGATGGTGGTCTTTACATCTTGTGGACCATCAATGAGAAGGAAAAGGTGTGTGTGTGTGTGTGTGTGTACGTGTGTGTGTGTGCATGTGCACAGGTGTGTGTGTGTGTGTGTGCATGTGCACAGGTGTGTGTGTGTGTGTGCATTGCACAGGTGTGTGTGTGTGTACGTGTGTGTGTGTGCATGTGCACAGGTGTGTGTGTGTGTTCATGTGTGTGTGTGTGCATGTGCACAGGTGTGTGTGTGTGTGTGTTCGTGTGTGTGTGTGTGTGTGTTCGTGTGCCTTTAAGCTGGATAATACAACACAGAATAGAAAGCTCTTCTTGTTTTCCGGGAAATTGCTGGGATAGGATCCAGCTTTAAGAGCCCATAACTGGGAAATGGCTCACAAGTCCCTGTCCATCTAGTCTGTCGTAGGCAAACGTTTCATGTTAGTCAAACGTCTATAAACATTCTCAGGCTGGCTTCAGCTAGTTGGATGTTCCAGTTACTTTAAAAAATCGGAGTTTGGGGTGAATGCCAAGCAGTTCTTTCACTAATAGTTTGGTAACAAAAGAGAATCCAAAACGATTAAGTGACATAAGGAAATTAAGAGTTTTCTGAGCCCACATTTAAAACTGCATTCATTCCCAAGGGACGCCCTTGAAAATCTCACTCCAAGTCACTCATAGACAGCATAAATAAAGTCACATTCTGCAGATTATATCAAATTGCCTCTACCAGATTCTGCCTTTGCCGTAGCCTACTACCTCTGAGTCCTTTACATTTCCCAAGAACTTAATTGCATCTATCGTCTGAAGAGTCACTGAGGCTAAAAATACACACTTGCAAACATACATCCAGAAATATATGTGGGACTACTTCCATACATGCATGCACACATATTTCCATGCATACAGGTAGACAAGCATACTTTCAAACACACATGCAGAGATACTTTTAAACAGGCATACTTCCATACATGGGTGCAGATGTACATACAAATATACATACATACATGCAGGCATATTTCCATATATACAAGCATACTTCTATACATAATTACAAGCATGCTTCCATTCATGTACAAGCATGCTTCCTTACATACATATATTCAGGCAAACTTCCAAACATTAATATTAATGCAGATATATATATATATACATACTTCTTTATATACATACAAGCATATTTACACACACACATGCAGGCATACTTCTAAACATGCCTGCAGACACCATATTTACATGCAGGCATACTTCCAAACATGCCTGCAGACACCATATGTACATGCATGTATGCTTCCAAACGTATCCACAGGCATACTAACAAACATGTATGCATACGGGAGTATGTGGGCATACTCCCGTATACATACAGGCATGCATACGTTTTCCTAAGTTCAGAAACAGGTGTGTCACTCTTGGGGCTACCAGCAGCATCTCCTCGCCCCCCTCCACCCCCACTCTTCCTCTTGGTCTCTTGTCCCAGGAGCCAGTGTTTACCAGGAGCTGACATTTCCACGTCATCCCACCAGGTGGCTGGAGTCCTGTCTCCCATGACACTCCTGGAACAGATGGTGCAAATGGCTCAGCGCGAGGATTCTGATTCATTGCGGAAAACAAACTGCCAGACTGCTGACGAACTGGGAAGGAAGAAAAAAAAAGCAAATTGTTGCTTTAAAAAAACATTATGAATTATCTGTCACATGGTGACTTTGCATTTGTCCCTGCTTAAAACGATTAGTAATTTATTTAAACAGATTAAATAAAAATCTTCTAGAGGACTGCCCTGTTTGCAAAAGCATCTATTGGTGGCAGGAACTTGTCAGTACAGGGCAAAACACAAACACAGGCAGTTAAAACAAAATTACATTGGATGCAAATTGATTTTTAAGAATTAATTTAATGCATGGGTTAGTAAACATGCCTATAAATTTTTTTTACTGATCATAGTTCCAAGTCTCTAGACCAAAACTGAACCATAGTACTGCCGATGGTCCAGGAAACTAAAGAACATTTTCCAAAACATTTTATAAGTTAGTCATTTTGTGGGAGGAGCCTCTTTTTTGACAATTTGAAAACATGATGAAATTCTATCGGGCAGGGAAGAGGGAATTGCTGTCTCAGATTCTTAGAATTAGACGCTCCGCTTCCCACCACTTCCGTTATTTGCACTACTCCTGCTTCGGCTCCTTGCGAGAGAGGAGCTATCTGACTCTTGGGTCTCTCCAGGAAGGTCCGTCCATGCTCGCCTCGGTTGCTGCAGCACAGAGGTTAGGTTGAGCCATAATGACAGAAAATCAATGACGTTTTGACTTAGGGTTTGCCTCCAGTATTGGACTGGAAGTTTGTGTCCTCCTGACAGTAGGACAGCTGTTTTCCAGAGCACTCTGGATTTTACAATCCGTACACTAACAGTTAGGCCCACTGCAAGTTTCCTTTATCCAAAATGGCCAGGGTCCCACATGCCTAACTCCAGGGTATCAGTAATAAGGTGAAAAACTCCAAAGCAGCTAGAGTACTCATGCAGGTGAACATGGGAGCACACTTGCATGCACACACACACACATACACACACACATATAACACACACACACACACACACACACACACACACACACGTGCGCGCACACACACACAGCAGGGGGTGGGGAGGAGAAGTTATTAAAGAAGAAACTTAAGAACAACAGATTTTTTGTTAGAGAAATGTGAGGGTTTTTAGTTTGTTTTGTTTTGGGTCGGTTTGGGGGTGTCTATCAAAGGTTACCCACCTAAGGGTCAATTTTTCACAAATCTCCCCCGCCTTTACTTTCCCTGTCTTATAAAACTTTAATCTGAAGAAAGGCCCCAGTTCGTTCCTGGGACTTGATGGCAGTCTCCCTCCCATTTCCTTCTTTCCTTTCTTCTGATCCTTTTAATATTGGCCAATCTCGGGAGACTATGACATCAGAATATAACCAGTGGGGGGAAATTGACAGTAACCTCCCTGTTAGAATAAAATACAAGTCAACCTTCTGCACCAGTGTGCCTGTTAGTCTGGTTTGGGTTCTAATGTACTCTTTAAAAAAGTGTTGGTTGGACTACTCCATTTTGTTCCTTTAGGTTATACCAAGATTATTTTTATTTATTTATTACAGAAGTAAGATGAATAAGAATTAGAATTCTGTGAAGATGTCTACCAATAGCAGAGGTGAAAAGCAGACACTGCGGACTCATACAGAAAATGCTTTTACAAAGGTGTCTGCCCAACAGCCACCTTTTAAGTTTGGATTGACAGCACCCCTGTTACTGAACACAATGCCCCTCCCCCAAGGATAACTGATTTAATGTGGTTTATGTAGTCCTCTTTATTTTGCCTTTAAAACAGACTTCACTGTGTCTCCTATATTCCAATTGCAAAGATTGCTATTCCTGAATAAACATACTAATCTTTGGAGAAATGTTCTACAGTTGTTATGTAGGTTGACAACCATGCGTATAAAATCATATAAAATAAAGCTTTGGAAATAATTTAGTTATAATTTATTTATAGGAAAGCAGAAAACATGTCAAGCAAACAAATAATGGACAAGACAAATAGTAAAAAAGTAGGTATTGATGCCTACCTTGTCAACAATCACATTAAAGATAAGTGGCCTAAATAGTCCCAACTAAAGAAAAGAGACTGTCAGATTAGATTTTAAAAACAGGAATAAATTCACATGACAACAAGAAATGTACTTTGACCATAAAACACAGTCAGATAAAGAAAGAAAAATTAAAACTGCTGACACAAGTGGGAAGGTTAGAGTGGCTGTATTAATATCAAAGAAAGCAAATCGTGACAGCCACAAACAAATCAATTCATCAAGTGAAAAGTAAACTTTATGCCTTGGTAACCAGAGATGTCGTCACGGAGCCTGGAAAGACGGCAAGGAAAGATAGAAAGATGGGTGACTAGAGAGACTGCAATACGTGTCTTTCCATACTAGATGAAATAAGTAGACAGAAGACCAGGAGTGTTATACAAGACTGAACACCATCATCGCATTTGGCCCAAGTGCCTGTTATAGGACACTCTACCCAATGACAGCAGAATATACATTCTTTTCAACTGCGCAGGATCATTGTCCAAGATATGTAGTATTCTGGTCTTAAAAAAAAAAAAAACTGTACCCATAAATTCAGGAGGATTTAATTCGAACAAAATATATTATCAGACCGTGGTGAGAATTAAGTAAGGAACCAGTAGTGAGAAATTATACTGGGAACCTTCCGTTGTATATCTGAAAATTAAGGAAGACCCGTCTAAATAGCCTCTGGGACACAGAAGAGATCAGAGCGTACTTGTGAATGAGTGAGGATGAGGACAGTGTAATGTGCCAACGTTTGTGAGATGCCACTGACGTAATATTTACAGGGAAACTTAATCACAGTCAATGAATGAAATATATATGTGTGTGTGTATGTGTGTGTGTGTGACATATATATATATGACATATACATATAGAAACCAAAATTTTTTGATGATATACACATATATACGTACACACACACACACACACACACACACACACACACACGCATACTCGTGTATGTGTGTATATATATATATCACCAAAGCATTTTGATCAAAGAAAATACTGGCACAAATTCAATTTCACTAAAATTAAAAGCTTCTAATCATGATAAATAATCTCGTGAAAGATACTCTACATCATTGGTCCTTAGGGAAATATAAAACCATAATAGGATACTATCATATATCTAGCAGAATGACTCAATTTAGTGAGACTAGCAAAAAGCAAGTTCTGGAAAGGATGTAAAAAAACTGTAACTCTCATAAAGTGCCAACAGAAATAAAATTGTATAATCAATTTGGAAAAGAAGTTGGCAATTTCATAGAAAGCTAAACACACCTATCCATTCTACTCCTAGGCCTTTACCCAAGAGGGAAGAAAGCACATGCTCCTATAAAGACTTGTGCATTGACATTTACTGCAGCTCTTCTGGAAACATCCTACATGCCCACAAATAGATGCATGGATAAATAGTTTATCCATAAAATGCTGTATCACTCAGTACTTGAAAGGCACTACAACATGGATGAATCTCAAAATAATTATTCTGAGTGAAAGATTCCAGGTACAAAAAAAGAATACATATTGTCTTATTTCATTTATATAAAACTCTGGAAAATGCAAGTTAGACTTGGCAAAAACAAGTTTGTTGCCTGCCAATATGGTGGGAACCGGGATGAGAGAAGCTTCGGGGGTGATAGGCACATTATTATCTTGATTGTAATGGTGTTTCATGGGTACCCATGTGTCCAAATCGATAAAATTGTATGTTTAAATGTCTGTCAAAAAATATACAAGGCTATTTGGAAACAAAATGCTAACCTATATCTGGAAATATTACAATCCCGTCTATCAAGGTATCCAAGTGGGTGGTTTTTAAATTGAGTTTTGAGTAGATAGTTCTGTCTCTCTTTATTTTCACTGTTACTGAACCAGAAAGGTGGGGTTATTTACTTAAAGGCACACAGCTAGAGTCTAATAGAGACATCTTGATCACCTATCCCTCATCTCAAATATCCATGTATTCTTTTTGGATTCTTCACACTAAGGTCACCAAATACAGATGTTTCTAAAGGTTTATCATCTCAATATACGTAGATATATTATCCGAGACCCATCTACGTAATGAAAATTTTCCATGCATGGAACCTTGTATTGTAAACCAGAAGAAAAAGGCAGGGCATAAGCTGTATTTCTTCATTCATTTTTTTTTTGCTCTCCTGTGGGAAGTTACATATTAGCTAAAAAATGCTTTAAAAATTAATCATGAAAAAATATGCTAATATAGGTTAGCAGTAGTTAGTCATGGTGGTGTACGGCTTTAATCTCAGCACTCAGAAGGCAAAGGCAGGCGGATCTCTGAGTTCAAGAACAGCCAGGTTACATAGTCAGTTCCAGAATATCCAAGACTACATAGAAAATCCGTGTCTCACAAAAACAAAAACAAAACAAAGAAGTAGGAGTAATGAGTGTAGTAGGTATTGAAATCAGCCAGGTTCAAATCCCAGCTCGGAAAATGGCCAGCTGTTCACAACAGTAATTCACTTGACTTGTCTCCAACTACTTGCTCACCTTTAAAATGGAACCAAGAATCACGGAAGGGAGTGGCTGTTGCTAAAGTTCCTTCCCTAAGGAGGTATAAAATTATACTCTTCTTCCTCTGGTCCCAATAACAAACAAAGGCAGATTCCATAGGTTTACACTGAGAAACAAATTAACTTACTAGGCTTACAGAGCGATGGGTGAGAAGTTATGACCAGGAGTGTGGATAATGTTAAAGCAGCCATACTAGAAGGTCTGCCTCCAACATGGATACTGATTCCCCCATGGTTGTGATGGGGCCCCTTCTTCTAGTTCATTCCCACCTATATACTCTAGACCTTCCCTAAGACTCCATGGCCATGTGCAATTAGGGCACAATTACATACAGCTGGTTGAGAGGGGTGGCTAAGGGTGAGAGTCCTGGGCACCTCCCTTCCGAGAAGCAACATCAACAGTCAGCAAGCCTAGCTATAATGATCTTTGTTAGCAGGTCCAGCCTAACTCCAGAAGATGGTGGCAGTGTGGTTCAGAGGACAGTCCTGTATGTACGGAATCAGCCAAGGGAGTTTATGTGAGAAGAGCAGAAAGAGGGCACACAAGAAACCGTGGAGCTGGAATATTAGGAAACATTTCTTTTTGATTTGGAGCAGCTTATTCCAATCTGTGGGTCGTGACCCCTTTGTGGGTCAAAGGATCCTTTCATAGAGGTCACCTAAGACCATCTGCATATCAGACATTTACATTACAATTCTTAACAGCATCAAAATCATAGTTATGAAGTAGCAACAGAAATAATCTTATGGTTGGATCACCACAACATGAGGAACTGTATTAAAGGGACTCACATTAGGAAGATGGAGGACTGCAAGGTTAGAGTATTCCCTACTACAAGAAGAAAAAGTGAAAAACAAGAGAAGGAACAGACTTTTATTTTACCCCTAAAACCTAAAAACTAAATGAAAACTGAGAGTGTCTAGAAAAACAAATATCTCAGAAAGTAAAACCCTATCATGCCGAACCTCTGAGAACTTGTATCTAACAACATATTTTGGTTGATCTCTTTTTAAAGACCAAAGCACCTAGATCTGAGAGTACCTCCAGAGGCACCTGACCTTCAAGCCTAAGTGTTCACAAGCAGCCATATCCATCTGGAGGGTCCTGCATGCTGACCTGCAGACAGTCCGGATGAAGATGCCCAACAATGAATCCTTTGTCCTCAGGCAGCCATAACTACCTCCCCAACACACACACACACACACACACACACACATACACACACATACACACATATACACACACACAGTCACATTCACACATACACACACATACATGCACACTCACACACACATACACACGCACATACATACACACACATATATACACACACATTCACACTCACACATACACACACACTCACACACACACACATACACACATACACACACATACATACACACACACATACACACACACACATTCACACTCACACATACACACACATACACACACACACACACTCACACACACACACACATACACACACACAGACATACATACACACATACATACACACACAGACATACATACACACACACTCACATACACACACATACACATGCACACACACACACACACACACACACACACACACACACACACACACACACACACACACACACGTCCTCTCTAATTTTCTAGCTCTATGATAGCTTCTGTGGAGCAGGAACTACTTCTCTACAACTGATAGCCGGCATCAAATGGATGTTTCCCTCTCCCAGGACTTTGAACCAGCTCTCCAAATCCTGTCCCTCTCTCCTCTCCGTTCTGCTCCATCGTGCTTTGCTTTTCGTCTTCTAGAAGAGACTGTCATGCCACTAAGTATGATCATCAGAGCTTTTTAACTCCATCTTGCTCTACAACAAATCAACTTCATTAATCCTTAAAAATGCTCTCTAAATTACAAAGGCAACCAAGGTACTGTACTAGTTCTACCATTTAAACCTCTCCCAGTGCCTGCAATGTAAACCATGGCCTTGAACAATGGCTTGGACAATCCCCTTCTGGTGAAGCTTCTGTTTGGACTTGCAGCCAGCCACTCAGTTGACCTACCCACCCACCCTCCATTTTCATGAATCAGAAATAATTAATTTTTAGTTACTACAGGGCGCCATATTTCTGGGCATCGACTATGTTGGTCATTTTGACTAGAATACCCCTTCCCGCCTCTTACCATCTAATGACCCCAGTGAGCTTTTGTGACACGCACCCCTCCATTAGGTCCTCACAGGGCTTATTACTGGGATATTTGGATATTTACATTTATGTTGTTGATTGTGTCAGACGATCCTGTCAGAATGTGTTCATGTGACTGTTTGTCATACTCAACTATCTGCGTCTCAAGTTTAGCGAGTGAGTTATTAACGATATAGCCTCATGGCCTACCTCAGTGATGTCGTAAGAGTTTATGACTGACGATCACTCCTGGTTCCGTACACGTCGATAAAGTCGATATTTTTGTAGGATCTGTTCTAGGGATTTCCACTTTCCCTGGTTCAAATGTCTAATAGAAACCAACTTAAAACAAAACTTCCAGGGGCTGAGGAGATGGCTGAGTGGATAAAGTGCCTGCCACACAAGCGTGAGGGACCTGAGCTCGGATCCCCAGAGCCCGTGTCAAAGCAGGGAGAGGAGCCATGGTAACCAATCATCATTCCCACAGTTGGGTTCACACATGTAAACACGCATGCAAACATGCATAAATACTACACATATGCAAAACTCCTTTTCAGCTCAAACCCAGGGATGGGATATTAACAGAGGCTGTGAAAGGTACTGACTTGGCAGACTGGCTTGGCAAATCCAGAAAAGCCAAGCTGTCTCTGCGGAAGTTTCTGCCGCAGGATAAGATTGTGCCCGCTCCGGCATTATGAAGGCGGCAGATAACTTGAGGAATTTGGATCACTGATGTTGATACTTCGGGGACCCAAAATCCATCCGTGGCTCTCCCTCTGACAGGTGGTGCCCTTCATCATGGAAAGGGCTCTGTCAAGATGACTGCACTGAGCCAACTGCACCAGTCAGGGCTGCACTAAATGCCAACAGCACGCCATTAACAAACAGCACAGCTCGTGGGGCTGTCCCCGTGACAGTCCGCATTGCACTGGGAATGTTTACAGGTGCTGTTCCAAAACCCAACAGGATTGGCACAGGGCAATCAGCTCCTTAATCTCCTTTATTGCAGGCCGTGACTGTATAATAAATTCCTCAAATACTCCCAGCGTTTCCTCCTAGAAGCTTTAAGGATGGCTTCTCTGCCTGCTTTGCCTTTTTGAAACTTCTTTCCTTTCTCACTGTGAAGTCTAAGGGAGATAAAAGGGTGTTCAGATAAGTTTACCAAGAAAAACATGTTAAAACTTATCAGTGCAGAGCGATCTTTTATGCCAAACACAGCTCAGCCCTTCAAGTCCGATGCTATAGCAAGAAACGCAGTTCCTCACCCATGGCCTTCACTCAGGGACACGTTCTGTGAACGGGATGCTCTTACTCCCCTCAAAAATCCAGTCTTGTGTTTCAACGGGAAGCTCTGTCTTCACTAGCAAATAGAATCCTAATTGCTTCCCCGCCTTTTGGCCAAGAACAAATAGAGTCCAACGTTTAGAGAAGAATTCTGTCAAGTGAGATTTCCTCTGACAGTGAGGAAATGGAGGAGGTAACCTATGAGAGAAAATTCTACCGGGATCTCCCATGAGGGACGTTGGTAGGTTATAGACTGAGCTTTCACTAGTGAAGACAGTGGTGCATTTAGTCCATTTCCTGCACCACACTGGACAAGTCAGCATTTAAATTTATTCTGCATCAAAAGAACCTTAGCCTGAAATTCAATACCTGTGTGCAGGTATATCTCAGCATGCAAACCAAATGCTCAAGCCAGAAGAAGACACAGAGGAAGACTAAGCATGTTACTGAGTGAAAGAAGCCAATCAAAAGAATGCATTCTTTGCAATTCCTTGGATGACATCCTAAGAAAAGGCAAGAGAGTGAGATTGGTGACCAGGAGGGGGGCAGCTACATGAAGCATAGAGAATTGGGGGGACTAGAATCATGAATACAATGTCAATACACATATGTGTTTCTCAAAACACACACAATGGTCGATATTTAATTTAGCACTCTGACGGCAGGTTTCTTTCCTTTCCTCTTTCTTTTTTTTTTAAGAGATTAAGACTGAAACAGGATAGAGACAGAGTGAAAATTATTGAGCAGAAGGAGAGCAAAGGGCCTGTATCCTACAAATCTGAATGAAGCACCTCAATGCCTGAGGATCATGAGTTTCAGCAGTTAACACCTGTTAAAGGACTTTCTTCCTTCCCAGGAATCTCAACAGAAACCCCATTTTATGGTACAAGACCTGCCTTAAGCCCCTTCTGCAATCTTAGGGGCTCCTGGTTTTATCTTATCAGGTTGTAATGCTGTCCCAGGCATCTCCAGAGCCATCCTACAATCTCACATATCAAAAAGAAAGGGAAAAGCTTCTTAGTAATCTTTGGGATGTAACTTCAGAGTCACCAAGATGCTATCTATGTCTACCCCTAACACACTTAACTGAGACTCTGCTGAGAAACACACATGGTTGGGCACATCCTATTTCTCCTCTAAGTGTCTCTCTATAACGCCTATGCTTAAAAATCTAAGTTAAAAATGTGTTTTTAGTAAACGTTGAATTCTTTGAGAAACCGACACCCAGCTCTTGGATGTACGTTACTCTTTCTCTGAGTGCCTATCTTTCTATTTTTAATAAACTCCAACTCTGTTTCATATCGACTCACTCAGAAATTCCTTTCTGCATAAAAGTCAAGGATCTGGCTTCACCTGATTGAAGCTCCTAAGATCGTGCTTCAGGTGACAGTGTTGGGATGTGTCTTTGCTCCTGTTGCCCCTGACAAACCCCAGTGCCTCCTTCGTGCTAGAGAACTGGCCGACCCACCTTTGAACTACATCATAGCCTTATGAATCAATTAACTCATCCATTTGGGGGCACAAGGTAGCCCACGTTGACCTTGAACTCAAGATCATCTTGCCTTCACATCCGGGATGCTAACGTTCCCTTACCTGTGCTGAGTGACATTAATAATAGAGGTGGCTGTGTGTGTGTGGAGATTGGGGGTGTGATATGGAGAAATCTCTATAATTGCCTTGGTTCTTCTGCAAACTTAAAGTGGTTGTAAAAAAAAAAAAGGAGTCCATTAATTTAAAACATTAAGCCACAGGCCTCTCCAGATGATTGTATAGGGGATACTTTCTCTGTTTTTCTGGGTCCTGTTACAGTCTCTTCTGTAAAGAATAGTCTTGGAATATCTTTTCAGATTTCTACTTTGTGGTTGCAAAAATCTCTCTCATACCTGGTCCCATGTAGTCTAAGTATAAGAGCCAAGGTTAGACTAAGAGTAGCTCAGGCTTGCTTGATTCACTCTTATATCAAAGGATGCTGGATATCTGAAGAGTAACTACAATGGGAATCCGTTTTAATCAGGGTAATTGTTGCTGCAATGGTACTAAAAATTTTATTCAAAGATTATCAATTTCATGGAAATTTTATGTCATGGGGGAAAGGCTTAAACCAAATCATACAGATTCTTCTAGTCCAGCACGACTGACATCAGTGGCCACACGACTCTTCCTTAGAGCATGTGTGTCCATCTTACAACCAGATATCCTTCAAATCAAGATGAAACCCTCAAAGGCAAGCGAGTCCCCTTCCACCATCTACCTTGGGCGCACTGCAGCCCAGTAAGCCAGCTTGCTTCATTTCCCCGCACTTCTCCTGGCCCATTCTCAGTTGCTGAATGAAACTTTATTTCAATAAACCATAAAGTTAACCAGAACTCTTAGATGCATCGCAATCACATGCGGTGGTTTAACATATTTTTTTTTTCCCAAAGAGATCTGAGTCTAAGCAAATTGGAGCCAATTCCTTAAGAGTTTTACAAGGTTGTATCTAATGTCTTTCCCAGCAGTGTGAACTTGGTGTTGCTTGTCTCTCAGAACTGAAAGAGCGGGAGTTGATGGGAGTGTGGGGAGCTCATGAAAGACAGCAGAGCACTCAAGCTGTTTTACACGGGCAAGGACTTCCTAATTATTTCTCCACTTGTCCTCTGATTTTGTAGCTTTCATTGGAGCAGGTAGGGTGGAGCCCATTTCCCCTTTGGCAGGCCTTCTGCAGTTCTCAGGTAATAAAACTTGGACCTCCCTGATTGAGGCATGCCTCCATGTTTGATGGCCCTCTCGGTTTCCCAGTCCGCAGCAGCCCTCCCGAGAGCACAGACACATACAGTTCGTATTATGTGCTCTTTCTAAAGAAAACAATGAAAATGCTCTCCTACAATGGTTCAAGTAGGAAATTTTCTTCTATTTGTCCTCAGAGATTTTCATAGCTCGGGTAACACAAAAGCAGAAAAACGCCAATGCTCTGAAGTAGGTCCTGGGTGTGAAGAACAGGCCAAATACTTTGGTTTTGACTGCTGTTTAACTTTAGTTGTCTATTTATTTGTTTGGTTCAGGATTTTTCCTCCCTCTGGTACTAACTCAACTGCTTACAAAACGTTACCCATCTCCGCATCTCTCTTGAGCTTGTAGCTCTCTCTGCAGCTTTATTTGGCACCTCGGGAAAAGCCATCCGCCAGTGTTGGCAGGGAGCTTTCTGAGGTGGTACCCTAGGTGGTCTCACACCTGCATCCCAGCCAGTGAACCGGCAGCTGTTATTCTAAGACTTGATCTCAGTGGTTTAAATTTTGTTGATACATTTCCATGGGGCCATTTACGAGGAAATGTTTATAGCTTAAGATCATGTGAATTGCCACGTACCTGACTGAAGAAAAAATAAAAATTTCATAGCATCATCAAACAATTTTCTTCATGTAGAAAACACACTCACACCTACAAGATCCTCCCACATTTAAATATAGTGCCAAACCCAAAGCCAAAAGAAATCAGTCCATTATAAAAATTGCCTATGTATTTGTAGCTTCAACATTCTCTGCAGTTGACAGCCTGTGATATGACAGCCCCTTTGCCAAATATTTTGTATACCCTGGATCTCCCACTGTCTAGGTGTGTGGAGATACATATTCCCAGGTTGGGTGTTTACATGATTAGGAAGCAAGGACGGGGCTTTCCAAGATGAAAGTGATCACACAGGACTCAATGAATCAAAACTGCAGTATCCTGACTTGGAGTTATAATCAAACCAGAGATTGGGCAATGGACCCCAATGTCAATTCTCAATTTTTTTCAAAGCTTGAGTGATTCCAACATAAATTCCATCATAGAGTGTTGATATATTTGCAAGCCACCTGTGGTCTAAGCAAATGTGAAGAGATCTAAATTTTATGCACTTGATTCAAAAAGCGTATTAGCCAAAGTGTGTGTTTCTCTGCGTTCGGTGATTTTAATTACGGCCCTGGCAATTCCAAAGATAGAATTGCTTGGAATAAAACATTTATCATGGTTCAAAGGCTTTTCAATGTGATAAGATCTTCATACTTGTGATGGCTAATCCTGGTTGTCTCCTTGACATGCTTGGGAAGCAGGAACCTCAAGAGAGGAACTGCTTCCGTTATATTGACCTGTGTGGGTATCTGTAGAGCATTTTCTTACTTGTGAGTTGATGCGGGAGGTCCCAGCCTACCATGGGCAGCACTGTCCAAAGGTAGGTGGGCCTGTGCTGTTTACAAAGGATGGCCTAGCATGAGCATTAAGAAGCATTCTTTCATAGTTTCTGCCTCTTCTCTTGCTTGAGTTCTGGCCCTGACTTCCCTTGAAGATGGATTGTAATCTGGAATCATAAGATGAAATAAACCCTTTCCTCCCCAAGTTGTTTTTGGAAGAAGGGTTTATCGAAGCAATAGAAACTAAACTAGGATAATATGTGCCCCCTATCTTCATGCAAAAGTGACAGCTGGCTGCCACCACCAAAGCTTTTCAGTCCATGATATGAAATCAGCTGCTTGGACCCTGGTTGTTTGGTTTCCTGTGTTAGTGTACATTCCTGTGACGGTGCAATCCTTCCTTTAACTCCCTCTCCATCCCCTACACAAGATTATAACACACATGCATATGTGCCCAGACAGGCACACATGCTTTATATTTTATATTGTGCATAAGAATAAAACAAAATATGTCATTTATGTAGAATGAATTAACATTGTTTTAGACACAGGTATGATTAACCAAGTATAGATCACATCAGATTGTTGGTTTCCTAAGGAACCGAATCTACTAGATCACATTTTTATGTTAAGTCTTTAACTTTCCACAAAGAAGTTAAGAGCTTGGCTGGCTTCTTCCTTCAGTATTCTTGGGGAAGCGTTCCACATTGGAAAACCATAGGGCGAAGAATTGGAAAACATTCTCTCAGAAACAGGAGTGAGCTCCCTCAAAGGCCGAAAGCCAGAGAGCCTGGCTCAGGCCACCTGCTTAGAACTCAGCTCTGCAGCTCGTCTTCCACGTGAGTTTCTGGAAAACTTCTTAACCTCTCAGTGCCTCATTTTCCTCATCAGCACAGTGAGGGCTGTTTGCATGGGTGGGAGGAAGAGACAGAACACACACATGCATGTACATATATGCACACACACACAAGCATGTACATACCCATACAAGCGCGCGCACACACACACACACACACACACACACGCATTCATGCCTGTGCAAACCACTCCTAACAGTATCCACACCACAGTAAATGTCTTTATTACTTGTGAACAATGAAATCTATGTGACCATCCACATTCCCCTTTCATTTTGACCCCTCAGAAGTTCAGGTCACCTTTTGAACTCAACTATAGTAACTGATGACACTTTGCAACCTAGCTATCTATATTCTAGTTCTTTTCAAATCTATTTTTCTTCTAGTTTTGAGAGGCTTTTTTTAGTATTAAACTATAAATACCTGGATAACATTTAAAGTTCCTGTATAAGAAGGAGGAAATATGCAAAAGTAACTCTAGAAATTACCATTAACTTTTAGCTTTAAGTACGTAAGTGTGACGTGGCAGTTCACAACTGTCTGTAACTCCAGTTACAGGGGCTCTGATGCCCTCGCACACCAATGTATATAAAAATAAATAAATAAACCATTTAAAAACAATATGTAGGTATGAGTATACCCAGGGTAACCTGAGAAACTGTAGTGATTGTATAATTCAAAAGAGGAAATTTGGATGTTGTACTGTGATCCACTGTAAGAATATTTATTAATATTTATTAATATTTATGTAATATTTATTAATCAAATTGGGGTGATCAATTCATTTGTTCCCAGTGTTGTAGTACACAGTTAGGATCAAGAGTTTGAGGCAAACCTAAACAACATTAAGACGACACCATTTCCAAGAAAAAAGGAGAGGAGGAACAAGCGAGAAATACTAATTTCATGAAGATTCAATAAGGCTAATTAACATGTCTATTACTTCTTGCACCAAACCTTTATTATTTCCTGAAAGTGAGCACATTCAAAACTTCCTTCTGTGCAGAAGGTATGCAATGCATACGTGAGTCACTGTATACGTGCGTTGTGCCCCACAAACACCCAGAATCACTATTAGATTCCTACTTCATAAAGGAAATATAATTGAGACTGATTGGCTAAATTTCTTTCGACAAAAATATTCTGACTCTCTGTGAAACAGCAGTTTCAATAAAGCTTTATACCCTACATTGCTTCCTATGACGGTGATAAAAAATGACCAAAAGCAACTTGGGGAGGAAAAGGTTTATGTCATCTTGCAGCTCATAGTCCAACATTGGGGGAAGTCAGGGCAGGAGCTCAGGCAGAAAGCTCGAGGCTGGAATTGAAGCAGAGGCCACAGAGGAGCGCTACTCACTGGCTTGCTTCCAGGCTTATATTCAGCAACCTTCCTTACACGGCCCGGGTCTACTGTGTAGCCGGAGAAACAGGTTTCAAAGCGGTTTATTCTTTGCCTAACTCAGTCACTGGTCCTAGCTCTGGAGTCCTGGAGTGTTTCAGTCTCCGTTCGTTCTAACCTTCAAGATGCTAGTTCGGACTTAGAAGGCTTCAGCCTCAGTCTCCATTTAATCTAAAATGTGTACGCCTCCAAGACTTACTGCTGACTAAGCCACTCTACCTAGCTCCTTCTGAACTCAGAGCTGTACTCAACAGCTCTGGTTGGCTGATTCAATTCACTGGCTGCTCTGGCCCAAACTCTTCTCCAAGATGCTGGTTCAAACTGACCTGATCCTGCTGACTGTTTCTGACTGAATTCTTCTGACTCAGCTGACTGGCTGACTCGCAACTTCTCTGACTGAACTTCTCTGCTTGGATTCAAACTGACTCACTCTTCCCCTCTGATACTGGCTTCTTCTGCCGAACTGCTTCTGTGTTTCATCCCTGACTCTTCAGACGGCCTCATTCTGCCTCAGTCAGCCTTTGTATCTTCTCTGCTACTGCCTCTCTACTGACTCTCTGAGCTGAGAGCCTGCTTTTCTGTCATGAGATTTTGGCATGTCTTCACTCTGACTCATCTCAGATGTCACTTCCTGTCTGACACTTTCTTTCTGAGCTCTACTTCCTGTCTCCCAAGTTCTGGGATTAAAGACATGCACCACCACTGCCTTCTGAATACCTGGATTAAAGGTGTATACTAGCATTCTTTCTATATTCCATCTGGACCACACAGGCCTCTGAATAGGATCCCTTCATATAGACCCCTGGATGTGATCCATTCAAATAGACTCTTGGATTTGATCCCTTCCTAGACATCACACAGGCCTTTCAATGGGATCCTTTCCAAGAGTAGCCATGTTGCTGAGTTAAATGATTAAATAGTCCTCTACACGCCTGCCCAGGGGGTGGCAGAGGCCCCCTTGAAGCTGCGATCTCCCAAAAATCATTCATTAAGAAAATGTTCCACGGACATGCCCACATGCTAATCTGACAGAAGCAGTTCCTCAATCCAGGTCCCCTTTTCCATGGTAACTCTGATTGTGTCAACTTGATGAAAATTAACCAAGAAAGTCTGGAAAGAGACAGCTACAAACAGCTGGGGAAAATAAATAATGGTGGCAAGATCCAGTTAGAGTAGATTTTTGCAGTTGTTGTTTACTTTGTTTACACTGGACTGTCAGTAGGATGTTACTTCGACAGGGGCTTTCTCATACTCTTGCAGCACTGGTACCTGGGGTCAACTCGACAGCGCCCTGCAAGCATCAGAAAGGGTTTCAGCACAGTAGAGTCCTCATGAAACCACCATAACTCACAGGAGTGCCCGTTTGAGAGCATCAGCAGGGGTAAAGCCAGTCTCGGACTGACTCCCCTAGTCTCAGAACCTTCCTATAAAGGGATAACATAGAGGAGGAGGTTTCTCCCTAAGTGGAAAGGAGAAGGCAGAGAGCATGTGACTGAGATCTATCAACACTCAGGCCCAGCGCTAGGCTAATAGAAAGTAGGAGTATTTGCTGGTGTATCTCTGCTGGTTATCTCTGAGCTCTTCATCGGTGGTATAGATGGTGGGTTCGCATACTGGGAAAGAAGAGAGGGAGGGAGGGAGAGGTGTGAGTGGTAGGAGGGGGGGGTGGGTTAGCGAGATTGGAAATTACAGTCATGGAAATGGGAAGCAAAGGGAGCAAGAGAAGCACAGTAGCTCTGGAAAGCCGGGATTCCTGACTTCCCACAGGCCAAGTGTGTGCTTCAGAGGAGGTTATTAGGTTCCTAAGCCATCTGCTCATTTGTAAAAAAACTGTGAATAGGCTACTTCACAGAATTAAGTGAATGATATAGAAACAGAATTCAGAACAATGTCTGAATTGTTGTAAGTCAACAATTCTAGCCCTGGTGATAAATTACCATGTTCCTTTCACTTACAGGAAGTGCTGGAGGCCCAAGCAATTGCTATTTTAATCTCCCTAACACCTCTTAACTAGAAGAACACTAACACGTTTAGTTATAAATTTCTTATTCTCACCACTAAAGTATAATGTGTGTTCTTTTTTTTTCTTTTCTTTTTTTTTTTTTTTTTGTCTGTTCCATTGATTAATTCATGACCAGCTCCAAAAGTATTCTGGCACACAACAGGTTTGAATGAATTCTGCCTTAGATGATAGATGGAAGTCAATAGACTTGGCATGCCCTAGACTATGTCCTCCTTAAAAGCCAAAACTGAGGTTTCTAATTCTACATTCTCAGCATCCAGAGAAGAATGGATTCAGAAAGCAATCAATACAAGTCTGATTTCCAAAAAGATAAACAGATGAAATCCCTTGACTTCTCTGAGCCCAGGGCTCCTTGCCTGTGACTGCTATTGGTATTGATCTCTACCTGTGAAGATGTTCTAAAAAGCTGGGCCTGGTAGCACATGCCTGAAATTCCAGCTATCCAGGCAAGACATTCACCTGTGCTGCAAAGTGAGTTCAAGGATGACACGGGCAACTTAGAAAGACTGTCTCCGAACAAATGTCACAAGGACGCTGGAGGTAGAACTAGGTGGCAAATGTTTGCCTTGTATATTCAAGGCTCTGGGTTCAATCTGCGGGGAGGTACAGAGGGAGGGAGATGGTTATGAAGTTTAGAGGGAGAGTTACGGGATTATGAATGAGTTTTACCTTGTTTTTTTTTGTATGTTCTGAACTAGACATAGACACACATAGGTATATGAGCAGAGCTCTGAAGAATGGAAATGTTGTCTTCCAGTTAATACTGAAGCTGTATGACCTTGAACAAATTAGCCTTTCTGCTCCTTGGGTAGGCCCTTTGCACTGGTTGTCTAACTCCCTTTGCTCTGAAGTTGCTTCCTTCTCGGAATGCTAACCCACATTCAGCCCCTTGAGTCTCCCAAGTCATGAGCCAAAAAGCTCATTTGGAATATACTAATTTTCCATGTGTTGCCTGAACTCTGAGTTTCCAGCAGGCACCATGTGAAATTTTCCTGATCAGAGTCGTTCATAATTTACTTTTTGATGAACAAGCCAGTTTCACATCCAGTCATTTCCCTGGTATACGACCTACGATAGGTGTATGAGCTGTATCTCACAAAAAGATATTTCAAATCCTAACCTCTGGTGTTAATAGATCCTTTGAAGATGTAACTAATAGGGTCAAAGTGAAGCCATCTTTGATTTAGTGTGTCCCTGAGCCTAGTGACTAGTACCTTTATAAGGAAAACGTGTGTCCCTCTTCACCTCAGGCTTAGAGTTGTTTTTTCCAAGATACAAAGAGAAGGCCATACAAAGAAGGAGGCAGAGGTAAGCATGCCATTGCCACGAACCAGGGAATCCCAGAGCCATCGGAAGCTGGGTGAGACAAGAAAAGGTTGTCCCTGGGCTCCAGAAGGTACTGTTCTTCTGCTGGAAGCTTAATGTAGGATTTGTATATCCAGAGCTTCAAGAGAATACATTTGTGCTATTTTAAGCCAACCAAGTTTATGGTGATTTATTATAGCAGCCACAGGAATTAACAGGCTCTTTCTTAGTTTCCAGGACAGCTCTCATTTTCCGCTCCCCTCCCACACAGCCTCTCCAGCTTCACCAACTCCTGCTCGCCTTAAGCCCATAATGGAGTGTTCCTGCAAAACTTCGTTCTTAGCCAATTGTGCACAACTTGGATGGTTTTCCTGACTTATGCAATGTCTTGCAATACTCCCAGATCTATAGTGTGTGATAATTCCTAGGACTCTTGTCTTCTATGAAAAGCCAAGTACCTCTTCCTGGATCTCCTGTAACTGGTCAAACTGAGTATGACCAAAGCCAAGGTTAAGATTGGCTTCTACCGATTTCGATTTCCTTACCTTGGCCATTGTCTAAGTCAACCAACCCTCATCTGTCTACCCTTCCACGCCCCAAAGACACCATCTTCAGTGCTGCCATATCCATCTCAGGGAGGTTTCTTGAACACATATCATTTTTCCATCCATAAAACCACAGGATTTAGTGTGGTCCCTAGGTCTAGAGACTTTACCATTGCCTAAATTAACAACTGCATCCAATTCTGCCCATAACAGCACAATACTCACTTAGGCAACACATTTCCTCTTCTCAAAATCTCCTTCAAAGTTACCTTGGAAATTCAAAATCTTCCTCCTCCCCCTCCCCTTCCTCTTCCTCCTCCTCCTCTCCATTCTCTTCCTCTTCCTCCTCCTCCTCCTCTCCATTCCCCTCCTCTTCCTCCTCCCTCTCGTCTTCTTGACATCCAGAGTTAAAGTTTATTATGGAATCCCAACAGTGACTCTCAACCACTTTCCTCCCTGACATGAAACAGAGGTTGCTCTGCACCAGGGGTCACAGGTCTTCACAACTGATCATAGCTTTGAAACTCTTCCCCAGTGAAGGAACATATCAAAACATGTGTAAGGTTCTGGGGAGTTTGCTGAGGGTGAACAAACAGCCCTTTGTTTCCTGTTTTCCTGGGGTTTTCTCAACTGTGGATCCCTATGCTGCTCTGGAGTGTCCTTCCCACCTAGCGCAGCTGCATGGATCTCATTAAGCTTCTCCTTTAATGATGCCTTCCCCAGTACGGCTCTGATCCTTACACAAGCTGCCCATGGCTCTCCCCTATGAAGAATTCTATGCACAGATGCTGCTTTGATGACCCAGCTGACTTAAGACAGCAGAACTTGGTGTGTTCACACATCTAAATGTCAGTTGTCAAAAATCAAGGGGCCAGTAAGTTCAGCGTTTTCTAGAGGCCCTGAATTTTTTTTTTTTTCTGATTTCTAGATTCTTGGTGTGGTTTGCCTTGTTGCTAGCTTGAGACAACATCTCACTGTGCAGTCGGATCTGGCATCTAAATCGCAGTCTTCCTGCCTCAGCCTACAGAGTGCTGGGACTACATGCAACCATACTTGGTTAATCCTAGCTTCGTATGGCTGTTGACAACCATAGTATCTCTGGTTTGAGGTATAGCTCCAATATGTGACCCCCACTATCACATGGCCTTCTTTCTTTATGCCTCTGTGTCTCAAATTTCCTTTCTTTCTCTTACAAAAGGATTAAATTGGTGGTTTAGGGCTTCCCCTGAATCCAGGGTGAAAATCTTACTTCTAAATATGTTTGCCTTCACAGGCTTAACATGGTAGCATTTAAATACCCAAATATTTTGGAGACAATTCAATCCACTATTATGCTTCTCCGGTAGTCTGTATAATAATAAGTTGGTTTGTATTTACCTCCTTAACTAGATTATAAGCTCCTTGAGGACAAGAGCTTTGTCCTATGATTGTTTTCTTGCCTAGGCTCTACAGTTTACAATAGCTCCTAGTACCTAACACGTGTTCAATAAATACGTCAGTGAAGAGAAGAAAAAAAAAGAGTAAGTTCCAAGAAAAATTGGCTATTTTCTTTCCATGAAGCTGTTCTCAGCCCTCAGGCTTCCAAGAACCTTCCACACTGATACCCTTAACATAACCAAGGCCATGGCCCCACAGACCACAGAGAGTGGTGCTGAAGGTCTCCTGTCCACTGAGCCGCAGACCTGACAACCTTCTCCTGAAGAGTTAGGTCAGCCTAGAACATGGAAGCAGAGGCTGGGGAGAATCATCCCTGCTTTAAAGGTAGACAACGACGGGTTTTTAATCTGCTTCTATGATACCGGTCCCCTTAGCGCTCATTTAAAAATAAACAAACAACAACAAAAGCTAGCCTGGGTCTTCCCTCCTGCATGGTATAGTCCCCAGGTCCTAGGAAGTCCTTTCCAACCTCCTGCCTCGTCTTGGAAACTGTACACGGACCAAGAGTCAGAAAACTGCGGCTCTTGGCCTAAGACAACGCACCAAGCTCTCCAGAGGTTCATCTGTGTTTCTAAAGTTCAGAGATAAGCATCGCTTTAACTCTCAACAGAAAAGCAGTGGATCCCCAGATTAATTACCCTGAGAATTTCCATTTACAATGGTATAGCTAGTAATTATCCACATCTTCCCCTCTTAACTCGGGACTTTCAAACTACTTATAAAGGCCAAAAAGTACAATCGTGTCTCACTGTTGCACGATTAAGTTTCATTTTTATCCCAGAAAGAAGTCAAAACAAACAGGAGAGGGAGAGAGAGACACCTCTAAGCCATGCATAGTTAAGGATTTGGTTTCAGATCAACGTTAAAAAGCAGAGATAATTAAAAACATCATATGATTTGTGTACAACATAAAGGCTGCACCACTAACTAAAACCATAGCTGACCTAATTCTGCAGAATGTTCCAGCAAAAATGACAGACACACACACAAAGCAATGTAACACTAGAGGCGGATCGCCCATATTTTCCTCCTGTGCTTCGGGACATTTCTCAGACGGGGGACAACGCCAACATGTTGATGATGAAGGAACAGTCCCTCGGAGGGCCAGCAAAGAGATTCTGCACATTGAAAACCCCACAACCTTATGGCCACTTGACCCAAACAGGACTTTCTTTAAAAAAAAAAACCAAACCACAGTGTCTCAGAGAATGATGCAGAAAGACGGTTAAAAATCAGTCCACTGGGGATAGAGAGATGTCTCCGTGTCTAAGATAGCTTGTTGCCCTTGTGGAGGACACAGGTTCAGTTCCTACCACCCACATCAGGTAGCCTACAGTGGCCTCTAAAGTCCAGTTCAAGGGAATCTCGTATCTTCTTCATTGGAGTCAAGTGTCTGTGGGTACACACTGAGGTGGTACCCCGCACTGAAAACCCTCAGCACCTCATCTCACCTCTGTTGCCTCCTCACTGCAGCCATTGCTCCAGACAACCCTTGTGGTGAGAAGCGTGTGTTTGTGGTTATCTCAGACTATCTGCAGGCCTGAATTCTACTCTGCCACTTCCTTTTGTTTTGTTCAACTTGGAAATCCCTTCCATCGGCCCTTCTCTCACTAAGGGGTCAGGCTGCACTGTTTTCTCAGACTAAATATATTTTATTTTATTTTATTTTATTTTATTTTATTTTATTTTATTTTATTTTATTTTATTTTATTTATTTACTGAATCTTGTAGGCAAATGCTGATGGAGTCTGGCCAATAGTGTCATAAAAAGTCAATTCAGTGTCAGTAACGGCAGGAGTGAGGGGATCCAGATAAAATTCTTGTCCACAGTAAACACGGATGCGAGCCCAGCAGATGAAATAGCCTCCCTCTGACACATCTTATCTCTATCCAATGAGCTGCATTATCTAAGGGGCTTATCATCTACCTCCTTTTAAGTCAGGGCCAGTCCTGCAGTCTTCATTCTTGGGGATTCAGCAGCAAAAGCGGGAAGGACATCCTCTGCAGAGGTGAAGGAGTTCACTGTTGTTTACAGGCAGCACTTTTATGAGGAAGGTGCTGTCTCAAAGCAACGGGCAGATCACAGCCGTCAGCTCCCGTTAGCCTGCTGATGTATTGTCTGTGTGAGATCCTGCACAGACAGGCCAGGCATTGGCCAAACACCCAATAGTTGCCAGGGCCAACATTCTCAGGACAGAGGAAATAGGGATTGCAAAATCTGGATTTCAAAAGTCTTCTAAGGCTTAGTAGTTTATCAAAGGAAAGCAAGTCTCTGTGAATGGTACTTTGTATTTGTTTTTTTAGAAACTGTCCCATAAGTGAATTCAATGAACATCTATTGAGACAGACATGTGCCAGACAGCAAGGAACACCACAGTGGACACAAACTCTGCCATTGACAGTGGCCTGTGAGAACAAGATTCATAAGCAGTCCATCACTGTCCAGGAAGACAGAGTCTAGGATGTGCAGAGGGCACCGCTATGCACTGAGCCCAGCAGGCCTGGGCCCCACCCAGCCCCCAGCACAGTACCTTCATTCATCTTAGACAATGCAGCATCTCAACTGTCTTAACAAAATAGTGGGAACATCTACATATTCATTATAGATTCATTTTGAAAAGTTAGTGAAAAAATGTATCTAAAGGCACCCAGTGTAGGAGATATTCCATTAAAACAACTGCTTCTACTGCTTTGGACTTGAAGATTTCAAGGTCAGAGAAAGATTAACACTGCCTCCCCTCCAAACAGGACACCTTCTGCCGTAAGGAAAAAGATCCGTGAACCAGGTCTTGAAAGACTTCAGATATTCATTTCTGTGTCACATTGCACTAATTCTTATTGCCTAAAAATGCTTGCTTGATTTTACTCCTGACTGCGTTAGTCAGGGATTCAGGAGAGGCTCAGCTGGGTTGCTCATCTCTGGTCCATGTGGTGTTAGCTGAAAGAACTGAGGCCCAAAGACCCATCTCCATGATAGTTAAACTTTCCTGTCAACTTCATCGGCTTTAGACATTTAGAGTTTAGGGAAGCATAACTTTGGGTATTTCTGTAAAAGTGTCACCAAAAGAGGATTAACTGAAAGGAGGAGACCCGCTCTGAATGAGGGAGACACCATCCTGTAGGCTGTCAACCCAAAGGAAGGAAGGAAAAGAAGAGAGCAGGTGGGTGCTGGCCTTCATCTTTCCCTGTTCCGGGGCAGATCGTGACGGGCTCTATCATACTTCCCTCAACCAGTGATTGACAAACTCTAAAACCTTGGACAAAAAAATGTATCTTTCTCATTAAGTTGCCTGCCAGTCCTTCTGTCAAAGTGACAAGGAGCTAACCCAATCAGTCCCCTTCGCCTGTGCGCGTGGTTCCTTGGTGTTCTTTGGCGTTTCACCCTCTTCACACATCGTTTTCCCCTCCCGAGATCTTCCTGTGTGGCTTGGGTTTCCCCCAGTCGTGGAAGCCTTGGGACGGCCAGATCTACTCCATGACTGCTGGTTTCCTCCACAGGTAGCATGCCAAGAGACAGGAGGTAGAAGCCGCTAGTCTTTGAGATTTAAGTTGGTCATTTTCTACTGATACCATAGTCACAGGGTCTTAGGGTCCCCGAGGTGATGAGTGGCAGACAGAGTCGCTAGACCAAGAAACAGACTCTGGAGATTAATGCCTCAGTGCAAATCTGATTTATTGTGGAGGGAGACGGGTTTTTATGGAGAAAGTAGGGCGGCCCACAAGGGAGAGGCCTGTGCTTACTAGACACTTTAACCAGCCTACCGAAAGCTTGCTAATCAGAGAGAGCCAGATAAGGTCAGTAAAGGACCAATCCTCTAACGGCTTGTACGCAAAGGCCCTCGTATGGCCGATATTTGAGAACAAGGTTTCCACAAAGACAGAGGAAGTGGAAGCATTGCCTCAGCAGGAGCTCTCCCACCCTTGGGGCTCAACTGGTGTGCCAGGAACTGCCACTTTAAAGGGCCACACGATTTTCTGTGGGCTAGGTACTCCACTTCTGCATGAGCGCAGACATCCACCACTCTCTCCTGTCATTGGGATCCCTTCAAAGGCAACAGGAAAGGATTGCAGATGCAAACCCCATCAGAAGCAAAGGAAGCTTTCATCTACCACAGATGTGTGGGAGATCACCAGGCAGAGATGTCAAAGCACAGACCTAGTACACAAACCTAGAGGACAGAGGCTGGAGAGGCACCCAGAATTCCTTTCTCCCAGCTTAGAGTGTAAGGCCTGTAGGTGGAGGGGAGCGGAGGTGGAGCTACTTACTTCCTTTGTTGGACATGTAAACTCAACGGAGTAGACGTCATTTCCTCGTGGAAAAGGGAACTAACTGACCCTCTAACTCAGCATTGCTCAGCTTTAAGATGCTTTCTCTGGGGGTAAAGAAGTCCTATCGTCAGCGGTTACAAGACAAGCTGCTCTGTGACTCTCTTTTTTCTTCTTCTGTGCTTACAAACAACCTTCTCGGGCTCTTGGTAGTCCCCACGGTCACACCGGTGAGGGTATTTGTTTGTTGTGTTCTGATGACACCACATACAGTTTTCGCACCTGAGTTCCGAACAATCTGTAAGCACCTGAAGTTAAGCCTGCACCTTCCCATCACCCACTGCGGGCATGGACCCCTCGCATGCTGAGCCAAGAGTACTTTTTAGTTATGGCAAAACATAATAAATAAGATATAAGTTATATCCTCAAGGTCCTTCTCATGTTGTGGGATTAAAAAAAAAAAAAAAAAGAAGGGAAACACCACAATATAAGGTAGCAAAGATTACACTGGGCCAGGGGCTGTGCCTAAGCTGTCAGCTAGCCTTATAGTTACCGCAGGAGCCTAGGTGGTTCTATGGAAGGAGGAGGAGGGGGAGAGGGAGGAGGGGAGAGGAGGGGTGGAGGAGGAGAAAGAGGAGGGGGAGGAGGAAGAAGAGGAGCAGGAGGAGGGGGAGAGGGAAGGGGAGGAGGGGGGGAAGACGCGGAAGAGGAGGGGGAGGAAGAGGGAGAAGAGGAGCAGGAAGAGGAGGGAGAGGAGGGGAGGAGGAGGAGGGACAGGAGGAGGGAGAAGAGGAGGGGAGGAGAACGGAGGAGGAGGAGGAGGAGGAGGGGGAGGGGGAAGGAGAAGAGGAAGAAACAGAGAGAGTAGGTAGTTGGGAAACAATTTAAAGGAGAAAAACCATTCTTGGAGCAATTTTTTAGGGAGAGGCATATGTTTGAGGGGCGTGACATATGTTGACCGTATAAATGAGACAACGAAATCTAAGTGCTTCCTTTCTTTCTTTCTTGCCCTAAATGATCTTGAGGCAGAACTGAATCAGCAGCCATTGCTGCCTGCCTTAACCACTGTCCCTCTGCCCCAACATCCCATCCTTTTAACCATCACATAGCTAATGAGTTTTGGACCACGTTTGGCACTCCCCGCCAGTAAAATGCACCCCCTTCCTCTTCAACCCACACTCAGATTTTCCTTACTGTGAGATCACCCAGAGCGTATCACGGAGAAGCCGAGGGAGGGACAAGAGCCAGGCTCCTCGCCATCGAGAGCCGCCCTCGTATCGTCCCACGCACACTGAGCTTTTTAATTTCTCTGACTTCACTATTTCGCTGCTGTTTCATCTATCATCGGCTCCAGAGCACCCTCATAAATAACACCAGAGTCAGCTTAATCAGCTTAAGTTAGAATCTCTAACTTAGAGGAAACGCAAAGAACACCCCCGTCAACGCATGACTTAGGAGAGTGAGAGCTGAGGCCCGAGCATTTAAAAATGTCTCTTTCCGTGTCACAGAGCCAGAATTCCTGGTGCCGATTGACAAGTTCCAAAGGGAAGGAAGGCTACAGCTTTCTCCTTTCGGAGGATTTATTTTTCTATTTTTAATCATGTGCATTTGTGTATGCCTACGTGTGGGTATGTGAGCATACGTGTGGGTGTCCCAGAAGCCATTAGAGCTTTGGGAACTGGAGTTAGGGGTGATTTTGATCCATCCAACATGAATGTTGGGAACCCCACTTCGGTCTTCTGCAAGAGCAGTTTGTATTCTTAATGGCTGAACCATGCATTCCGGTAGCTCCTGCAGTCTTAACTATTAAACAAAAAAAAATTACAGGAATGCTATTTTAAATGAATGACTCGTCCCACCTACTTGATTACAAATGGCGGAGAGTGTCTCAGATTTCTCCAGACTTAAGAGGCCTACAAGTGAGGATTTTAACATTTAACATCCTCTGACACTGAGTCAGAGAAAGAGAGGAAAATGCCCAAGCCTTAGAGACAGAGCATGCTGTACTTCCCAGGGTCCTCCTGACCCGCAGGGAGCGTTCACCCACTGTTTTGTACATGAAAACAAGAGCTTAATGAAAGTTCGCTCTAAGAGCAAGACATTTTGTATGTTTCTCTTTGGGGGTCAAATTTCACCATCCATAAATAGGTAATGACAATGCAGATTATGATGTGTGAGTATTGAATGATAAATCAATCCTTAATGATAAAAACACAGCTTCGTCAACATCCAAATGACGGCGCTGGGCTGTTATAAAATAGACAGTTCCTCTCTGACCATCTGAGAGGAAACCGGCTTACAGGATGCCAATTATATCATTAGGGAAACTATAATAATGTTTGCCTGTTTTGCTTTAATAACTGTGTTATTATAGAAACAAAATACTACTTATGCTATCCTCGCATTGAAGCCAATAGAAATTATAAGGCAGCTGATTTTATTTAAAATGTCTATTTATTACAGATTCTTTTTCGATTTAGCCACCACAAAAATGACTTTATGGCTATAAATATGGATGACCGAATAATTTAATACCACATTATCTTAGCCAAATCAAATCAAAACATATTTGACGTCTGTCTTCCACCCAAGTAATTTTTCTTGAGCTGTTTGTCCCATCCCCCTCCTCCCCCCCCCAGCTTTCTTGATACATTCTGACTGGCTGGTTATCTAACTTTTGGTCAGTAACCACAGCTATTCACAATGACAGTGCAGAATGCATAGGGGTAAGCCTTGCAGTTAAGGGTAAGACCTGTGCGGAGTTAAGGAGTAGATCCAATAAGATGAACGAAGACACTGCTGGTTGGGGTGAGGGAGGGGGGCAGGTAATAAGCTCAGAGCTTGGGAAGGAGTGGTGAGGGTAAAAAAGAATTTCTGTACGAGTGTCCATCATCGGGTTAGACTAGGCTGGTCCTCTGCTCTGGAGAGCATAGGGCAGAGAGGGCTGACAAGAAAATCCACCTGTGTCCACACAGGCCAGCAGCTCCCAAGTTGCCGTGGTCATGGTGTCTCTACACAGAAATAGAAAAGTAATCAAGACAGCCATAGATTATACAAAGTGACGAGCGATCACAGCGAAGAGGAGACCAGGCAGACAGGATGACTGAATCTTCCACAAGATCCTGGAGCCTAGAAAGGGCGTTAGGCATCAACTAAAAGGCCTAAGCAAGATACGGACTTCACGGACTGACAGTGGGTCAATAAAGCTCTATTAGTTACAACAAGTGAGCCAAATGAGCTGTACTAACGCTAACGAAGGGGAAAGCGGGTGAGCCGGACGTCCTCATATTTTTTTATAGAAATCTGAAACAATGTTACTTAATTTCCAAAAGTAGCTTTTTCCTCCCACTAGTCTTAGGTCTGACAATGAAGGCAAACCACTCGTAAGTAGGCCGGGTAGAATCCTGGCTCTAGTGCTAGCTAGCTGAGGGACTGCATTCAAGTAAGTTACCTACAATCATGGGACATCTTTATTCCTCTATACAAATGGAAGGGCGCATTGTAAAGTGTGCTAGAAGGATCAGATGTCACGGCGTGTGGGCAGCGTAAACACTCAATAAGACGAACTATTATTTTTACTCTCGTCATTCTGAGTTAAAGGAACATCACTCAGCCAATGGCAGGTACCTAACAAACACCAGTTTCTTTATCCATTCTTCTTGTGTATTGGCTCTGGGCACCATGTACATCCACTACCTACATCAAGAGACTTCATATGTCTATACAGCCCTTTAAGACAAACATAGACTACACTCCACTCCACTACATGTCACTGTGCCCATTCAAGGCAAGCTCAGAATTGTCCCAAATGTCTATTCCTCCGTGTATGTCATGAGCAGGCTTCTGTTCCTTTAGTCTTTTCTCACCAATGGTTGATTACCTATTCATATTTACCTGTATTTCCTTGTGGTCAAGGCCTCTACTCCACACTGAATAAAGGAGACAAAATACAGTGTGGTGTATAATGTAGTATCAAGCCTGCCTATGAGGTCCGAATAAGATCGCAGCATGAGAACGTCTTCAGAGCTCACTCCTTTCCAAGAGTCTTAGGTGACCTCTGTATTATCCAGAACGGAATACGCACACAAGAGGAGGAAAGTCATATTTCATAGCCCTTTTCGCTGTTTTTTTTTAAGAGAACACACTTTCAAGAAAATGCAAAATATAATGTCAACTCATTTTTATTATCCCTATTAATCACATCCAAAATATACATGAACCAAAGAAAAATACAAGTCTGCAGAGTTCGTGTTCTCCCACCTTAACACCAGTGCTTAAAATTCTCCACATCGCTTTATTTTCCATCAACAGACAAAATTGTGCAGGTTTTCTTGCGGTTGCAGTTCCAACTATTGACTCAAACATAACTCTACCTCATCCCGCTGGGCCACGGCTGGGAGCAGACAGCCTCCAGGGACAGAAAAGCACAAATGTGGAAGTCCTGTCTTCACATGACTTACCCTACAACAGAGGAAGTGAAACATGAAGGTAATTATTACATGCACTCACCCAGGACACGGTGTGCAGCAGGGATGCTTGGTCAAAGTCCCAGTTGAGTACTGAGGGACTGGGGAACTGGTGAATGGATTTGGGGGGGGGGATCAGATACAGAAGTGGAAAGAGGACCCATGGAGGGCCCCAAGAAGCCAAGAAGCGTCAGAATGTTCATGGAATCCATAAAGTGAAGTTCACCATTCAGTTTAGTCTTAACTGTTGAGTAGTTAAACTTCACATCAATAGCTTTAATAACTAATAACTTATTAGTTATTAAACTATTTAATTTGCTTAAAAATAGCATATCTCAGTTTTGTGAAGGTCACCAAAAATTCCTCCTGATTTAGAGGAATAGCTAGGTGATGCTAAGTATTCAATTCTGCTAAGACTCTTGGAGACATTCTTTCTGAGTCCCTCCAGAATCTCATAGAGGAGACATGAGATGTCACTGCCGGTCCCTGTGGGTCCCTTTGCCAGGTTCAGCATTTGTTTGTGTGAATAACTCAACATGACTCAGAAATGTGACTTTTAAAGAGCCAATAGTATTGTGAAACTGGCAATGCACACTCACCAGGGTGACGCTTATAAACTGAAAAAAAACTAGAGATGTCTTCACAAAAACAGTGCGGGGTGGGGGATGTGTGCCAACATTCTTACCGTCACCTGCGTCTGAAGGATTCCAGTTACTGTATAGGCCCACCTTTTATGAGCTGTAGAATATTTCAATCAGCTAAACCATGACCGCAGATAAATGGCTTAGTAACCCTCTACACTTCACTTCTTCATAGGTCAGTCTAAAATGTCAACTGTCAACATGGATCAGAAATCTAGATGCTTCTGAGAAGTGTGTTTGGCAGTTGAATCTTGGTAATGTTACAAGATATGTCTAGGAAACTAAAAAGATTCCTAAGCTTCAAAAAACCAGGAAGCAAAAAAACCAAGGAATGTCTCAACTAGAAGCTAAGTAGGACTCTGACGAGCGCCATGGTCTTTGGGATAGGCTCAGGTAGGGGACAGTCACTGATGAGAATGTGATCTGCCCAAGATGTCTTTCTCTTCAGTAAAG
The DNA here is from genome assembly GCA_026225945.1 of Cricetomys ansorgei. Classification (NCBI taxonomy): domain Eukaryota; kingdom Metazoa; phylum Chordata; class Mammalia; order Rodentia; family Nesomyidae; genus Cricetomys; species Cricetomys ansorgei. Next base: position 4,696,299 of record JAMJFZ010000271.1, on the reverse strand, counting down.
CAAAAGCTCCTGAAGACAAGAGTCTTAACGCTTTCAAGCCTTCGTGGCTCCCATACATCACCCAGAACTTGGCACAACCGCAATTAGTGAAGGCAATTGAGTCCTATCAGAGTTCACACTTGGTTTCTAATCAGAGTGAGGCTACCCGTTGCTCCTGCTAAGATATCTCAGCTTCATATTCTGACAGCCTGGGAAAATAAGATAAACCATATAGACAAGGAAGGAAAATGCTAGCCCCAAGATTTCTCTCCTCTCTCATGGCTTCTAATGCACCTAACCAAAGGAAAATGAGCATGGGTTTCTCAAACATTATACGTAAGAGTGTGCTCTTTCTCCCCATCCACGTCCATCTCACCTTACCCCACCAAACATTCACGGCAGAAAAGCCTGCAGCACTACATTAAATAATAATGTTAAGTGCGATTACATCTACCTAGATTTGGGTATTGTAGGAGATTTTACATTCTTGTTCAAAGACATTTTCCTTCTTACTTTCCTCTCCTCTCAGGAGGCCCACTTGGCTGTGTGTTTTGCTTTGGCAGCGAGGTACAACCAGAGGTAAGTTTTCTGAGGAGCTTTGAGAGGTAGTTTGTGGCCATATACTGTGGCTCTACCAAAAGGCTTTCAACACTCCATCAAAACTCTCCCTATCAGCCCAGGCCTCGGATGAGCAGGATGCAGATGCCGTGCTGGGCAGACTCATGATAATCGGACAGGCCGTGTGTGCCCATCAGACAAAATGTTCTAATCACATTCCATACCCAATTCACCCTAATACGAGAGTAGCTCAAAGGCTAGTCTACTGCACTATGGCCCTGATGAGCCCTACATACTCCAGCAACACCTGATGAAGCCTGAAATAGATAACACCTCACCATAGAAACTGCTGTGGTTTGGATAAACATTCACCCACGACCCTGTGCTGGTGTCTTGGTCTCTAGACCGTGGCACTGTGGAGAAAGGATGGAAGCTTTAATGAAGTCACTTACTAGGTCAGTCTTAAGTCATGGCGGGTGTGCTCCTGGAGGGGATATAAGGCCCTTTTCTCTTCCTCTCTTTTTCATCCTAGCCACGTGCTGAGCACTGTCACCTCTCACAGCTACCTGCCACTGCCATCAGGCTCCCCTGGCTCAGGCCTAAAAGCAATGAGTCAGCCTGATATGAAAAACTCCAGACCTGGAGCTGGATAACTTCTTGTCTCTGTAAATTGATTGTCTCAGATGTGTGTTGCTATAGTGATGGAAAGCTGACCGACACAGATGTAATCTGGACGCAAAGGAGATCAGCCACTTTTGAGGTGACACATTTTAAAACTTGGTCTTTCGTTTAAGAAACGGTTACTGAGTACCTGTTCTGTGCCAACTCCTTCATGCTGAAAGTGGCCGGCCAGACAACCATATGCTCTGCTTGGAAGTCTGACGATGAAGTACACTGGAAAATCACAACACTTCTGAGGTGATAAGAGGTCACCAGGGCTGCCGTGTTACCTCCGCTCCTCACCATCACCGAATGCTGGGAGCTGGTGTAACCTTCCCTGTGGCTGGTGTCATCGCTTAACCTACCTCCTGTTTCCCATGGCACCTTTAAAGCCCACCTTCATCAGAAACCACCAAAATTAGCAAGTCAAAACATAGGATGCTAATTCATTTGGATACCAGGTAAAGTGGGGTTAATTTCATATGCTTCACATGTTACACTTGACAAGCTTATATTAAAAATTGTTCCTCGTTTAACTGAACTTCAGACTTCACTGGGTGCCCTAGATTTTATTTTATCCGGCGTTATTACCATTATTCCATGATCAGGACAGGTCAATGGGCAGTTGCAGAGTGCCTTAGTTAGAGATCTTATTGCTATGTTGAAACACCATAACTTGGGAAGGAAAGGGTTTATTTGGCTTACATTTCCACATCACTGTTTATCACTGAAGGAAGTCAAGGCAGGAACTCAAGCAGGGCAGGAACTTGGAGGCAGAAGTTGATGCAGAGGCCATGGAGGGGTGCTGCCTACTGGCCAGCCTGCTTTCTTGTAGAACTCAGGACCACCAGCCCAGAGGTGGTACCACCCACAATGGGCTGGGCCCCTCCCACATCAATCCCTAATTAAGAAAATACCCTACAGGCTTGCATCTTATTTTCTCAATGGAGGTGCCTCCCTCCTCTCCGATAACCCTTGCTTGTGTCGAGTTGACGCAAAACTAGTCAGCACACAGACATAGGCAGGATATGTGGAGTGGTGGGGGTATGGTTACAGCAATACCGATAGCTAAGGGGTCTCATGAAAGTCTTGATGCTCGTTCCGTTCCGAGCAGCCACAGTACATCAATAAGACCCCTCTCCTTGATAACGTCCCCAGGTTGACCTCCATATTGAGAAGCTAGACAAGCTGTTGTCCCATCAATAAGACCCCTCTCCTTGATAATGTCCCCAGGTTGACCTCCATTTCCAGAAGCTAGACGCGCTGTTGTCCCATCATTCCTAAATTCTAATTGGTCATTCCAAGCAACAGACCTTAATAGAAACAACAACCACAACTCAGCACTGCTCTCGCTGCCTGAGTGAAGCATTGATATGTTCCTTAGAGAGCCGGTTGCACCAACAACAGTATGGGATCAAAAGATGAAAGTCTCAGTCGACGTGGATGTACCAAACACTTCCCATATGCTAGTTTCCCACGCCGAATTCCTGCTGATGGTACTTGACCCAGGCCTTTCTGTCAAGCAAGACAGGTGAGAAATACAAGAACAAAAGAGTGAATAAATGAACAGAAGACGAGCACAGCGGCAAGCCTGGAAACGATGCAGAGAACACTCCTAGCCCAGTGCCTGGCTCCTCACAGCCGCTTATGTTACCTGAGATTATCTGTCTCCTGGGATAAAGATCTCGTGTCTCCACGCCCCCTGTCTCAACCTACTTTCCTTCTCTCACTTAAGGGTCACCCTGATAATCAGGCCCAAAGAGAAGCCCCCCTTGCCAGGTTTCCCTAGCATTTTGGGCTACCTCTTCGGTCTACCACCCTTGTTGCCCAACCCCGCTGGCATGCAGAAACCTCCTGATTCCTGTTAGGTGTCCTTGATATGGACCTTTCACCCTGGTAGCTGGCTGTGACCCAGTTCCATCAGTCTGTCTCTAGAGCCCAGGCATCTACAGGAGACATGTCCCAGCCTTTCGTTTAACCAAAAAAATATGCCTGTCTCATATAAAAGTTTCCTTTTTTAGGGAGCCCATATGCATGCAGGTAATCACTGTATGACAGGCATGGCATCGAAGTTAAAGATTTATAGCAGTGTCAGAGAAGGAAATAATGAAGGACGCAGCTTTTCCAACCAGGACGTGGGTTGGTGCATACAGCGACCCCTTTAATTCTGCCTCAGCTTCCGAGTTTCTGGGTTGGCTCAAGCAACGTCCAAACCCGTAGCGGTGGCACCAGCAGCTTGCGAGTGGGAGTGTCAGTACAGATCTATTTCTGCGGCAAGCTCAGCGCAGGCAGAGTTTGAAAATGTGAAAAACAAAACCGAGGCTCATGACTGTACATGGAAGGGGCAGGGGGTGGGGTGACACAGGGCTTTTCCTGAGGCGCCGCTACCCCCCTCCCCCCAGTCACAGCTTATTACAAATGAGCCTCTATTCTAGCTCCTTACCATGTTGTGCCAAGCTGAAAAAGAGGCAAATCATTGTGGGACTTTACTGTGCTCGCTTTTAGTAGCCAGTACCATCCGTGCCAGCCCTCCCATCTTCTCGCCAAATACAGGATTGCAACACAGAGGAAACTATCCCTGCAGAGGAAAGGAATGGCAGAGTCCCCACCAATGAAGAGCTGATGAACTGGCTCTTACTGCTTGCGGAGAAACTCAAAAGGGACGAGGCAGGAGAGCCGGTGTTACTCTGTGGATCACCCGATCTTCAATATACAGCGGCCCGATGGATGAAGATTTGGCTGTTGTTTTTCAAACCAACTGCCCAAAAGTTTCTCCAACAACAACTATGGCCTTGCATCGGTTGGTAAGGCCAACTGACTTACTGCATTAGCATTTATAATGTTTTGTGAGGTGTAGATTCTCTACCCTGTCTGACTGCTGAAACGCAGCCTCTCATGGGCCGACCCTGGCTTGGACAGGCTAGTGAAAATCCATCTCTCTCACCATCGCTGTTGCTTTGGCTAGTCTTCAAGGTGGCCCAGCGGCGTGAAGAGCTCCTCACTACACCGCAATGGGTTCTGAGACACGTAAAGCAAGCTGGCCATTCTGCCTCACAATGAGCGAAGAAGCCATGGCGGAACTTAGCTGTGAGACTCAGCACAGGAGCAAGGTGCTCTTCCTTCCCCTGCGGTCTGCTCTGGTGTATTAGTCTGGGACAGCCTTCTGGGGTGCCTTGCAGCAGGTGGCTTCTAATTTCCCTTTCTCTTTAAGTTATTGTATGTGTTTACCTATTCTCATGGTAATTACCAGGTTCCGACCTCCTTTCCCAACCAATATGTCAGCAACATTGACCATAAACCATTCTTAGAATCATAACTTACTTATTTTTCGTTGTCCACCATTCTTTATTGATTCCTAACTACCCTAACTTCTTCTTTCCCCTATTCTGTCCCCTCTGTCTGTCTCTGTCTGGAGAGACAGAGAGAGAGAGAGAGAGAGAATATACACATATGTAAGTACACACCTGTATGCAGAAGTCGGGGTGGGCACTGGGTGTCTGTTCTACCACTCTCTGTCTTATCCCATTGAGATAAGGTCTCTTATTGAACTTGCAGCTAGGCTGGCAGCCTGTAAACCTAGTGATCCTCATGTCTCTGTGCACCCCAAAGCACTAGGATTACAAGCTTGAACGCATGCCTAGCATTTTACAAGGGTACTGAGACCCAAACCCAGTAAGTGCTCTTACCCACTGAACCATCTCTCTGGCCCCTAAGATAATCCGGAGAAGAAAATGGAAAAGCCCTGCATATGAAAAGAATCATTAGCATGAAAGGGAGGTGATATCTGAAGGGGTGTGGATTTAGAAGCTTCTCAGGTTGACAAAAGAAATGAATTTTGAAATTTAAGATTGATACTCAGAAGAGATTGTCATCAGATGAAAGATATGAATTCTCCAATTTAATAACCATGTCAAGAGACGCACATAAATCCAGTCTTCCACATATATATATATATATATATATACACACATATGATGATGATAACATTCCAAAGACCAATGACATGTGCAAAAAAATTCTAAGAGCAACCAGAGAGAAAAAGACTGGCAATCCAAAAAAGAAATAGTTGTTATATGGCTGGCCTGCTTCTTACCAAAAATAATCGAAACCAGATGATAACAGACAAATGCTTTTACAAGGCTAACAGCGGAGGGAAAGGATTCTAACCATTCCATATAACAGGGGTATCCTTAAGCTTCATAACTGAGGCAAAAACAATAAAAAGGACCAGCTACCAAGGCGAGTGCAGGACTCAGAATCGGCAAGGGTTAGGAACCACCACAGATGATGTAACTTCTAATCCTGAAGGAGCAGGAGGGAGTCATCTCATTCTGATGAGGAGAAAGGCTACCAATGGTGGCTCTGCTGGCAGCTGGCAGCCAACCTGCCCATCAGAGAGGATGAAGGAAATACGTGTTCCTCCTCCCTAGTTCTCCCCATTCCAGTCTGTTCCCGTCCGTCTCCCTCCCTTGTTCAGCACACTAGAATACAGAGATGCTGATCTTGTTAGGGAGACAAACCTCTCGGAAAATGGGTGGATGGGAAAGGTGGAGGCCAGTCTGGATAAGGCAGAAAGACAATGTCCAGTCCCACCAGCATCAACGAGGCCTGCACAAACACAGCTGCCCTTCAAAGCTGAGGTCAACGTAAAGGTTTTTCCCAGTTGTTGGGAGAGCTCACAACACCAGACAGCTGACAGGACTTCTAAAAGTACAAAGTTTAAATTTTTAAAAAAGAAATCCGAAAGTAAATGATCCATTCAGGGCAAATTGTCAAGGACTAGCCTTACGGGCTGCATGAAACACACACAGACTATAAGAGCAGCGTTGGTCAGAAAGAGTAATGAGACATGGAGTTAAAACAGCGCTCAATGACGGATATGCGAGGGAGTGATTAATGAAATAATATCTGTATTGGTTAAAGGAAGGAGAGAGATACAGGTTAAGTTTTAAACTTAACCATAACTGTCACAAACTATAATAGCGATCACAAAATTCATGTAAAGTGCTCTGGGAAAGGAAAAAAACAGAAAATGATTTTTTAAAAAAAAATCACCCCAGGAGAAATTGGGAAATTGAGAAAAATATGATAAACCTAAAACACAAAAGATCGCAGAAATAAACTAAAATATATAAAGGAAATAGTCGTGCATTGTGTATGACTGAAATGTAAATAAAATAATATTTCTGGTTAAAGTAAGACTGCTTTGGGGACTCCTGTGCTCTGTCCATACTCTCTGTTGCCTGCACAGGCTCCATCAATCTGGGCTGTACAGGATCCTTTTGATTACGGTAGAACTCCAACCCAAACTCGCCTTGGCAAAAAAAAGGAAGGCAGATTATTTCCTCACTCACATCATCTCCTACAAGGGAATAAGCTGTAAGTGACCCCAGAAACTCAAACGCCACCAGATGGTCCTTCCACGAGGTCCCGCAGAACAGCTACAGCTGCTCCACCGCCAACACTGTTACTTTATATGCCAGAGCTCCTGTTCCAGTCTACAAATCAAAACTACAAACAGGAGTGTGTAGTCCTCGTCGTTACCTTTAGAGTGTCTTCTGATGCAGAGTGCAGGATGGACTCCGGGAATGAGTGACATGAGCCTTTGCTGAGAAGCTGACTGTACTGGAAAGAAAAATGTCCCCTCGTACGTCGGTCCTCAACCTTCCTAACGCTGTGACCCTTTCATACAGTTCCTGGTGTTGTGGGGACCCCAAACCATCCAATTATTTGCATTGCCACTTCATAACTGTAATTGTGCCACCGTTATGAACTGTAATGTAAATATTTGATATGCAGATGGTCTTCAGCGACCCTATGAAAGGGTTGTTCAACCTCCAAAGGAGTCGAGACCCACAGGTTGAGAACTGCTGCCCGACATAACTCCAGACATAGCTGCCAGTTAGTAAACGTGCAATACTTTTCAAAATTCATGGCTTGGAAAGTTTATATTTCTACTCATGGTTTTTGTGAATACTTTTATTAGTAATTTGAGTTTCATACAATGTATCTCTATAACATCCTCTTCCCATTCCTTCTTGTCCCACCCTCCCATCCCTGCCCTCAAAAGCAAACAAAAAACAAAAACAAAAGAAAATGAAGTCCAGCTAATATGGCAGGATCATGGATCGTCAGCATCACCATGGATCCTGGAGGCAGCAGACTGCTCTGATGATGGACATTCACATGGCCCATACCAACCTGAGACCAAGCAGGATGAAGTTCAACCCAAAACTGGGCCCCACTGCCCAAGCACTCAGGTACCAGGCCTCCAGCAGGCACCCAGGCATCACCCAGGCTCCTGGGCACAGAGTAGGCACCTCAATATCCTGCAAGCACTAAGGCATCCTGTAGGCCATCAGAGCTTCTCACAGGCATCCAGGCAGCCCAAAGACACCAGGACATCTCACAGGCTCCAGGGATCTTGCAGATGCCCAGGTGACAAGCAGGCACTAGGCCAACCTGCAGAACCCAGACATCACACATGTACCCAGACATCCCTCAGGCACCTGGACATTCCATAGGCACCAGGACATCTTGTGAGCACCAGGATCTACTCATGTTTTTCCTCTCCTGTTTCTCTCCATCTTAAGGACAGCTCATTCCATTTATTTATATGGTTGGTCTGATCTTTAGATAAAGAAGATATTTTGCATATTATGAATAATACCTATTAAATAAGAAGCAATGAATTAAAACAACTCTGCTAGTCAACATTCCACTCCTAAGATAACTACTTTAGAAACAAAAAGGTTTGATTTGGTACAGGGTTTCGTGGGTTTCATGATGTGTTGGCTCCTCTGATGACTGTGGCAGTCAGCACATCATGGTGAGCAGTACACAGCTGAGCAACCCTCAACTCATATCTGTGAAGAAAAAATAAAAAGAGGAAGGTCCCATAGTATCCTTCAAAGGCACATTTATGGTGATCAAAAATCCGCCCTTAGGCCCCATTTCTTAAAACGTCTACCACCTTGTGATAGCTAAAGCTGGGGAGGACTAAGCCTTCATTTGGAGCATTTGGGGAACAGGCCAGACTTCAACTATACCAGGAACATCCTTCCTTCGTTTGAAGTAGAACTGATGCTCTGTCTGTGTATTTGGACTTGCAACATCAGTTGTCATCCTGCGGTTGATACAAATGCTCTTTGTATCCAACACTGTGGTCGGCAGGAGCTGGCTCAGCTTTAGCAGCAGTGGCTAGAGCATTGGGCTCCTCCTGTATCCCAGAACCAAAGCAAAACGAAGACCAGATCATCTCTGTTGGACACTCCCCTCCCTAACTTCAGAGGCATTCTCTATAATGACATTTTGAAGCAGCATCTGTAATATTTAATACCCCAGCATGTCAATCACCAACCAACAAATCATTATCCATTTACTCTAATACCACTCAAAGGAAGATATTGATTGAGCTTAACAACATTTAAATAGATCCTTAATTTGGAGAATTAGCAAGAGTGGGGACTAAAAAGGCATCAATAAGAGGAAATACAGGTAATAATATAAAATGTTAGCATAAGCAAAGGTTGCACAGGGCTCAAGATCGGTGATGGCAAAGCTTGTCTGCTAAGGGTGTTCTTACTCTCCTGAGCCTCCAACTCTCCCTGAGATAGTCAAAACATTTAGCTAAAACCAGAAAAGGAATTATTGTGAGGACGGATGGAGTGTACTAGATCGAATTATAAACTCTATACATGTTCTTTTTCTTCCCTGTTAGAATGTCAGCTTCTTAAGGAAAGCTCAGTCCTTGGAAATCCTGCCTATAATAGTTTTTTTCTCAAGCTTGTCAAGTTTCAGGACTCACAAATCTCATCAGGCAGCAGCTCTCCTTGCCCACCCCCACCCCCACCCCGTTACTCTTCCCAGCCCCCTGGAGAACACATACATTTCCATATGTTAACTGTGTGCCCCATATGATGCATTGCTTCTATGCGGAAAATGCATGAGACACATCATGCTGTGCAAAACAGTGTCTCCAAGCGCAGAACTGTCATGATGTGTCTGACGCAGGGCGCTTCAGGCGGTGTGGGTTATGCCTCTCCTGGTTTACACAGGACTTGATACCTCAATTGTGCTTAATGAATGAAAACGTGTTTAAAAATAACGTGGAGAGGGATGCCAGTGTTTTACACAGGCCAACTTTAGCACTTTCAAGTTGCATAACCCTTCTGAGAATGGGAGGACTGCATACGTTCAGCTGCTTCCCTGGATTGCTCCAAGCCCGGAAGTAAACCCCCGTCCAATATTTCCACCCTCCTTATCCGCAGCTATATTTATCCCCACGTGGCTGCTTCTCCCTTCTGATCCTAGCTTGCTGTCTGCTTTCCATATGTTAATCTCTGCCATTTCACTTATCCTATAGACCTGCTTCCAGATTGCGTGTATTCTACTTTCTGCTGGTTAAATCTGCATTCCCTATTAACTCTTTTCCTTCCGAAGCATTGTTAGAGTCCGTCGTGTCTACTGAACTCTTGTCATAACTCTGCCAGTTTTTCCAACTGCCTATTGAAGGCATTTCGCATGCTAAGTTGCAGACCAATTATGTCATCTGTGAACGTGTTACATAAAGCCCTCTGGTAGCGGAGAGGGACAGTGATGGCACCATCATGAAGCTATTCCACAGGCAGCACCGTTATTTTTACACATATGTCACAAAACATTCTCTTCTCACCCGGGACTCGCCAGGAGCATTTGTCTGAAACACAGCAATAAACAAGTCTGTTAAGCACAAAGCCCCTTGAGACTGCCGTTGTCTCGCCACGTGGTAATGAAAACAAGTTAAAGCTCCCCTTTGTGAGGAACGCTCAGAATAGAAAGCATTCTCCAGCTCCATTCAGGGGTTGCTTCTTTCTCTCCGGCCCAGGGTATTTATAACCCGAGCCTTTCGGCAACTAATTACATCCTGTCTTAAATTATTATCTGATTCTTCTGTGGTGCATAGGTTGTCTCTGTGGTTAAATTCCAAGTTCTAGCATAACAATTCCATCCTCGTGGGTATAACCTTCCAGTTAGGGATCCATAAAGACTACATTAATCAGAATACATTCATGATGGAAAGCTGTCTAACAGTGACCAGCCTAACTTTGGGACTTTTTCGATCTCCTTGGTTTTATGGTAGCCTTGCCTTCCTGTTCCTCCACTGACTTCTCATCAGGACCCCCACAGTGCACCTGCTATCTCCCTCTGCTCCTCAGACCTTGCTCTGCTCCCCTCATGATAAATCCTCCGTAGACACAGAGTCAAAACTAGACACCATGCACACTTCCCACAAGAACCTTTTTTTTTTTTTTCATGACAGTGGCTACCCCATGTAGAAAGGTATGCAACTAAAAATCCAGATAGCTCCAAGGTTTGACATTTTAGATAATGTTTTCCAAAATACGTTCCCTACAGAGTTCATGGATCAACAGATACACAAAACTTGCCATATGGAAAACTAGTTCGTTTAGCTGAAGCAGTGGTAAACGAATTGATTAGAAGATTGGCCTGAATACTTTACACAGAAATGATAGTTTCTGCAAAGGGGTGATGGAGCACAGAGAACGCACTCAGCCACAGAAGACATCTTTCAGTAGAGCAGTTCCCAGAACACATTTTAACAGACGTGACAAGACGTGGTAGATAACTAGAACGGAGCTTTAAATGAAAATGTAATTGCATCGGTCTTCTCTAGTGGGGTGGATATTCCTGAACAGTACAGCCTAAATGCTAACTTTTCTTCCTGCGCCTTCAACCTCAATGGGCTACTTCATTTTGGTTTTACCTGTTCAAAGTCTTCTTTCAGGGCTGTTAACCTATCATATTTGTTAGCTGTAAAGACACACAGCAAGCACTGAAAATATTTCATAAATGCGTTAATGGCCAAAAGCACATTTTAAACTTTTTGAGTTTCTATTCTCATGATAGACCTTGGCAATCGGTTCTCTATCTAGAGAAACAATCTGGATCTAGAGGGAAAGGGACCGTGTCTCATTATGAAGACTTAAATAAGACCCGGGATTGCATGGCAGTCTTCAAGTGCCCCAAATGAACAAGGCTTATTTTGTTTCAGCCTGAAAAAAACTTGGCTACAATGGGGAACGTAATTGAGAGAAAACTGGTTCAGAATGAAGAGAAGTTTGGAGCCCTCCTGTCCAAAAGTGAATGGAGTTGGTGAAAGGTTACCTTTTCCCCAATGTAATTAAGCAGATTGCTACTTCTGGAATCTAGTTCCCTACATCAAGGAAGCTATAGAGAAATATTTTCATCTGTAATCACTGCATACCAATCATATGTTATCTGTCTTAGCGATAGAAGACAAACAAGCATGCTTTTAAAATGATGTGCTTTACCGTAATTTTTAAATAGAGAATGGCTGTCATGTAGCATGGGCTCAAAAAAATGGAACCGTATCAAATTTCTAACTCTAGGTGCTAATTTTCTCACTAAACTCCTCATAAAATTGTCCTTGTCTGCTTAAATTACTTTTTAAAAAATATATGTATGAATGTTTGTCCACGTGTATTTACGCACACCATGTGCTTTCAGTGCCCACGGAGACCAAAGGGGAATTAGATCATCCGGAACTGGAGCTACAGATGGGTATGAGCCATCACACGGGTGCTGGGAACTGAACCTGGGTCTTCTGCAAGGGCTCCTATATGCTGAGCCATCTCTCAGGCTGTTTAAATAACTTCTTTCCGGCAGACTTTAAGAATCCTTCCAGATTTGAGATTCTATTGGTGTCCCTCTCCTCTGCTCTCCTTTCTTCTCTCTCTTCTCTCCTCTCCCCTAAATTTTGTTTGAAAAAATAAAAGAATCCAGCACTGCTCACTGCCTCCATGTGAATTCCCATTCTACCTTCTACCTTCGTGTCTATCTCCATTCTTTCTGACTACCTTCAGGCCATTTCACATTCGGCTCTCTACACATCTTCCCTGGCATATCGATTTTTCCTCGCTCCTCACCCAGCGTCATTGTTAAGTGAAAGCTTCGCCGCAGCATTAAAGAGCTATCAGCAAAGTCAGAGAAAGCCTGACGAGTCTCCTCGATACTGCATCATTTTTATCTCACATGTCAGCTTTTGACTGATGATAAATGAATGCATCGGGTTATCAATCAAAGGCCAAGTCACTTACAGAATTAGCTTCCTGGCTTCGGATGGCTCGCAACTGATCAGAAAGAAGTTGCCAAAATTTTTAATTACCTAATTTAATTACCCAAATAAAAACATATTTATTGACTAATTACATACCATACCTCTACGTGTAGTGACACTGAAGTCGGTAAGGTGGTTTTAAACTTTTTATTTGTGTGTGTGTGTGTGTGTGTGTGTGTGTGTGTGTGTGTGTGTGTATGTGCGTGTATGTGTGTGTGTGTGTGTATGTGTGTGTGTGTATGTGTGTGTGTGTGTGTGTGTGTGTGTGTATGTGTGTGCGTGTATGTGTGTGTGTGTGTGTATGTGTGTGTGTGTATGTGTGTGTGTGTGTGTGTGTGTGTGTGTGTGTGTGTGTGTATGTGCGTGTATGTGTGTGTGTGAGAGAGAGAGAGAGAGACTGGAGACGCATGGGCATACCTGTGCCACAGTACATTTGCAAAGGTCAGAGGACAACTGTCAGGAGTTGGCTCTCCTTTCCTTCTCTGGGATCCAGGGATGAAATTCATGTGAGCAGGCTTTCATGGCAGGTGCCTTTCCACACTGAGCCATTGCAGCAGCCCCTAAGGTGATTTTCATAAAATGTCTCTACACTTGCAGATGCCTTAATTAATATTTTAAAATTGTATTTATAATTTATATTACATACTGTTTATAATTCAATACTCAATTTATTCTTTGGTAATTTCATACATGAATAATTTTTTTTTAATCAGAGCCCCTCATTACCCCATTCCAATTCCACCCTGGCTCCCCATACATGTATAACCTACTCCCAACTTCATGCTTTCTTCCCCCACGTTCCCCTACATACAGCATGAGCTCAATTAGTGCTTCCCACATCAACGTGGGTGTAGGGTCATCCACTGAAGCATGGGCAACCTACCATAGGTCAATACTGATGAAAACTGACTCTCCCTCCCCCAGCAGCCATCCACTACCAATAGCTCCTCATCTGGGATGGACCCTCATGGGTCCTTTCCTCTCTAAGCTGGAATGTTGACTACTTTGATCTTGTGCTGGCAACCACAGATATTGTGAGCACAATGGGCTGCCATATTCAGAAGAAACTACATCAAAGAAATCTTTCCTGACCTTTAGCTCGCACAGATTTTTCACCCCGTTCCCACAGTGTTTCCTGAACCTTGTGGGGAGAAAGGTGGTGATATAGATGTCCCATTTAGGGCTGCACACATCGACCAATTGTGAATCTCTGTATTATCCACCGCTACATAAAGACGTTTCTCTGATGAGAGTTTAGAGTTGCTCTAGTCTATGGATACAAGGATGAGTATTTAGGAGGAAATTTGATGCTATGTCCATTTTGCAAAATAATCGTAATAGAACCTGTAACCTCACCAGCCAGTGGGCTCTTGGCCAGGCCTTGGCTGGTAAGAAGGTGACCCCACTCACAGGGAGTGGTAGCTAACCACTGTAGGAAAGAAATAGTTGCTGATAACAAACCCTCTGAGTATAAAGGTGATCTCAATGAAATTAACAAGTAATGGGGAAGAAAAACCCTAAATGGCCATCTCTTTTCACCAAATGAAGCTTCCGGTACCAGAATTGGGTTACATCTAATTGAGTTGCCCCGTAGGAATCCCCAAACAGCCCAGGCTGTTGCCAAGACTATAGGTTGCTCTCCACAAATTGGCAGCCAGGCCCCATTGCTGAATATAACACCTACACAGCTCACTGGACATGGAGAAGTCAAGCTGATGCGTATACGGAGTCTTCACGTCTACATGCTAACATCTTTGGGAAAGTAAGGTACTCTGCACACTACCAAAGGAGAAATGGAAACACCAACCCAGCCATAAGCCCTCCGATCTACAATGGTGCCCTACCTGCAAGATACGCTAGTGCAGTGGTGGCACAAAGCTTGTGGGAGTAACCAGTCGATATCTGCTTTGACTTAAGTCATACTCCACAAGATGGAACCCATACCCAACACTGCTTGGGTGGCCAAGAACCTGAGACCTAGCTAGCACATGGACCCAGGGAAAAACCAAAAACCAAAATTCTTTAAAAGAAAAAAAAGTGGCAATAAAATGACTCCTAATGACATTCTGCTACTATACTCATAGATCAGTGCCTTGCTCAGCCATCACCAGAGAAGCTTCCTCCTGCAGCAGATAAGAAAATACAGAGACCCACAGCCAGACTTCATGCAGAGAGTGAGAGACTTTGGAACACTCAGCTCTAAATGAGATGTCTCCATCAAATCCTCAAGGCTCACGGTACCCCTCAGAAGAAGAGGTAGAAAGACTGAAAGCCAGAGGGATGGAGGACACCAAGAAAACAAGGTTCTCTAAATCAACAGGAACTGTGTGCATAGGAAATCACAGAGACCGAGGCAGCACGCACAGGGCCTGCACAGGTCTGCACCAGATGGTGTCCTAGAGCTGAAAGAAGTGGACACAAGATCCCATCCCTAACCCAGAGCAATCTCCAATTGAGAGCCACTTGCAAATGAAAAATTAGTTTTCTCCAATGGAGCCTAACTGGGGAAACAAACTCTTCTCAAGGGTAGGTTGCACGCCCAGCCATAGATGGCCAACAGAAAATGAACTCAACGGCACCTTTGGGGGTTTCTTCTCTCATAGTGTCATGTCAGCATTTTTCCTTTTTTTAATTTTATCTTATTTTTATTCTATTTATATTTTTCTCTCTTTCTACCTCGTTTGCATGGGGAAGACTTTCGAGGAATAGAGGGAGGAGAAACTGTGACTAGGATATATCATGTGAGGGAAACAATCTATTTTATTTACTTATTTTCAATAAAAGGAAAGAAAGGAAGGGAAAAAAGTCACATGGTGTGTACATGGGTATTACTTCCAAAGCTGTGAGGATGACAGGGCAAGGATCACAAAGAGAACGGAAGCCCAGGAGAGTAACATGGACACTTGTGTTGCTTTTCCCTGTCATATGTACACTCCTAAGCGTTTGTGTACACTTGTGTGTCTGTGTACTCTCACACGTCTGTGTGCTCACGCACTCGGGCACGCTCCCTTGTGGCCAGTGAGATGCTGGGAAGATGAACAAAGGAGAGAGCAGCCAACAGGCTGAAAAGCTGAGCAAATTTCTTACAGTTTTGCAAGCTAGAGGAACAAACTCTGGTATTTAAAAAAAAAAGCTGCCACTCCCCTTCAGTGCTCACCGTACAGTTTGCTGTGTTTTACAGTTCTTCCGGGGAGAACACACAAATTTGAAGATCGCGTGCTACAACCCACATGTGGGTGACAACGTGTAACATGTGTCTTTCTGAGTCTGGGTGACCACGCCCACTCAACACAATGCTCTTCGATTCCATCCATCCACTGACATGGTAGAACACAGGTGGTATGAAGGGAAAGGAAAATTATGAGGATGGATATTTAAATTGGTGAGGACTGAGAGGGAAGAACAGAGGGGATGGTAAGGGCTGGGGAAAATTAGCCTTATGGTTATTTGGAAAAGCCCTGTGAAAATCTATTGCTTTATAAGATTCATGTGTCTGTGTGTGTGTGTGTATGTGTGTGTGTAATATAAAAGAGTTCAATTTCCGTTCCCCTACACACAGGGTAGTACTCATCCTAGAAGGCATAGATCACCAACTAAAATGTCCAGTGCCAGGTGTAGTGTTCCTACCCTTGGCTTGAGGGTTAGAGTGTCATAAAGACCAACAAACAAGTGATTGCCATTGCTCTACCAGAACTTGATGACAAAGCCCATTTGTTGAAGACACTTTGGTCCCGGGATGTGGAAAAATCAAGTGAGGAAATTTCCTCACTGCTGGCTAGCTTTTACAGGACCAGCAGGGGTTATGTAGGCTCCTGTTGGGGAAAAAATCATGAACGATCTTACCCAGAGGTGGATCTTGTGAGCTACAGCAATGACCAGCATGGTGAGATATTCCTATGGCTGCAATGGTGGCATGAAGGTTATGCGGATGTGCTGATTTGCTGTTGTCAATTTGATGGAAACCTATACACATCTGGGTAGAAGCGATCTTAATTAACAAAACTCCCCCATAATATTGGCCTGTACCAAAGCCCGTAGGATGTTGTCTTGATTAATTATTGAAATGAGAAGTTCCAGCTCACTGCAGGTGGTGCCACATTCGGGCAGGTAGTTCTGGACTGTATAAGAAAGCAGGCTGAGCAAGCCGTGAGGAGTGAGTCAGTGAGAAGCATTATTCCATGGTCTCTGCCTCAGCTCCTATCTCCAGGTCCCTGGCTCAAGTTCCTGCCTGGCTTCCCTCAGTCAAGGAGTATGACCTGGGAGTTGTGAAATGAAATAAACCCTTTCCTTCCAAAGTTGTTTTGGTCATGGTGTTTTAGCACAGCAGTAGAATCTCTATGACAGGAGTAACCAACCGCTTTCTGATTAAGGCCCACTCAGTGGAAGGAAATGCATTCCTGGTACTACAAATCCTGCCAAGAATCTTTAGTGGGGAAGTTCATAAGTCCTAGGGGCGAGCCTACTACTATTATTTTGCTAAATAGTATATAGGACATAGTTTCAAACTGCCCTCTAAACCTGACTTTCTATTCCCATAGGTTAGTGCATCTCTCAGTCATCATCAGAGAATTTCTTTGCCCAGCAGACAGTGGTTAACACAGAAACTCACAAGTAGTCACGGTGCAAAGAATAAATGTCCGGGATGCTCGATCACAAATCAGACAACTATATGACCACAAGACTAAGGGATAAAGCATAAACGAGAGGGAAGAAAGGTTGTAGGAGCCAGAGGTCACAGAGGAATAGACTAAAAAGCCATCTTCTGGACACGACAGACTGCCGCACCCACTAACTCACTGCACGCGTGGCTGCCTACGCAAAACGTGCGCAGGATTACAGCAGCCTCCATCCCAACGCGGAGTGGGGAGGAGATTCACAAGCTGCTGCCCCAACTGGGGAGCTATGGGCAGTTAAGGGATTCTGAAGGATGGAGAAGTCCAGTTTCTTTAAGGGTGTCGTTTCCAGGGAGTTGACCAAGCTCCAGGGAATGGCCTCATGCCCACTGAGTACATGGGCAGCACAAACTGTACTCTGTGGGTTATTACAGCAAGAGGACACAAATTGGTTGGGATGGGATGGGTGGGAGGTAAGGGTGGATCTGGAACGAGTTGGGGGAAGAAAGGGATTGTGACTGTGATCAAAATACATTGTGTGCTTGTACGAAATTCTCCAATAATTAGTTAAGATATTATATTTTTTAAAAAGAGAAGAAAAGGAGCCATAGTAAACCACACAGGCCTCTGTTTAGGTGTGGCTCGGTGCTGTGGTCAGGGATGCAGCACTGGCCTAGTGCGCACCAGGCCCAGGGTTCACGCCCAACACCACGAAAAAGAGAAGAAGAAATTAAACGGAAATAAACAACCAGCTCCCACAAAGTCTGTTCACAGATTTGAATCAGCTCAGTTCCTGAGTGGGTTAAGGTGAATGGTTCTAACCGTCAGATGCAAAAATGTGTTTACTGAGCATGGAAAAAGCTCCACCCAGAGCCTCCGTCAACGTCGGCCCTTGATCGTACCAGATGTCCTACAGAGAATCAAATGCTATTTTAGAAAAGAAAGCTCTCTGACCAAAACCAACTCAAATAAAACAGAAATGGCAAAAAATGTGCATGAAGTTATCAGAGAAACTTTTTTTAAATGTTTCTTACTATGCTAGAAATTAGATGGACAGATAGGAAATTTTATTTTTTTTTAAAAAAAAGAGAGAATTAAATAGCAATTCTCAAAATAAGAGAAATTAAAACTGTAACAGATGTGGCAACAAGAGAAAAAGACAGAGAGATGAACTTAGTGAGTGGAAAAATCAAAATATTCAGAATAGAGCAGAGACAAAGGGTTGGCCATCCAGGGAGGTGGAGGAGAGGGGCAGGGTGTAAGGCATATGACATTTCTGCACGGTGGGCCTTGTACTCCCTGAGGGATAAGGGAAAGAGAGAGATAGAGCAGCTCCAAAGCAACTTTGAACAGATGATGGCTGAAAATTGACAAGTTCCACCCATTCCAGCAGGTGTAAATTCAAAGAGCAGTCCCCCTAAAGCAATGTCAGTAAATCTACTAAAAATCAAAGACAGAGAGAACTTTGAGGCGGCACAGGTCAGGGATGGGGCAGTCCTTCAGTGAAGTCAGTAAGGCTGAGAGCTGACTGCTTAGCAGGAAATCTGACCCGGATGACAGTCATGCCAAGGCCGTGTGGTGATCACTCAGTATCAGCTTTGACTCCTACTTCCCCCCAAACTCCTTCACAGAAGAGCAGTAGCAGAAAGACACTCTCTGACAAATAAATCCACTCTAAATGAAATACTAATTAAGTGTTTCAAGAAGAAGGAACAAGAAAATGGTAGCAAATACAGGAAGAAATGAAAAATTATACAAAAGGTTAAAGTATCAGTAATCTAAGCAGACATTATTCAAAGTCACAATGACATGCTTTGGATGTCAAGTATGTAGGACTTTCGTATCTGATAACAATGTAGGAAGGTATTAACATCACTGGAGTGTTCTGGAGTCCTTCCATTGTGTAGAAAATATAAAACTATCAATTTATATTAGACATCTATCAGGATATATGATAGACTATTGCAGCAACTACTAAAAGAAGGACACATATATACTTATGTATATATTTAACTATTAAATCAAGAAGAAGAATCTAAATCATATAAGATCTGTCAAAAGATGAAAACAATTATTAAAAGTAAAGGAACATAATATAGTTGGGATAGAAAAATTATGAATTTAAATACAACTATACCTATAAATTTCATATATATATATATTTCAATACACTGGAAAAGTATATGAATTTTTAATGTGTATACACCTAATAACATACCTTTAAAACATGTGAAGCAAATGATAAGTCTAAAAGAAACAGATCAATCCAAAATTATAGCCATAGATCTTATCACACTGTTCTTAATAATGGATAAGCCAAACAGATAAAGTTGTATTAAGTACTTAGTGCATTAGTAATATACATAATAAACTACCTAATGCATGGTGATATTTAGGTAATAATTATCCCCACCAAAGATGAAAGTCACACTATTTTAATGTGCTCATGGACCTGTATAGCAAAATGAGCCATGTGTGGAACCCAAAATAGAACCCCAATGTATATCAAAAGTTTGAAAACAGGAGCACACCTGTGAGTCCAGCGCTTCAGAGGCAGACTGGGCTACATGGAGAGTCAACAAGACAGAACAAACACAGAACATTCTCTACTGTAGAAGAACAAATTAGAAAACATAACAAAAGACTGTTTTTTTACAACTCAAATGGGGAATCTAAGCAATTCATTTTCAAAGGTCTTCTGAATCAAAAAGTTAAAATAAGAGAAATTAGAAAATGCTTTTGGATACTTGATACCAGGCTGACAGTTTTCAGGATACAGCCAATGTGGTGTGGAGAGGACACTACAGGTAGGACTGCACTTATTAAGAAGAGAGAAAAGCTAAAATCATTGCCCTAACATCCATTCTGAGAAGTCAGAGAAAAACAAGCATAAAACAGAGGAGCAAATACAATGCAAAATACAAAACCAACATACAACAGAAAGAGCCAACGCTGAGAGCTAGTGTACTGAAAAGCTAGCAGAATTACTAAATGGCTGGTGAGACAAACTAAGAAAAATAGAAGTTATAATGCATCAATATGTTGGAAATAAATCAGCCCTATCAGTCCTATGGAAAATGTTACCGTAAGGGATGATATTTGTGTCAAATTAATGTTTTGTTTTGTTTTTTTAATAGAAACATTATAGAGGGTCCCCACAGGCTTCACAGCAGGCAAGAAAAACAATCACGTGACATTAGAATGAAGCTTGGTTTGGCCTAATTTAGGCAGCCAGTGCTGGGCCAAGACTTCAAGAGTCTGACACCAGCTCGTTTATTTTGTCATATCTAAGCATCGCACAATCTTGGGAAAAAAATTAGGAAATAATTAATTCAGTCTCATGAGTACAGCAAAGCCTAAGACAAGTTTACATTGAAGCTCTTTACAAACTACAAATGGCTTCTTCCCTAAGATGGGTTCTGTTGACTTAGAAACAATACTCAAGAAAAGAGTCTAGGGAGAATGACTGAGGTAAACACCATGACTCTGGGAGTCCAAATTTGGCTGGGGTCTAAGATAACATAGAAGCCACTTAGGCTGTTGTAAAATACAAGTAGCATCTCTCACAGGGATGCGTTTTATGGCCCAGAAGCAATGCTCAAGACTTTAGGGGGCAAAAGTCTTCAATAAACAAACATAATGTTCTGTTCTGGGGGATGCGGGCAGAGCCTGGCTAAACAGGTAGCAAAGAATTACCAGGTTGCAAACTACTTTTTTCCCAGCATTCCTGGAGAATAACGAAATATCTTCTCCCTTTGAAGAGAGAGCTCTGTGATGAACTTTTCCTGGCTTCTTCAGTACGTATCTGTGTGCAACAGGACCTTTTTGTCCTCTACAAATAAAAAAAAAAAAATGTTTGTAAGTTAAGAATTAATACAAAATACCACACACACCCAAAGAGAGAGCGAGAGCGAGATGATGTAGCTGTGGATACATATAGATATAGATGATATAGATATGGATATAGATGTAGATATAGATATAACAATATTGCTGAGTATAGATGGCCATACTGTAAACCATTACAAAATGAAGAGTGTCCTGGGGCAATGGCTCAGAGAGGAGAGCCATCTGCAGACAAGCTTGAAGAACTGAGTCTGGTCCCAAGAACTCACACGGTAGAAGGAGAGAACTGGTCCCAGCAAGACATATGCCCCTACACAAAATAAATGCATATTTTTAACTAAAGATATTTGTTTTTATTGTTTTTTATTGTGTGTATGGGAGCAGGGTATTAGCATGTGAGTGCAGTGTCTGCGGCAGCCAGAGGCAGCCAGTCCTGTGGAGCTGGGGTTACAGGAATTGTGAGCTGCCCAGCCTGGGTACTGGGAACTGAACCTGGGTTCTTCACAAGAGTATTATGTTCTCTTAACCACTGAATCATATCCCAGCTCCCAATTTTTTTTTTATTAAGGAGGCAAATATAAGCATGTCATTCGAGTTCTTCTGGTAATAAAGAAAAGAAAACACATTTCCCAACTCACTTTATGAAGACAGCCAAAACGAGACAAAACTGTTCAAGAAAATAAAATACAGGCCAATAACCCTCATGGAAGGATAGACAGAATTTCTTAGCAATTCATTAGCAGTCTTAACCCAAGAGTAAGCTTGGAAGCTCGTACAGTGAGACCAAAGGGAACTCACTGCTATAGTGCATGTTAGTTTAACGTTCAAAAACCAGTTCATATAAGTTGTAATGCTAACAGAGTAAAAGATAAAGATTATAGTATTTTCAAACAAAATTCAGGAAATATAACTGAAAAAGAAATCAGCATGTACTGTGACTAAAACTCTTGGCAAACTGGAGCTAGACAAGAATTTATTGAACCTGATATGTTTTATTTTTCCAAAGATTCACAGCAGACATTGTGTCAAATATTTTGATGTTTGAAAATGTCCTCCTGGGACAGTGACGAATCCTTTACAGGCTGTTCCAGGGCATAGTTCCAGTCAATCCCATACAAATAAGTTATAAACGAAAAATAATAATTAATAACTGAAGTAAAAGGGAGCCTTTTAAACCTGCAAGTGAACAATGAAAACCACCAGCAATAATCAATGTTCCTAAAAATTACTTACATGCTGACAGGAAAGCAATGAAGCTATATTAAACTATACTTCAGAAACAATGCAATTTATTATAACATCAAAGTCACAAACTCCCTAAGACTCAAGACAGCTACTCAAGGACGTACAGAGATAGGGAAAGGTGACAGGCACGTGGCTAGACGTGTGTCACAAGCCACGGAGCTGCTCATTGCAGAGGGTGAACGGCGTGGTCTGAAAACTAGACAAAAGAGCGTTGACTTGCATGAGGTTGACATCTGATGTCTGAAGGAAAATTGTAGACCTGTAGACAAGAGGGGAATTTGATAAATATGCTATGTTAGTGGGTAAATCCCTTTCTCATGAAGTGTGGGTCAAAAGTTCTGAAACTGCTTGACTTGGATATCAAACTGAATAAACAAAATAGCTAGTGGTAGGCGTCAGATTTTTCACAATGAAAAAAGGGGTGTCACTGACAATAAGGAAGAAACCCAAGAATACCACTATAATCTATATAGCTTAACATGAATAATATATACATAGACACCAATAGATAAATACAGAAATAACTACAGAAATGCCTGTATTCGATATCCACGTACATACACACATCACATATGCCTACATAAGTTTATTGTGTGATTGTACGTGATATTTATAGACCTGCATCTCTCAGAGCCACACATTACTAGGCCTCAAAGCTATAGTACCCAAAACAATAAGCACATTCAATGCCTCGACGGATCTCAGGTTCCGATACAATTCTTCAATAACAGGAAGAAGGGCTTACTGGGACGGAGAGTGTACATCATGAGCAGTGCTATTGGAGGGAAAAAATCTGTTTGTCAAGAAAGCAAATGAAAATTGTCTCTATAGTCAAAGCAGGGATCTTAAATAATAAAGTCATATTGAACTGTAATTCGATGTATAAATATATATGCGTCCATATTGAGATAAATATATGATTGATTGGATTAAATCTTTCTCCCGGAATTTCAAATAATATGCAAAGCTCTATCCCATGGACAGTAGGGCTCAATACCTATCCCTCCCCTGTGAGAGTGGGCAGGACTTAATCAAGAAAAGAGAAAATGGCTTCCCAGTGGAAAAGCCTGCCAAATCCTCCTTCAACCAGGTTAAGAGAGTTAACAGCACCAGCAATTTCATACAAATATCCTAACCCTCATACTAGGCGAAGAGAGAGACACTTCAATTGCATTGTCTTCTTTCCAAAATGCTGTAAGTCCCAGTAAAATGACAAGATAAAAAGCAGAAACCCCCAGGCTAGGGCTGTTCTCCAGGATGACTGGCCAGTACAGTAAGACTGCCAAAGCCATAATGAAAAACAAAGACAGATGAGAAACTGCCACAGATCCGAGGAGACCGCCGGGAGAGGACAAGGAAATGCTGTGTGCGGCCGCATTCTGGCAAGAAAGAGGACACTAATGGAAACACTGGTGAACCCAAATAAAGTCTGGACTGTGGTTAATAGCAATGCTCGCTGTCAGCTTCTTGGTTTTGATAAATGCACCACAGGCATGGGAGAAGGGACCTGTGTGAGAAACCAGATGAGAAGGCACATGAGAACTCTCGTGCGTTCACTTCGCGACTTTTCCATGAGTCGAAAATTACTGTAAGTGAAAAGTTTATTAAAATTTTTCCAAGAGAAGTTTTTTGCAGAAACTTGACAATATAATTCCAAAATTTATATGAAGACACGATGGGCCAAGAACAGTCAAAATAATCTTCACAGATGGCAGAGTTGGGAGGCTTAAGCTACACGTGGTCAAGGGACCACACTTTTACTTATTAAGAAATTAGGGCATTGCTGGAAAGTTGAAGAGAGCAGGTAAGCGTATACAAAGTGTGCAAAGCTGCACGCACAGACTCTTGAGTTATGACAAAAAAGAAACTAATGGGCAGTGGGAAGTATAAAGCATGCTCTTGCGAAAGAGTCCTGACCAGTCTACGTAGTGAGTTCCAGGCTGCATAGTGAGACCCTGTCTCAACAAGAGGAGGAGGAGGAGAAGGAGGAGGAGGAGGAGGGGAGGAGGAGGAAGAGGAGGAGGAGGAGAGGAGGAGGAGGGAGAAGGAGGAGGAGGAGGAGAAGGAAGAGGAGAGGAGGAGAAGGAAGAGGAGAGGAGGAGGAGGAGGAGAGGGGAGGAACTCAGCACATATACAGAAAGGAAAAGAAAGGCTTTTAAGAGATAACATAATAGTATGACTCAATAACTCGAGATACACAATAATTTATTAAACACAGAAAAAGCATTCATCACCAAATAAGAAAATGAGTTACAAATTTGAGTACAAATCGGTAAGAAAAATGTACATTTTCAAAACATGAGCAAGAAGTCCCATATGATAGAATGCCAAGAGTAAAATAAGCCTGTGGATATTTGCTTAGCTTTTATTGCTCATCAAATAAATGAAATTTCAAACCAAAATGAGATACAATTATACACTCAGTTGAGTAGCTAGTATTAAGAACACTAAGCCAGGCATGATAGAGAATGCCTACAATCCAAACCCCTGGAAGGTAAGTTGCAAGGATTGTGAATTCAAGGCCTGTCTTGGCCACATAGTAAAACCCTATCCCAGAAATGAAGAAAGACAAAGAAAGGAGGAAAGAAGAAAAGAAAGAGAAAAGAGGGGAGGAGAGGGCAGGGGAGGACAGGGAAAGGGAGGAGAGGAGAGGAGAGGAGAGGAGAGGAGAGGAGAGGAGAGGAGAGGAGAGGAGAGGAGAGGAGAGGAGAGGGGAAGGGAAAGGAAGGGAAAAAAGGAAAGGAGAGGAGAGGAGAGGAGAGGAGAGGAGAGGAGAGGAGAGGAGAGGAGAGGAGAGGAGAGGAGAGGAGAGGAGAGGAGAGGAGAGGAGAAAGGAAGGAGGGGGAAGGGAGAGGGGGACAGAAGGAAGGAAGGAAGGAAGAAGGAAGGAAGGAAGGAAGGAAGGAAGGAAGGAAGGAAGGGAGGGAGGGAGGGAGGGAGGGAGGGAGGGAGGGAGGAGGAAGGAAGGAAGGAAGGAAGGAAGGAAGGAAGGAAGGAAGGAAGGAAGGAAGGAAGGAAAATTGGCTACTTAGTGTTGCTGCTGGTGTTAACACAGCTGAATTCTTTTACAGTGTTCATAACAAAGTAAATTTGTACAACCACTTTGAGAAGCTGTCTTACTACAAAAGACAACCACTTAGAATGTGCTAAGCAATCTCACTCCTAGATATATGTCCAAGAAAAATATAAGCACACACACACACACACACACACACACACACACACACACACACACACACACAAAACTATCTTTATTTATTATAATAATAATATACAGGAAACAATTCAAATGTCCACTAACAGTAAGATCAGTAGTAATGATGATACACTGGCACAATGGAGAATGATATAGCAAAAACTATGAGCATATTATTTCCATATAAAGTAACTTGAAGGCACCACATATACCTAATGCTGGGAAGAATGAGGACCCCACACACACTTCACTAACAGTTAAGGTCAGTGTGTCTTAACAGTAACTCTAAAGTTTAGTTATGAAAAGGGACTGAAGTCTTCATCCTAGGAAATTGTCATTGTGGTCTTGCTTAATCTGACTAAGAGTCACTCATTAAATAAAGTGTTTTTTTTAATAATGTTTTTACCTGTTCTTTGAGAATTTTATATATTTTGATCACAATCATTCCCCTATCCCAGCTTCACCCAGATCTTCTCCCACCTCTCTACTGATCCAACTTCTTTCTCTTAGAACAGAAGAAAGCCCAGCATTCAATTAATGTTGGCTGATTATTACACTCCTGAGCATGGGGCCAGCCTTGGAGTGTGGTTGCTATATTCACTGTCATTCCATTGAGGAAAACCAACTTTCACTCTCCCATCAATCAAGTTCAAAGAACTTCTTGGCTAGAGGTGGGACTTTATGTCCACTTTCCCTTGTCTAGGTTAAGACTTTGTCTGGCTTGATCTTATGTGGGTCTTGTGCATGCTGACATAGTCTCTGTGAGTTCATATGTATATCTGCCCTGTTGTATCTGGAAAACATTGCTTCCTTGAAGTCGTTTGCCACATCTAGCTCTTAGAATATTTCTGCCCCTTATCCTGCTTAGATCCCTGAGCTCCTGAGGCCTCCCATTTAGGGCCGAGCAAACAAAATTCTCTTATTCTCTGTATATTTACTTGTTAATTAGCATCTATTGCAAGAAGACACATCTCTGATGACAGCTGAGTGCTTCCTTGGGTATAATCATATGTCATTAGGAGTCATTTTATCACTATGTTCTTTTAGCAGAATAGTAATAGTAAATTTCCCCCTAGGGTCCATCACCTATTTAACCTCAGGTTTTTAACTTCATTACCAGTGTCAGATAAGGTACTATCTCATGTGGAGGGCCTTAAAGATGGAACCATCTCATGTAAAGGGCCTTAAATCCAATAAAAAATTGATTGGTTACTCCTAGAACATTATGCCACTATTGCACCAATGGGCATATCTTGCAGCAAGTTACTGGAGTAACTTGTAGGGTTTATAGCTGGGTGAGACTGATGATTACTTTTCTCCTCTGGTAGCATGTATAGTACCTTCCAGCATTATGGAAGCTAACTAATAGGGGTGAAGCTTCCAGCTAAGTACTGGTTAGATTTCTACATATTCTATGATGTAAATATGTGGCATCTTCAGCAATACAGTCTTACCATAAAATTGTGAAAGGTAACCAATAGCATTGACAATAGCCTGTAATGTTTGGGAAGTCTATGGGACCTTATTGTCCAACAACTCAAAAAGATATAATCCATTCCTGGCACTAAGGGGTTATTTAGTAGCATGTAATTTCTAGTTGAGACAGTATGCCTCCTGTTATATGATAACTCCATTTAAACTATTTTTATATATGCACTTATTTTAGAAAGCTTCTACAGGAGTAGGTTTCCATATGGCTTTTCAGAAAGCCTTTAGTGTTAGTTAACCTCCCACCTACTACCTCCTCTGCCCTGTGCTCCCATTCCCAACCCCATTAATCCTCCTGTAAACAATGTGTTTATGGTTCTTGTACTTGCCCGGATGTATTTTTAATGTAATCTGTTTATTAATTCTGCAGAATTCCATGCATGCATAGGTTTTGATCATATTCACCCACCTGATCTTTCCCTTAACTCTTCCTAGACCTACTTCCTCCCCACTGCCTCCCAGCTTTGTGCGCCATTTTTTAATAACCCTCCAAGTCCAATTTGTGTTGCGTGCATATTCACGGGTGTGAGGCCATCCACTGGGGTCTGGTACACATACCACACCCTTAAATAAGTCTGTCTTCCCCTCCCCCAAAGCCATATGTTATATGTCAATACCTCCTCAGTTACGGGTGGGAACTCACAAGGCCCTCCCTCCTCCGTGTGGAAAGGCAACCACAGCTGCTGTGAGCTCGTGAGTGCATCAGTCCTGTCACATCCAGAAGATACTATTTCTCTCTGGTTCTCCCTGAGCTCTGCCTCTTACCATATTTCTACCCTTCTTTCAAGATATATGTTTAGCCTGAGGGTGTTGAGTGTAATACAGAAGTTCCTAGTGTAGCAGAGCAGTCCACAGACATTTAATCTCTGCACTTGGGCTAGTTGTGAGTTTCTGGATTAACCACGATCTACTACACAAAGAAACCTTTGTAATGAGCTCTGAGAGCTGCTGTACTCTACGGGTATAGAAATATGAATTTAGAAGGCAGGTTAATGCTATGTCTGTTTAGCTAAATAATAGTAGGCTCACCTCAGAGGACCTATAAGCTCCCCATCATGGGTTATGTTTCCTCCTGCCATGCTGTGCTAATTGCGGCTTATGTGTTTCACTGATGGGTAAGACTATTGAAGGATTTTTCTCCCTATTAGCCTGCATAGAATCTGGTGGTAACAAGTCAAGCCATCAAGGAGGAAGCTTTCTGCTCAGTATTGACTTGATTTCTCCATGCCCTGTGACTTAAGTGTAGGGCCTTCAGCAAAATGATCTTATCATCAAGTTGTAGCAGACATTTAAGAGCAATGGTACTTCCTTGTATTGTATTGTTTTCAGGGTCTCTGGAATACCACTGACCAACAACTCCAGGGACAGATCACACCTGGCTTTCAGTTTTTTATTTGGAAACCTCTGGTTTCTGGAAGGAGCGTTATCCCAATTAAACTCGTGTGTGTGTGTGTGTGTGTGTGTGTGTGTGTGTGTGTGTGTGCTTTTCTAACTTAGTCCAACAAAATCAAACAATGCTCTTTACATTAAAGCTGTCAAGAGAATCAGAGAGAAACACTCTCTGTTGCTTACCCCCTTACCCTGTGCCACAACACGCCCCCTAGGCTTCTAGATAAATGAACTTAAAAGTAAGTATTTCTTTTAGAGAAATATTCATTTCACATTTCAATATTACCTCACAAAAGAAAAAGAAAACACACATGACCAACCCTAAAAGCCTCTCTCCAACCTCCCACAAAGAAAGGATAAAGATAGATGATAGGGAAAAATGGTATTTTATATTCATTAATATCTGCAGGTATTTCATGGATTAGAGCTTTGAAGAGGGAGAAAGACCAGCATAGTGGCCTGCCCCCAGCATGCATCCTTATGGACAGTTAACGAAGGAGAGTGAAATCCAAACTGCACTACTCCCGATGCCACAGGGGTACTGTGACTTCCTCAGTCCCAAATCTGTGCTATTTGCACTGTATCATGATAGGTACTGATTGCTCCCAAATGGCAAGATCAGGGCGGTTTTTTACAAGAGCTGAGATTGTTACCTGGGTTTTGAAAATTACACATTTCTTGGACAAACAGCCTCCTTTTCCCTTAAAACCACACAGTTTTCTAAATTTGTCTACGGTTGAGGACATGTATTTATGTGGAAAGTCACAAGATGAAGCATTCATTTGCCAAGTTCTAACCTAATCCAGTGGAGTCAAGTGGTAGACGCGGTGGTTTGACAATTTGTGCAACCCAGATTCCAGGTAATCTTTCTCTCCTTCAACAACTCACAAACAGAAAACAACTGAAAGTCACTGTCTTCTCTGTGTCAGAGGTCTCTGCCTTCAGTGAGAATGTTATCTGGTTGAGAATATCACTAATTTGAATGGGATATGTATGATACCCCTCAGTTCTTCGTCTAACTCCCCTGAATCACATCAGCAAGGAGCAAGAGAAAGTCTAATTTGGGGAAGAGCAACTACCTACCCACTCATCTCCTCAGCGGTATTCCTGGGATGGGGCAGTCTTCTCCATTTCAGCCTCTGCATTACGACTATGAAGACCATGATCACCAGAGAGGATTTTGTTCCTGCTCTTTGGAGTTTTAATATTCTCATTTCTCCCTGATTCCTCTGAGGCATGTTAGTTCACATGCCTCACCTCCTCTTCATACATGAACTCAAGGCGCAGAAGCCCAAATGCCTATTAATGTTTCCTCTTGAACAGGCACCTGAAACGCAGTGTCCAACACCGAGTCCCCTCCTCTCGCCTCCATCCATCCAAACATCTCGCACATGAGATTCACCAGTACCTCACTGATCCTACCAGCTACAACTTCTCAATCATCACATTCCTTCTTTCCTTTCCAAATATTAGGTGACTCCATTTTTCCTTCTCTTACTTTAAGATGATTTAAGTCAGTCAACTGGTTCTCAACCAGTATATTAGTTTTCTTTGACCAAAAGCAACTTGGGGAGTCTATATGTTAAACAAGTTTTGGAGTATTATGAATTAATACAAATTAGTCCTTCTGGACTGCGCAGAATATAGCATTACCATAATATGGCTGGGCCAAGACCAAGGTATAGTTTTCAAATTTAAAAGCTGGAAGATATGACGATTAGATATTTTTTTTGTTTTTGTTTGTTTTTTGTCATCTTGACAAACTAGAGTCACTTGGATAGAGGGAGCCTCAATTGAGGAATTACCTCCAGCAGATTGGCGTTTAGGTCAGTCTGCGGGATATTTTCTAGATTGATTGATTGAGACATGAGGGCCAGGTCCACTGTGAGTGGTGCAACCCATGGGCAGGGATGTAGTAATAGTTATACATGCTATAGTTGTCCAATTACATTGCCAGTGTTTTAATCTCACTCTACGTGTAATTTATAAAATGTACTTTATCATGGGTGCAGGTATAAGAAAAGCAAGCTCTCTACATGTGTGCTACTTTGAATGAGATTAACCCCTCCAGGCTCATTTATTTGAACACTAGGTCCTCAGTTGGTGGCGCTATATGGGAGGTTCAGGAGGTGTGGTCTTGCTGGAGGAAGTGTGTCACTGGGGGCAGGATTTGAGAGTTTAAAGACTCTAGCAATCCCTGTTCTCTCTGTTTCCTGTTCATAGGCCAATATGCGAGCTCTCGGTTTGCTGCCCCAGTGCCGTGCCTGTCTGCTTGCCATATCTCCTTGCCATAATGGTGATGGACTCTTATACCTCCGAAACTGTAAGTCCAAATAAGCCCTTCCATAAGTTGTGCTGGTCATGGTGTTTAACGAGGCAACAGAAAAGTAGCAAATACAATCGGGACTGGCATGATCGGAGATTTCAGTGTTACCCACCTGATTATCTGTGTGCTTGTTTGTTTTTCTATCTGAGCATATCAGTTCCAAATGTTGCTGTGCATTTCAGGAACCTCTGCATCCCATGATGGTTGCTGCAATTCAGACACCACACTCTGCCTGGTATTATCAATGTGTTTCCGCTAGTAATTTTTATAGATACGACATTCCAAGGTTTCTACACACTCACTGTGGGTGATACTGTAATCTACTCACTTTCTTAGCAGTCTGTGAAAACCCATCCCACCTCCTCGTAATTCATATGTGACCACTACCTGCAATTAAATAACGTTTCCTGATTCTTCTCCTGGCATGGACTTCTGATGAGGTAAGAGTTGGTTCATCTCCAAAACCATGTCCTTAGATCATTTTCTAACCTCTTAGGAAACAGAAGTGTAGTCAATGGCATCATAGTTTCAGCACAGATCTTACTAATTGATTAAACAGATGCTGTTGAGATCAGAAAAAAGTAGAATATGACTTCCGTATAGTTTTACAAAGAACAGGCTGTATGTGGCGCACCTAAATATACTACAGATTGCCTAGGACCATGACTCTCTGATTAGAAGGTGGGCTCCTCAGGGGAACTAATCCATGTGGAACTAAAATCCCGGTGCAGAGAATTTAAACAAAGCTCTATATGAGTGTTATACTTTGTAAATATACCAAAAGCCTCAGAAGAGAGGACATTTCAAAATTTACCCCATGAGTGAAAAGTGTATGATTATTCTTAGAATCTTCCAAAGCCTTAGTCAGATAGAATGCTTGTTGGTGCAGAGAGCATGCTTTCTCGGTGAGTCAGATTAAATCTAAACTCTTAACCCCAACATATGTGAGTTCCGTATCCTAATCCCTGATCCCTGTAGTGGATCCAACTCTTTCTCTCTAGCAAATAACACTCACAGGTGCTCATAGTGCTTTCGGGCACCATGATAGAGGAATCCTTCTTCCGCATCTTGGATCTATTTTTTCTGAGTGCTGCTTATATCAAGGAGCTCAGGTGTGAAGCAGCGTGAGCCCCAGCCTACGTTGTTGTCATGTTGCACAAATGAGTTTTAGAGACACCACCACATGGTCTCTATTTTAAATGAAGCCAATCTCTCACTGATGGAGTGCTGGACTAACATGCACAAGGCTGGTCCCCAGCACTGCAAGAAGGAAAACAACCCAAACAAATGCAGATCTGGTGACAATATGAACAGCTATGTCGATGTGACATCAGATTGAGGTTCTTTAGTTTTACTCCTTTAGCATGGTCCAAGTCAGCCTCTCTGCTCCAACCACTTCATGCAGTTTTTCATTCCCATCTTCGTATTGTTCTCAAACAACCATAGCTCTTCTATCATGTCTCCTTGTTACCTTTCTTTACTGCATCCTGATATGAATTTCTTTAAGATCTAGCAATCCCACAAATTATAAGCAAAACTAACAACTGTTTCTTTTCTTTTTACTAAGAATGAGTAAGTACTGTTTCAATCCTGATGGTAAAGTATAAAAATAGTTTAACATATGGTATTTACTTAATGATAGCCATTAGTTCTTAAGGATGGAATTTACAACTTCTAAAGCATAAAAAAAAAAACCAAGAACTAAGAAAACCAAGAACTAACTAACCAAAGCTAATCAGTACAGCAGCACAGTGGAGAAAGGAGGAGAGAGACTGTGGCGTATGGGGATTGAATAAAGGGGCAGAAGGAAGGCCACGCCTACCAGTTCATCACAAGGGAAGGAAATGTGTTAACCTCCAGAAATAAAAATGTACCTTTGCTCTCTTCCCACCTTCCTTCTTTCCCTCCTTTCCTCTCTCCCCCTCTCCCTCTCTTTCTTACCTCCCTCCTTATCTCTCTCTGACAAGAAGAAAAACAAACCACAGTCGCATGCTGTTCATAGGAGACACACGTTTAAAATAGCAGAAAAGAATGTTCAAAGAAAATAAAAGAAGTGCTCGTATTAACATGGCACTGAGTAGAATTCGAGTCAGAAGTCTTCGATGAAGAAAAGACAGTCATTTTATGCCGACGAATGCTGTAATTTGGAATGAAAGTAACATAGAACTAAATGCTGACGTGACAGATATCCAAGTATGTAAGGTGAATGGTAATAGAAATGTAGCAAATCACTTTGAAAGCAATTGCAAGTGAGTTTATTTTTGACAAATTCAATAAGAACAAATAACATAAAATATCAATGTTTATGCAACATAAAAAGTCTTCATAAATGCTTGGAGACTTCAAAATGAGATCTTTCTCCTCAAAGGTTGGATTCTCCATACCAAAGCTCTTATGCGAAACGATACAAAAGAAGTTTCAGGAATCCTTATTCCTTAATCCTTATCCCATTACGTGACATAAAAATTGGCCTCATCATATGATTTTTGTTAAAAAAAAAAAAAAGTTTTAAGATTTTTAATTGCAGTTAGTAACTACCACTAAGTCATTTTAGAATATTAAAAGCACTGGGGTAAGCTCCGATGAGAAATGGAGCTACCGAACAAAAGGCGTTATGATCCAAATGGGAAAGGTTGCCCACAGGCTTGTGTGTTCGAAGAGTTGACCACCATCTGGTGGCGTTGTTCTGAGACACTGTGGAGCCTTTCAGACATGGGGCCTACCTGGCCGTGTAGGGCTTTACAGCCGGGACTTGTGGGTGACAGCCCAACCCTAACTTCAGGTCTCTCCTGATTGGCTACAGGAAAAGTCGTCTCGCCCTTCCACCACCACCGTGGAGGGGCTTCGTTGTTACTGCCGCGGTCAATGCCGCTACCATAAAAACTATAAGGTAAAATATATCCTTCCTTCTACAAGTTGCATCTGTCAGGTACTTCGGCCCAGCAATGGAAATGTCATTCTATTTCCTGTCCCTGTAAGGAAAAGCAGCTTGAGGAAGAAGGGCTTACTTAGACTTGCAGTTCAAGAAGAAGCAGTCCATCATGGCAGGGAAGACATGGCGGCTGGCGGAGAATGCAGGAGCAACTGATTATGTTGCATCCGATGGTCAGGAAGCAGAGTGAACAGGAAGTGGGCTAGGACGTAGAACCTCAAGGCCATTCCCAGACACTTTCACGGGTATGGATCCACCGCCCAAAGGTCCCACAACCTTCCAAACGGCACCACCAGCTGGGAAATGAAGTGTTTAAACACGTGAGCCTATGGAAGACGTTCTCAATCAAACCACGGCATTCTGCCTCTGACTCATAGGCTCATGGCCGTCCCACCATCCAAAGCACATTCATTCCATCTCCGAAAGTCCTCTATTTGAAAGTCCAAAGTCTCTTCCGATACTCAAGGCTCTTAACTGGAACCACCCATAAAATGAACATAAATAAATAAATTTATTTACGATGGCACAGAGTGAAAACTCCAAGACCAAAACGGAGAGACACGGCTATAGAAAAGAGCAGAGCAGAGCAGGGCCGAACCCTATGAGGGCAGACACTGCACCCTGTAACTCTATGCCAAGCATCTGGAACTCATGATGGAAGTATCTGGCCTCCACCGGGCTTGTAGCCTCACCTCTCCAACTCTGCTTCTGCAACACCAATAGCGTTTTGTTTGGTCTGGCTCCGTTCCATGCTGCAGCCTTCCTTGGTGGATGACCCATGGTCCTGGCATCTGAAACAAAATGCGGTCTCCATTGTAACTTAGGCTTCATCTTCACAACTTCGCACAATGCTCTCTTAGGGCCTCCTTTAAGGGACTCCTGCCCCGCCACACATCTGGCCCCAGTGGCTTGATGAAACTGTGGAACAGGTGAAATTGTGGAACAGTGTATGGAACAACACACACACACACACACACACACAGAGGCTTATATTTTTCATGCCTGCAAAGCCAGTATCATGTTGGACATTGCTGCTGCTGTGTTGTCAACTTGAGATGCAGCCTGCTCCCCTTAGATCACAGTTGAATCAGCTTCAGTGCTGACCCTGGGGACGGCAGGGACCCTCTTCAGTGGTGTCCTCAGGTTCAGCCTTCTCCATTCAAACAAGGTTGCCTTTGCACAATATGGAATCTTCGATGAGTGGTGTATTACTCCCAGGATACCTTTCTGTTCAGGTTCCCTGTCAACAGCGTGGATCCCGTTAACAAACACAGCTACTCTGGGACCTTCTTTGTGGGTAATTTGAAGCTCACATTCTTTTTCTCACCAAACTGCACATTTTTTCATTTATTCTTGCCCCCCCCTTTGTGATTTCACTCTCTGTAGAGCCTGGGTGGCAGGGCTGTGCTATGACAATCGTGTGAGCTGATTGCTGTCCTAGCTGGAAATGTCCTCTGCCAAGCAGATTAGCACATTAATTGTAAATCCAGCCTCACTCTTGTGAGAATGCAGGCAGTGTTTCTCAACCCGTAGGTCACTATCATAGGTAATTCATCCAGCAAGGGCTTCATAAAACAAGGAGACATTCCATAGACATAAGCCTGCAGACCTCAGCAGAGGGAAGGGCATTGTGGCAGGATCCATCTTCAACTGCTGACACCCCCAATGCCTTGTCCTCTAGAGTTCTATTCAATCAAACCCCCTTCTTCCTGATCCAAAAGATCTAGTTCCACAATAAAAGAAAGCTCATAGCTTAACTTCTACCACAACCCTGCAGCAACCAAACTACGTCACCTTTATGGTGGGAAAGCCCAAGGCCCAATGGGAGCGATGCACTCCCATTGTTGCCCGAGGCTGGGGTGAGTGCCTGAGAGCTCCTCAACACCTTCAGAGGAAGCAGTCCTTTAACAGAAAGCAGCAACCATTTGCATCTATAAAGCAGGCCTTTTCTGCCAGCACCTCAGGCTGCTGCCTGCACAATGGTTATCTTTAAAGGTACAGGGGTATACACACAGCAATTCATAAATACAATATCTGGAGATATGTTCAAATACTTTCCAACAGGTCACTATCCCTTTGGGGGTTGAATAACCCTTTCACAGGGGTTACCTAAGACTATCTGCACATCAGATATTTACACTGTGATTCATAACAGTAGCAAAATTACAATTATGGAGTAACAACAAAAATCATTTCATGGTCGATGGTCACTGAGAGGACCAGCACCCCCTAGTGGTGGGCTACACTGACCTCTTCACTTCCTGCTCAAAACTCACTTTCCCAGAAGCCCCTTGTTTCCCCCACCAGATTTAACAAGCCAATCCAGTATTCAGATCCTGACCAATCAGAAGGATCCCCTAGTCACTGCCTGTTTTGTTTAAAATGCCCATGTGGCCACCTATAGGGCCACCATGTTTTTGTTTTTGTTGTTAATTGGCTAGCCCTGGCATGCCAGAATGTAACCCTCAGAAATAAACTGCTTTAAATGGCCATATGTACACCTCAGTGTCTACTGTTTTGTGGACCCAACATCGCTATAACATAAGGAACTGTACTCAAGGGTCACAGCATTAGGAAAGCTGAAACCCACTAAGCTAGAGTTTTTTCCAGAATGTAATCTGAGTTGACTCAAGCTCATGCCCCAGTAGAGTCCTCATTCTTCTCTGAAACTTCATCGGCCATGCCTCCAGGGCCCACATTTTTTTCTTGTCCTTCTGGGCTTCCACACTCGCATCAGAATGACCTGACAAGCTCTGTTTTGTCATAACTTATTGTGATGATGGATTTGATCAGCGACGCTGCTTGGAATGCAAACCATAAAGCCTGTTTTAAGGCGTCTTGATCCCACAGGTGAACACGTCCAAAGATGTGAGAACCACACAGTCAGGTGTATCAAATCAGCGACACCATTTCTAACACTAATTCTTTTTATTAGCTATTTTTCTCCTTGTTATGACAAAAATCCTGTGGAAAAGTAACTTCTTAAGGGAGCGAGGGCTTATCAAGGGGATACTGTCCATCGAAGCATGGAAAACATGGCAGTGGGTGGAGAATACGGGAGCAAGATGCCAGCCAGTCACATTGCATCCACAATCAAGAAGCAGAGAGAGAAGAGGAAGCAAGGCAGGGAAATAAAGCCTCAAGGCTATACCCAGGACCCACTTCCTCCAGCAAGACTCTATTTCCTAAAGGTTCTACAACCAAGGGTTCAAACATGTGAGCCTACTGAAGACATGTCACAAACCAAAGCAGTAACTAACATAAAAACAGAGCAGCCCTCAAAGGAAAATGTGGAGTCCCGAGTACTCTATTGATAAGTAAGAATGAATAAAAATGTCTGATTCAAAAGCTAAAAAGACATTAGGCAAGGAACCTAATCTCCTATTCCTTTCTTTTGCAAATGTCAAACTGAATTAAAATTCCTACTATTGGCAAGTATATGAGAGGAGAAAGTATCATTGGTAATGATACAAATGGGTACAACCCTCTTGGATCGCAATCTGCTGGTAACCAATCATAATCCATATCAAGTCTTCACTTTCACATTTGTCCTAACAATGGATTTGGTCAGAGATATAGTTTGGTGTGTAAACTAGAAAGCCTGTTAAACAGTTAAATTTTTAACTGGAGGAAAAGAACTAATATCAAGAACAAAAGAGTGAGACAACACTGTTAAATGATTCAGGGACCTATTATTATAGTTATTATGTACCATGGTTACAGTGACATTTCTACTGGAGCCAGGACTGCAGAGGGGAATTTTTGTTATCTGTATCCGTAGGATTTTCAGCATTAATCCCTGCCCCTTACACACCCTGTACACTCTACTTCAGTCTCTTTAATAATGACAGAAACAGAAGACAGAACGTTCTTCTTCTGTACACTTTCCCATCTTATTATCGGGCTTGTCTTAGCCGAGAAGTCTCCAAACCCATAAGCGTGTGTCAGTGACTGTAGCTTCTTACACATCAGTTAATACAAGGAAGGATGTGATGCGGTCTGTCCTTTAGTTTCTTCCCTTGCCAGGACAACTATGATGCTAACTATTGTGTTAGGCTTCTTTTTGGTGGCAAGTGTCCATGCAAAACAGCTTAAGGGAAGAAAGTCTTCTGACTCACGGTTTCCAAGGTCCCTCACTGCAAGAATTCATTGGAGAAGAGTATCTCACATCATGAAAGTCAGGAAGCAAAGAGAGAAAGTGCCTGCACTCTGGTATTTTCCTCTTTTACCCCAACCAGTCCCACACCCTACAGGACGATGCTCACATTCAGGGTGGGTCGTCCCCTGTTATTAATCTTATCTAGAGTTGCCTTCAGTCATATCCAGAGATATCATTCACTAACTCCCTAGACGTGTATCCAGTCCAGTCACACTGACAATCAAGATTAATCGTCATATCCATTGGTAAAACTTAATGGAAGGCCACAAGACATCATTTCAATTTGTTTATGCCTTTGCCACTAGAATCCCAATGACTCCTGCTCAAGTCCACTTTTTTATTTTCAGTCTCATTATCTGGCAGGTCTTTGATTGATTGGTTCACACTATAGCACCCTTATCTCCAAAAGTACTTTCTTTAGACCAATGACAGTTTTTTAGGGAATAAGGTGGATCTATTTCTTTATTTATTTTAGGTATCTTAGAATTTGAACAAAAGACATATTCTAGTGTTGTCTAGCCTGAAAAAATACCATACCATCTGCATGCAAACACTGGAAAGCTGCGAAGTATGCTAATTTCACAGCAGAAATTGTCAATAGATAGATGGATAATAGATAATCACGGTGGTTTGAATAAAAATGGTACCCCTAGATTCCTATATTTAAATGTTTAGGGAGTGGCACTATTGAAAAGATAAGGGGGTGTGGCCTTGTTAAAGGAAGTGTGTCATTGGGGGTGGGCTTTAAGGTTTCAGAAGCCCAAGCCAATTCCAGTGACTCTCTCTCTCTTCCTGTTGCATCCGGATCTGGATGTAGAACTCAGGGCTACTTCTCCAACACCATATGTACCTGCATTCTGCCATGCTTCCTGCCATGCTGATAATGGCACTAAACCTATGAAACTTGTAAGCAAGTCCCAATTAAATACTTTCCTTTGTAAGAGTTGCCATGGTCATGGTGTCTCTTCACAGCAATAGAACACTGACTAAGACAATGATGAACAGATGATGATCAAAATAAGTAGATATATATGTACATACACAGATGATTGACAGATGATAGCTAGGTCATTGATAGATGGCTGATAGATGGTAGACAGTAATAAAGCAAACTCACGTAAGACAGTAAATTAGATCTCAGTACTTGTAGTTTTTTCTCAAATCCCCTGTGGTGTCCTATTATCTTCCTCGAGTAAAGATGTGATTAAATAAATATAACACTGATAAATGAGCTTGCAAATGGTATGAGAGGTATTTGAGATTATTCACAGATTTTTCTGATGATACAGATGGATGCCCGAAAGGCTCCATCGTGCTGACAGATATGTGCTTCTATCTGGCAAACTCCTTTGTCTTCGATAACATTTCATTCTGTACCTCTGCTGGCTCTAGCAGTGGGATTCTTAGCTGTCTCAAGCCACCTTCCTTTAGTTTTCTGCTCTACTGCCAGAAAATTGAAACCACATAACTTGTAAAGGAAACTCTGGGCAAAAACCAAATAGGATTCACAGAGCACGTACTTATTCTGAAAGGATGGTGTTTTCACCAGTGATGCTGCCCAGATTTCTACTTGCTGCTGGGAACATCAGGCTGTCTCTTGTCAAAACCAGAAGTGGAAGAAGCCATTTGCTTATACATCACTCCCTGGCTGAATGACACTTTCCACAGGAAAGCATTGCAGATATGGATTGATCAGGAGAGATCAAGATATCTGTGGCAGACAGTAATATTTTAACTACTGATACCATGGCTCACACGTGTTAATCCAGCACTTGGGAGGTTCAGGTTAGAGAATCACCACAAGTTTAAGACCATTCTAGGCTGCAAAGTGAGACCCCTTCTCAAAGAAACAAACAACCAAAAGAAAAATCTTTTTATAAGTAAATGTTTTACGTGTTTTTGGAGGGACGCAATTGAGATTGTCGATGGGTTTACTTTCATCCACTTGCAATGATTTTCCAAGAAGGAGACAGAAAATGGGGTTAGGGGAGGCAAGAGCCATTGCCTGGATCAAAGTTTTCTTCTGTTCTTCCTCTCAATCTACCTGATAAGAAAAAATAAAGTCAAGGTAAAGACTCTCCATCATAAACCCCTTCTGAAGGAGGCAGAATAGAAAAGGAGAATAAAGCACAAAGAGACCGAAAGGGAGGGGTGGGTGGAGAAGATGACCAGGATAAGCCCACCTTCCTGTGGGATGCCTGTGACCAAGGCTTCTCGCCAGGCTTCTTAGAAGAGTAGCTTTACAGTTCATAAAGGTGCAACTACACAGATAGAGACGGGAGTTTTCAGGTGAGAAAAACGGGGATATGGGGAGACGTCGGGAAGGAAGGCTCTGTGGGGCTCCCTAAGGTACAGTGTGTGTGCACAGCAAGCTTGTCCACCCCTGGACAGCTGCCCCCTCATGAAACTCTCTTCACCTCCCTTCAAAAACCACTATCTGCCTCTAGGAGCCAAGCCAACCGATGGAATTTCTTAGGAGAGCTCTGCAATATACCTCATATTCTTAAAGACTTGAAGTCAATTTTCCACACTAGGAATTCCTGGTCCTTGAAACCTACTTGATATCAAAGAGCCTTTTCAACAAGAGATGAACTGAAAAACAGTTTGTAGCTCTTTTTGCTCTGCGTTTTCTTTTTTCTCCTGTCTTCCAAGAAGTTAAACCCCTGCCAATCCAAAGGAAATGGCAAATATGGGCCCTAAATCTTCAGACCAAGGCTTGGGAATTTAGCTCTTCTAAGCTTTCATAAAAAGTAATGGGAGCAGAGCCTCTCATCACAGGAAAGGCCTTTAATGGTCCCACCTCTGTCTTTAAATCGGTCATAACCAGTGCTTAGGTATGTACCTAAATGTGACGTTTCAAACAATGGGTCTCTTAATCTCCAGCGTGTGTGTTCTGTGATATGAAACCTAACATTTTAAAAAGTTACCATGTGTTATAATACACAGCCATGTGCGTGTGTGTGTGTGTGTGTGTGTGTTTAAAACATTCCTCACATTCCAGAATGCTAATTTGAGGCTAAATGGGAAAAAAAAATGGCTCTTTAACTCCTTCACTGAAAGAAACTTATTTGAACTTCTGTTAACCTTGACTGCAGTGTTTAGATCAATTCATCAAAAATATTTAACAACTAAAGAAGTCAGATGAAGACAGAGAGCTAGTGTTTGGGACAGACAGAAGTCGGTGCCCATTCAGCTCTGGCCTCCAAAAGTTGACTGACAGGGGCGTGGTGGGAAAGGGTACACCCAGGTGGGATGCCTGAGGAGCCAGGCTCCCTGAAGGGTGACAGATCTGGCCACAGCCAGCAGGATGAGGTTCTAACCATGATCCTTCCAGGAATGCTTCCCAGTTGAGAACAGTCTTTGAGTAGGTAATTTGAAGTTACAAGGTTGTATTTCTGGATTTCTTTTTTCCTTCTTTCCAAGGCCTAATGATGTCACCCCTCATTCTTTAACCAGAATTTTACATTTTTAACATCAAGGTCCCTGGAAGAAAATATACGCTGCTTTTTTCCATTTTACAAAGCCCCAGTGGAGAAAGGAAGTGGGTAAAGGACTCAAGGGAAATTTTCTTTTAAAACTCAGTGATTTCCTTCGTAAGATGGCTCCCCCAAGTTAATCCAAGCAACTTGTTATTTGAAAATCCACGCTATATTTTTTGGAGGGGTAGTACTGCCTTTCTTAAGTTCTCTATTGAGAGAGATTGAAGTGTTCAAATGTTATTTCCCCCCTTTTCCTTCTCTTATCCCAAAGTAGATGTTCCCTCACGCCAATCAGGAAATCATCAAATACCCTACACTGTGTGAGTACATTCTTGAAATGTGCTCGGTAAACTCCACAGTGCTTACTCGCGCATCACCAACCGAGGGTAAATAATACTTAAATAGTATCCCACTTTCTCAGCCAGGAGGGCAATTTCTCCTCCAGAATCCCCTTCCAATTTGACTTTATTACGCTCAGCAATGCCGTCGGCAACGTCAAGTGTGCTGTAAAATTGGAATTGTATCATAGTTTGTGTTCATTAGTAACCTTGCTTTCGGAAAAGCTTTAGAACAATTTCACTCCTGTGGCTTAAACAAATACTTTACTACAATTTCTATAGCAACCCTGAAGCTGGGGAAGGGGGCAGGGTGCCGTGAGCCCCTCCATATGACCAGTGTTCCCAATTGTCTCCAGAGCAGCTTGTTACACCATTTCGTGTATTAACGACCCACACCGTTAGCTGTCCTCATAGCTTTCAGCCAATAGACTGTTTTAATCTCTCAAGACTATAACTAGGCTTTAAAAAACAGAAATTAAAAAAGCATTAGTGTATCAATCATATCACTTGAAAAAATATAGAAGATTGATGGATCTGAGATGGAGTTTCTAAGACAAAGACAGGCTGGGAAGCCCACAGGGGAATGGATGTTTATCATAAATCCAAGTTGAGTTAATTGAAACAATCTAGGGACGGTTTTTAAAACCAGCATTCATCAGAAGTTCCACCATTGTCTTTCACAATGGATTCATTTGCCAGTGCTCTCTTTGGATTACTCTCCTTCAGGGACCAGCTTTAGCCAATTAAAAATGATTTATTGCCCTGGGGTTACAGGATAGGCACTTTGGAGAGTTCATGCATGTGAATGAACATGCCAAGATTTTCGTCTGCTGGTCACTGACATTTTTTCCAGAGTTCTCTCACCTGATTGGCTGACCATGAGAGTGCAAGCCATTTCAGAGTTTGTTATAATCAACATAAATGCCTATTGATTGTTCAAACCAAGAGTGTACTCCCTGGGTCAACCTCCGGAACCACAGCTCTCTGCTTACCCCACATACACACACCGGGCTCCCTCTGGGGTTCTGAACTGTCCATCAGTTCCTTCCTCAATTAATACCAGGAGTGAGAGACCCTTCAAAATTTGAATTATTTGTGTGCTTTGTAGCTAATACATAAGTGGTTATGGATTACAATGTCATATATTCTGTTTCAAATCTTTTCTTTTTTTAATGAAACATGGATGGAAAACAAAATTCTTAAGTACAAATGGTTCTTCTTCTAGAAGAGAATGAACCATACCAATAACTGAACTAAAAAGAATTCAGAGGCCGAGGTGGCCCCCAGCCTTCCTTTTCTGGTGGGGGTGCCGGTGTCGAGCGATGATGAAGAACTTCATTATCACAGCTCTGCGGTCCAGGGGTCCGCTATAGTCCGTGCAGGTCTTGGGACAGCCACAGTTGTGGAATGCTGCAAACAGAAAACCGGCTCGAGGTGAACAGATGTCCCCTGGAGACGATTGAGCCTGCAGTACGAGATACTGGAGCCTGTTCTGCTTCTGGGCACGCAGCGGTTTGTGGGTGTGGATATCCGGGTCCGTATGAAGAAGGGTGCTAGTCATGTGGCCCGAATTTATGCTATCCGACACTTCGTCTCCAAAGCCCTGGTGGCTGACTACCAAAAGTATGTGGATGAGGCTTCCAAGAAGATCAAAGGTACCCTCATGCAGCATGATGGGACCTCCTTGTAGCTGACCCCCATCGCTGTGAATCCAAAAACAGTTTGGCATCCGATATCGGGAATCCTCCAGATAAGCCCATCTCAAGGATCAGGTTTTACCTTGGCAATAAACCCTAGGATTTTAATGTTTAAAAGAAAAATGAAAAGAATTCAGAAAACCAACCCCTTAGACACTCGACATATTTTTAAAAAATGAAAATGATCCTGTCTGAAATATTTAGGTTCCCCCTACTGTAGGAGCTCTTCTCTTTCTGCCATTGATGTTCACTCCATTTCTCACTGTCTGAAGATCACTGCTAAACTCATCAAATTTTACTTGGGCTTCTGCAGTACCCATCTGCCTCGTTTCTTATTCTTTCCCTCCACCAGAACATTAGTGTAGCAGAAACTGTTCTAGAATATTCCATTCAAATAATTCTAATATCCCCCTTACAGACAACCTGAGAATGTTACACATAAGTCTCTGGAGACACAGCAGAGAGAGAAGATAAAAATGTCAGGGCTATTTTTTTTCTCTGTGACTGCAACCCAAGGATGCACCTTTGGGTCACTCAATAGATGGTGAACCCCTGTTCCAAGCACAGATACCTTTATATGCTTCATAGAGGGGCAAAAGAGCACTTGAGATGGCATCCTATCTACTTGGAAATAGTCAGAAATAGTGACTTCTACCAAAAGACCCTCCAGGGCCCCATCTTATTCTACCAACAGAGGCAGCTGAGTCTGACTGCTTGGTAAGTGTCTAAGGCCATCTCTTTACAGTGGAGTAAACTCTGCTTAAGTTGTTACTGTCTCACAACCTCTAACAAATTCATAGGAGGTAGGTATGATGATAGATAACCCAATCATAAGCTTTTCAAAGGAGGAGACAAAATGGTATACATGACTTAAACCAGACACAAATCCAAGTGGCCGTCCTGATTTCTCTTCAAGCCTTAGATTCTGTTATTCCCTCGGTGAACTAACCCTAACTTCTCATCGAATTTCTCAGCTACTCGTTAGGGTGTGTTCACACTTCATCTCTTCCTTTGCCTGTATCTCCAAACTGGATATTCCAGAATTTCTAGAATCTGTCATATTACAAGCCAAACTAGAGAGGAGAGGAAAGGGGAGGGAAAGAGGAGGGAAAGGAGAAGGAAAGGGAGGGGAGGGGAAGAGAGGGGATGAGAGGAGAGGGGAGGAGAGGAGAGGAGAGGAGAGGAGAGGAGAGGAGAGGAGAGGAGAGGAGAGGAGAGGAGAGGAGAGGAGAGGAGAGGAGAGGAGAGAGAGCCTTTCTGGAACTTTTGTAGGTGGCCTTATCTTTACAGTCCTGTTGGTCTGACAGTCACCATTTGTCTTGGTATAAGAAGGGATTGTGCTTTCCTGCAGCGCTGGGGTGGTGTGAAGACAACTAGAGGACGCAGTAGCTATGTACAACCATTGGCCTGAGAATTCCTGGGGATGTGTTGATGGGGACCATCCCGAAGCTGGATTTTGATTCTGATCTGGAAAAGAATTCAGGTTTTTAAAGTGATTGCTTGTTTGTTTTTGTTTTTCGTTCTTTGTTTTTGTTTTTTTTTTTCCTCTGTAAACGTGAAGACTGCCCCGGGTTTCTTTCAAACAGCAAGCCCTCAGTTTCTCCTTCTGAGACAACGTTCCTGAGATGACGTTCCTCACATCTGTGTTGGTTTTTTTTCAGAGGTCAGTGTGTTTTCATGTTTTCGTGTGCTTCCCACGGTATTTTGAAAAGGACACAAAGAGCATAAAACCATTTGTTCGGACAAACATCCCATCGACAACTCTCCACACAGCCTCTTGCTTTGCGAAGCGGCATTCTGAACTCCAAGGAGAGCGGAAAGCTTGGTGTACCGCCGGGGTGCGGCTCTGCC
Source organism: Cricetomys ansorgei (assembly GCA_026225945.1). Taxonomy (NCBI): domain Eukaryota; kingdom Metazoa; phylum Chordata; class Mammalia; order Rodentia; family Nesomyidae; genus Cricetomys; species Cricetomys ansorgei. Next base: position 4,651,403 of record JAMJFZ010000271.1, on the reverse strand, counting down.
TCGGTTAGGCTCAGTTGCAAGAAGATTCTGATCTTGTCGAGTTGCAAATAACACACTGAATGTATTTCTGTTCACCGTGTTGACCAATTATATGAAAGTCTCCATCCCACTGGCTATGCCAGCTCCCTTATTAAATTTTCAATTTTCATACAGTTTCGTCCATAATCAGACAATTATAACTCTAGAGTTCATGTTTTTCCAACTTTCCAGTTTTTTTTTAAGCTACTGTGGATATGCCCTGTTAATGTGCTTGCCAATTCAAAACCCTGGGCTCAGAGACAAGGGGGAGAGGAGGCTCTTTCGCTTTGGCTCCCAGAGCGGTAACAAGAGTGCCACGGGTTTCCTGTGACTGTGTCCCTGGCTTCCTGCCCCTGTGCAGGACAACTCAGGTCCTGGAGAACACCCACCTCTCAGAATCCTTGGCTTTGTGTGCAAAACACCAATGCAGTGGGACTCTACTTGCGCCTTTTGTAGTGCTTAGATGAAAGAGTAGGTAGCCCCTGATTGCTTTGTTGGCCTCTCAGTGTTTCTTGGTGGCCCCTGCAGTCATAAGAAGACAATAAGAAAGCTTAGGAATCAGTTGCTTCTTGGGGCCAGGCCTTGGGCTGCATTCTGGGGATTAAAAGCATGAGAGCCTTTGTGCTTAAGGCAAGCACTATTTACTAAGAGGAACATGGCCATAAGCAGATAAGCCTGCCTTCGTTGCCCATACAGAACAAGCTAGAGGGTATGCTTACTAAATGATTTAGCCATATTATCTAACGGCATAAGAGTACTTCTGGGAAGGGCACCCAGCACACTGTATATGTTTGCTTACATCAATTTAAAAAAAAAAAAAAAAACTCAGCCTGGAGAGATGGTTCAGTAATTGAGAGCACTGGTTGCTCTTCCAGAGGATCAGGGTTCAATTCCCAGCACCCACTTGGCAGCTCACAGCTGTCTGTAACTCCAGTTCCAGGGGATCTGACACCCTCACACAGACATATATGCAAACAAAACATCAATGTACACAAAATAAATGAATCATTTAAAAAAAAAAAGTAACGTTCAAAATCAGGGTAAACAAGACAGTCTTGGAGACAACTCTGAGCCCATTTATGAACATATAGCTTTGTGTATGAAGCCTGAGAGCCTGTCCTAACAGAAGCCGATGAGCAAGAGTCCCTGTCACATGAGCTTTACAGGAAAAGAGTACTTAGGTGTACCGGTGAGATGCAGACGCGTGCTGCCTGTGTGGACGGCATGTCACAGCTAAGGGACATGCAGTCCACACACTACAAAACTGCACAGACAGAAGTAAATAAGACCCAGCCATTCATGCTCTTGAGCGTGCTGTCTCTACTGTGATCTTGTCACGCATGCGGTGGATAGAGAGCTCAGCCCTGAACCCTCAGTAGAGAATGCGGTCTATTCTACTAAAATTCTTTAAACCATCTCTTGGCGATGAGAATAACACATAGATAGGTGAGCCTCACTAATCCCTAACGGGTGACTCCAAGAGGAGGAATCAGCCCCTGAAAGAACTCAAACTCCTCCCAGCTCACTGCGCACTGGGCTCTGCAGGTCTGCTCAAATGTGTACAATTTCGCGAAGTGTGATGATAGTCCCCGGAGGGTCCTTGTACGCATTCCCCATTCTGTGCAATAGAACACTCACTTACAATTTCCTTCCTGGGCAGCCTTGGAGGCTTGGAGAAATTGTAAATATTTAGTTCTTGAAGTCAAAACTACCCAATTTCGTTCAAAATATCTCTCTTTGGGAAACTCTCAAACATCTGTTTAGAACATCTTCGAGCCAGTTCCTAGCCTAACACAAACTATAAAACACACACACACACACACACACACACACACACACACACACACACACACACAAGAGAGTGATAGCATCTGCAAGAGAATAAGATACATGGAAGATCTGGATGGAGTGGGCCATGGTCTGGAACACAGATGTAGCAACTGGCATGCTTGGGGGTGGGGGAGCACTCAAAGTGTCTTCATCAATTGGGCACATTATTCTTCCCATAAATAAGAGGTTTAGATGTAGAGTGGTTCCAGAACAGATTGATTCAGCGATCCACAAGAGCTCAAATATTTGCAGCCTTTTTGCTGTGTCTTCCATCATGAGCCATCTCCCACCACCACCACCACCCCCTTCTTTCATCCTCATGACTGCCTGCTGGCTACAGAGCCTTTGAGTGACACCTTCGGGTGACATATTCCACCCGTCCTCATGCAGAGGGGGAAATCAGAAGACACTGCTTTCTTCTAACCTATTTTTTCATAGTACATACATACACCTTTCTAGAACCCGTAATATGAAATCATCTTTGTCTTTTTCTTCATTTTCTTTGTTATTAATGTGGGTGAGGTGTGCAAGTGGAAGTCAGAGAATGGCTTTTAGGAGTGAGTTCTTTGCCTCCACAGCGGGCTCCAGGGGTTGAACCTAGCTCATCGGGCTAGCAGAGCAGGCCCTTCCACCCCCTGAAACATCTAGCCGATGTCCTATTGGAAGCACTGTGCCTGAAGGACATTCCTAACCAGTTAGTAGCAAAATGCTGACATTACCAGTTCGGGTTTCGGTTAATCGTGCTTAGCATCCTAGGACTGGGGAATGCTGGAAATTCTTGACTGCCCGTATTAACTACTCGTTTCGTTGCTTAGGAAGAATATCTGACAAAAACAACTTACAAGAAAGGCTTTATTGGGCTTATGTTTGAGAGTATTGCCCATCACGACGGGGAAGCCATGCTGACAGGAGCTACACCTAATTATGCTGCATCCAGTCAGGGAGCAGAAACTAATGGATTTCCAGTGTCTGAAGAAAGACAGTGGGCTGAAATCGCTGCTGGGTAGGCAGTGCCTATCACACTGGGCTACAGGTGCTTTGACTTGTCTTGATGAAGCCTTCCCAGTGGCTGCCTTACAGGCAAGTGAAGAAGGCTCTTATACTAACCATTAAGATGTTCCTCATACAGCATCATGGTCGCCCTGCCTATATTCAAATTCCAACTCTGGCATTCAAAAGACTTTAGGCAACATACCTATCCTTCCTGAGCCTACATTTCTACACATGCACAACCTCAGAAAAAATACCATAACCTACCAGAAACTACGTATAAATTAAACAACGAGTATACAGCGACTCACTGAATAGCACTGTCCTGTTTTTAACATAATTTCACGCCACAAGCCAGGTCGTGATACTGAAAGGATTTAAGAATTCTCCTTTCCATACTTCACAAAGGCAAATCAAAGAAAATCCTCAAAAAAATGCAAGGCCATCAAAAAGTCTGGAGGTGGGGACCGGAAGGCAGCACGGTATACTCTGACCAACGAACGTGCCGCAGAACCAAGCGGGCACTTGACATTGAAGTTCATGTTAGACTTTGGGCACATAACTGATTAGTCCAGTTCAGGAAACAAAGCAGAAAAAGCACATGTGGCAATCAACCACCGATTCAATAAAGATTTACTTGGCTCTCTGGAAAATACAGAAGAGCAGGGTTGCATTTGAAATCAGACGCGTGGGGATCCAGCATTTCTCCCTGTAGCCTTTAGCTATCACCCTCCTCTCTGCTCATTTGGTGACTGCATCCTATAAAAACTCTTGGAGTCAAATCCTAGTGCCTCCCCTTTCCTCCTCTTAAGTCATCGCCAGGGACACAGACAATGAGTAGGAATTCATATGCGCGACTTTAAAATTAGTTACACCTTACATAAGACACAGAACATTCCATCCAAGCCCTGTCAATTCTGAAAACTAAAAGATCTCGGTGGCTATAACCGGTGACTTTAGAGCATCATATTCCCAATCTTTACCATATACTCAATGTGAATATTTATTATAAAAACATCCTATTTATTTGTCTACATGATCACATTCTGCCTTTAAAAGGACTTGGCACCTGCAGAAAGTGGCCTCAAATAGTTAGCCAACCAGAAAAGACTGAGTGGCTTCAGTGTGTTCTGCTGGCCATCTGATTTCAGCCCTGGGACCAGCATTTTCCACCTCTGACGTGTAACCCACACAGATTAGAATTTTAAATGACACACATAGATTTAACTTGTATTTTCACTTGGAACCCACTCGAAGGAACTTTGTATACGACGACACTCAGTTTTCTTTCTAGATGTGAGTTTGCCAGGTGAAGATAATGAGGAAAAAAAAAAAAACCTTCTAGGTGCGATGTGTGTGGATGCTTTGCCTCTGGGGCCTGGGCTGTTCTTCCATCATCACAGACAGATCGACTCCAAGGGCACCTATCAGCATCCGGGGAGGCCAGCTCTACACCAAACTCAGGGGATAGGTGCTATTTAGTATGTAGGGGAGTAGATAAGAATCTTTCATTTTCTGTGGGGAGGTAGCATTCAAAAAGAAAATTGTGTAAAAATTCAGAACAATCTGAAGGAAAAGAAAAATCCCTCACACAATACTAGTCAGGGCAAGAATTGAAAATGACACCATCTAGCCTGTTCATGCTTTGGAATGTCAAAGGGAAAGATCTGTAATGATTCTTTGGCTTTTCTTTAAAAGAAATTTCTTTCTTACTTCTTTGTGCTGTAAGGGAAAAGAGACACTAATAATTAGGAAACCACAGAGGAGAGTGCCTTCTCTCAGTTAACACAGCAGATATGCCACCCAAGACCAGAACTGCTGCTGTCTTCACAGGGCGCACACATTTTCCGCATTGCTCCTTTGAAGCTGCAGACCTGAGGGAAGACGTAGGGGGTTGTCACTTGAAGTGCCTTAGGGACAACCAGAAGAGTCTGAAGGATATTATTCAGTCACCCTTATTGTTCAGTGCAGAGAGGGGGTAAGTACAAATGCAAGTGATCAGGTCTTGGCTGAGATCTGGACAGGGAGCAGTGTGTGGCTGAAGGCTTGGCTTTACAAACAAGTGTAGGAAATAATGACTGTATGGGAAAATAAACCATGTGCATAATAATAAACAAGTTGTACAGAAGTGCACACATCTTATACAGGATATCATTTCTCTTTCATGAAAATGGGCGTTTTCTTCCCTTTCACAGTCAGATTCCCCAGACCGTACGAGTTCTATGGGGGTGGAGGGCGTGTCTCGGATAGGCACATGCCCCGGAACCTAGCAAGTGCTCTGTGAAATTTAAATTAGTTATAAACTCGCAGTTCTGTGGATGTATTTGGATACAACAAATAGGATGAGAGGGCAGCTTGTTTCCAGTAATCTCAGCCAGCTTGTGTTAAGGGAGAAAGGAAGACAGAGGGGAGAAGAATGGTGTATATACAAATCTGCAGGCACATTTAAACAGACAGAGGGCACTGGAATGTGGGCTCCATAACCACTACAGAGCAGGAGGCAGCACAGAGCAAAGCAGGCAAGCATGTGCAAGAAGTACTGCAGGCGAGGGAGGAGAGTAGGAAATACAGGAGTCAGGGCCCTCCGGTGTATGTACGCACAGATGCAGCAAGTGCATTTCCACAGGGTCAACAGGGTCAAATAGACATGGTGGTCATTTTACAGCCTACCTTAGTTGAGATGACAAAGCATTCTTTAAAAACCAAGGGGTTCCGGAAGAATCAGCCAGAAACTATCAATAGAATTAGGAACTAGTGTGATTGACTTCAAAAGTAAGCATATAAAAGCAATGGCGTCCATGGGCCTAGAGAAATGGTTAGGTAAGAACACTTGTGGTGCAAGAATAAGGATCTGAGTTCGAGTCCCCAGAACCTGTGTAAAAAGCTGTGTGTGGCCATGTGTATGTCTGTAGCTCCCATGCTGTGAATGTGCGGGATCTGGACAATCACTGGGGCTTGATGGACCACTGGCCTAGCTCCGGGTTCCATGAGACAACCACACACAAGGAAATAAGGCAGAGAGTGATCCAACAGGGTACCCAATACACTCCCTGGCTTCTTTCTGTGTGTGCGCAGGTGTTCATAAACACACACACACACACACACACACACACACACACACATACACACGCATATGCATACACACACAAATAATCTTTTAACCAACAGTTTTCACTGGAACTGACAATTCAAACTTTTTCTTTTTTAATGTGTCTATGTGTGTGTGTGTGTGTGTGTGTGCATGCGTGTGCTGAGTGTGTCACTGTGTGTGTGTGTGTGTGTGTGTGTGTGTGTGTGTGTGTGTGTGTGCATGCGTGTGTGGTGACCAGAGCACAGCGTTGAATGCCATCCTCTCAAATGCTGTCTGCTTACCTCTGGATGGTACCTCTCAGGGTCCCAGTGCTCACCAATTAGGCTAGACAGCTTGACCAGCAAGTTCCAGGACTCCCTCCTTCATCCCCTAGTTCCAAGTGTGTACTGCCTCCATCCCACACTCGATGGGTTCCAGGGACTGGACTCAGGGCCTCCTGATAACCAAGCAGGTGCTTTACTGATCATCTCCCAAGACACCAAAATAATTTGTTTTAAAATACCCAATTCACAATAGTTATGAAAATCACACATAAAAACAACAACAACAACAAAAAAAACAGTACCAATCCAAAGGAAATTTTACTAAAAAACAGAATAAATAGAGACATATACCATAACCTTAGTTTTTTTTAAAAAAAAAAAAAAAAAAAAAAAAAAACAACTCTATAGTTTAATCAAGTAAAGAGGAAACTTCCAGAATGGGAGAAAATCTTTGCCAGCTACATATTTGGCAGAGGAGTTATGTCAGGAATAAATAGGAAACTAAAATAATAATAATAATAATTTTTAAATGGGCTATGGAGCCAATCAGAGAATTATGATCAGGAATCCATCTCGCCCAAGTCAGAATGGCCATCAGCAGAAACACAAATGCTGGACTGGGCCAAGACGTAGGAGAACTTCCCTGCATTGTTCGTGGAGTATAAACTAGTGCAGACACTCCACTCTGGGAGTCATCTGGAGGTTCATTTCTAACATATGACTCAGCTAGAACCGCTCCTGGGCATATACATCTTACTACAGACATACCTGTACATTCATGTTCACTGACACTCTATTAACAGGAGCAAAGAAATGGAACCAACTTAAACGTCCATCAACTGAAGAACGGATAATAAAATATGCGATACATGTCCACAGTGGAATATTATTCAGTTGTAAAGAAAAATAACATCATTAAATTTGCAGGGAAATGGATGGAACCAGAAAATATTACAGCAAGTGAGGTAACCTCGATCCCCCAAAACAAGCATATGTTCTTTCTCATATGTGGGGCCCTAGTTTTAAATCTTCTGTGTGTTTAGCATGAAATAAACGTGGGAGCTAGGAAACTAGGAATAGTCTGTTGGCAGGGCTCTAGAGGTACGATTCGGGGGAGGGGCCAGCCTCTGTCTTCCAATCCAAGTAAAAATTACAACAAGGGGATAGTAAAGTACATGACGTCCTTGAAAGAATAGGGGTTGGGTGGAGAACCCTGGGGCTAAAGGTTTAAGCAAAGGGTGGGGGGGGGCAAAGGAGGAGTGAGAAAAGGGTTAACCAAAACTGAGGATGTATGAAGAAGCCTTATGAAACCCCACTTGCTTATAAGATGATTAAAAATAGAATTTTTAAAGGAATTTGAGAGGGACCCTACATTAGCGCGAACAATGTTACTCCCAGAAAAAATGAGTTATTAAATGAAAAATCACAGTGCCAGGCGCGGGTTACCTCCCTAGTAGTTATTGGTCGGAGAGGACCCGCAGGCACTCCCAGCAACACAGCTATTGCTATTGCTCTGGGGTTACCCACCATAACGAGATGGCAAGATCCAATTACTAAAAACACTCCACTTGTTCCAGGACACAGAGAAATCAGTCTTGAACTGACCAGAAAACCCTCACCGCTGGCTAGTTTTCATAGTGCTGGAAGGTTCTGTGCAGCTGCCAAAGGGAGAAAAAGATAATAATAATAATCTTATCCAGCACCGGACCCCACATGCTGCAGTACTGACCTGCCAGGCGAGATGTGCGCAGGCTAGACTGTTTCTGGGGTAACCAACCACTTTCTTGGCTGGATTTGAGTCATGCCCCACTAGAGAGAATTCACAGCTGGCTCAGTAAACGTAGTCAAAACCCATGGCACTAATTGGACTCAGTGGGCTAAAAAGCAATTAAGAAATTATAAAAGGCACACATGACATTGAACAGAAGGTGAGATGGGGATCCTGGGGAGTTGGAGGGGAAACTGAGAGGTGTATATGATTAAGATACACTGTATACATGGAAGACATTTCCAAATAATAAATTTAAGTTTAAGAAAAACACACTACCAATCCACTGGTGGTGATGTGTAATTTAAATATAACTTTGATCTTGATCCAACTGAATATTTTCAGGCCTGAAAAACGCTATCACTCACTCAGAAAATAAGATGGCAAGGAGAAGTCAGTACATAATTTTTTAAGAGGATAGTGAATAGGAACATAGCGTATTTTAAATTACTAATCTTTTTCTATTCGTACAATAATGAATAAGTGAATAAGTGAATTGCAGAGTTGAAAAAAGAAGCAGTCAGTTAATAACAGGAGGAGGAGGGAGCACTTCCAAATGCAGAAGGCCAAACGCAAAACTTATCTATACAGGAAAAACGCTACAGGTCAACACCTGTAATGAACAACGATAGAAAATTCCTCAACAAAATACTAGGGAACTATTTTAATAGCTCATTCAAAGGAATCTTCACACTGAAAAGACATTTAATAGCGTACGCACACTGATTCTGAGATGCAAAGCCATTTGGCAAGAAAGAAATAGTACAGGAAACTGCATAGAAACAAAGTAAAACCGAAGAAGATATGAGCACGCTGTTAGATGCAGGAAAAGCATCTGAAAGCGTCCAACACCTTCTCTTCTACTCAGAGCAGGGGCCGGGGTCTGCTCTGGAGGCTGCCTTGTGCTTTCCACCTTTAGTCTCGGGAAGGTGCTTCCAGATCTCTCATTCGACTATCACCATAGAAGAACTCAATGTGAGCCAACCATCCCAATCCTGGGCAACCATCTCCATCTCCTGCCAAGTCAGGATGCTTTCTGAAATGGCTGTATCGCCTTGCCATGTCTGGTTCATATGCTGTATTCAAGACTCAACAACTTAGAACTTAGTCTCCCTGTTACAGTAGTCTTCATTTGTACTTAGATCCAATACGAGAATAAGATTTTTCAATTACATCTGTGTAGCCACTTGGAAAATCAAGTCTATGATGAATGGACAGAGAAGTGAATTATGAAGAGATGTACACACGTGTGTGTGTGTGTGTGTGTGTGTGTGTGTGTGTGTGTGTGTGTGTGTGTATGCTTATAGAAACAGTAAAAATAAACAAACAAACAAAAGCTATTTTCAAAGTGGAAAGCTTTTCAAGATATAAATTCTAAATTTCAAAGTAAAAGACTATTTGCTTCTCATCAGAGCAATAATGACAAAACCCAGGTCAGGCATGATAGAACACACCTGTAATCCCAGCACTCAGAAGGTGGAATCAGGAGGATCAAGAGTTCAAGGCCAAACTCAGCCACTTGGGAGTCCAAGCTCAGCCTGCCCTGTATGAGACCCTACAGATGATGATGATGGTGGTAGTGGTAGTGGGTGGCAGTGGTGGTGGAGGAATCTTTGGCATGCCAAATATCACAGGTGGCTGTTTAAGAGCCTGCCATTACCATGTATTTTTATTTCAAATAATTTTTATTGAAGTTAAATTTTGTGTTAGTTAGCTATTTTCAACTTCATACAACTTAGAGTCATTTGAAAAGAAAGACTCCATTAAAGAATTACCTAGATCTAATTGGTCTGTGTACATGTCTGGTGGGAGGAGGGTTATCCTGGTTATTTATGGATGCAGGCGGGCCTAGCCCACTATGGGAGGCAACACCCTTAGGCAGGCAGTCCTGGTCTGTAGAAGGCTAGCTAAGCATGAGCCTGTCGGTGAGGCAACAAGCCTGCAAACAATGTTCCTCGTGGCTTCTGCTTCGTGACCTCCCTCAATGGTGAACCGTGTGATTCGAAAGTATAAACCAAATAAGGCCTTTCCTGTTCAAAGATGCTTTCAGTCAGACTGCCTTATCTGAGCAACGGGAGAGAAACTGGAACATGCGTGAAGCTCTAAGGTGTTGTCTTCTTTGGTGTTAAACTATGAAATAAAGATGCGCAACTGTAATTGGTGACAGAACTCTACGCTGTCACCATCCAAGGGTAAATAATGGCAGGTTCATAATCTCTGACGTGATAATAATTGTGTAACATTCCTCTACAACGTGCTCTATACACGCCATTTAATTGCTTTAAAATATTCCCCACAAACCATTCCAATAAATATGTTCATCAAATTTTATGGGACTTTTGTATGTGTCCCACTAACTAACTTCTATCTAAAGAACCTGAAAAGCAACTGAGAACTTAGGAGCCTTGATTAAATAAAATGACTTTTCCCCTTGTTTTTAGAAAAACAACTCCTTTGTTCTTGCTTTTTGTTTGAATTGCCTCTATTACCCAGACCCATCCCTCTGAGTGTTTGGAATTGTGCTGTTTAAGAAGGGAGTGGGTAGATTTCAGCAACCACAGTGGCAAGGGACATAAACTACCACTCCCGAATGCACATACCACACAGTAGGCTGTGTGGGGTACTTAGTAGGACCCCAAGCCTAAGGATCTCAGCTTAATACATTGAAAACACATCTCCCACTTCTCCCTGTCTTCTCTATTTGTATTATAACTGCTATGCATTAATCAGTTACATTCCAGATGATGTTTTAAGGGATATATATATATATACATATATATAATCACATATTTATATACACACACATACATATATAGTTTAATAAAGTAAAGGAGGGGAATAGTGAGGGTATGTAGGGGTGTAGGGAGAAAAGAAAAGGAGGATGAGGGTCCCCCAAAACCAAGTAAATATGAAAATTCCAGAAGGAAACCCGCTGTATGCATGCTACACTAAAAATGTCATGAAGGGCACGGTGGTTCATGCCTTTAATTCCAGCACCTGGGAGGCAGTAGCAGGTGGCTCTCTGTGAGTTCAAGGCCAAGCCTAGTGCACATAGCGAGTTCCAGGCCAGCCAGGACTATAAATAAAGAGACCCTGGATCAAAAAATAATAAATAAATAAATTTTAGAAACTCTCCAAAATGCCTATTTTCATTTTCTTCCTTGTTATGTCCATTTTATAAATAAAGCAACCAAGGATCAGGGTGGTTAAAGAATGCCAAAGAGCAGAGACCCCGGAGGGAGAGCCAGGTTGTATAAGTCATACACAACCTGTGGTGCTTTCGTACAATGTGGCTATGTACTTCATACAATGTGTAAGCACTTCATGACAAGAGCCTGGGGCTACTCAGTGAGGATGGCTACTCACCAACTGGCAACCAGGAAGCAAGGAGAAGGGAAAGGGAAGAACACGATCTCAATGTCCCCGTGACCTAACTTCCTTCCACACGCCCCACGTCCTAAGGTTTCCATTCCCTCCTAATAGCATCAAAGACTGAAGGCAAAGCCTTGAGCACAGAGGTGTTGGGAGCCATTCAAGACCTGGGCTGTCGCAGAGGTCCCTGTGATCACAGAGCACTCTGTCGGAGGAGCCGCTGCACCTGTGGTTCTTAACTCTGACAATCATCAGAATCGCTGATTAAAAGGACAGATTTCTGGGCATCATTCCACAGTTTCTGGTTCAGCAAACCTGGGAATGGTCCCAATACACGTTTCTAAGGAGCTCCTGAGTAACAGGTGTGGCGTGGGGACCTGCTTGGAGGGACATTGCAGCAAGTACAGGTAAACAGTTTGAAATAAGAATGTATGCTTACTCTCGTGGCTGACAGTCAAGGTCCTTTTGATGGTGAAGGGAGATGGAGGATATGGGAAAAAGTTCTGGAATTCCAACCAGGCATGTTTGATCACAAAATATAGCAATCCTGTTTAAGAATTTTTAGAGAGCTTCATGTCATCACTTATTAAATGCAAATGGGAGAGATGCCCCTGATTCATGCCATTCTTATCTTCTCTAGAAGTCTTCATTTTTGATAAATGTACTCATGGGTGTCCATACACACATACCTAGAAAGAAGGGCATTGCATGGCTGACCATTTTCTGAATCGTGTCACTGGACCGCCCTGACCCATGTTGGCTGCTGATGCTGAGCAGTCAACATGGGTTGAGCATCACGTATGTTGGGCCCCTCACACAAGCCTGTTGCCTCTGCCCTGGTCCACATGAGCTTGCTCTTCGCCTTCTAGGGTCAAGACTAGAGCTTGTGATTTATAGCTACGGTAAATTTGCTTATGCTAAAAATTATGCCAAGTCTCAGTTTGGAACTGGATTTTACAGGCCAAGCAGTAAACCCCATAAAATCAGGGTTTAAAATGGAAAATGTTATTCAGACTAATTATGAGTCGTGCAATTGGGCATTGCTGTGGCAGGCTTTATTTCAGCGTGATCCCAGATGAGGCCATCAGAAGAACACGTGTGCTGCAGAAACAGCCCAGAGCCTCAGTCACCAAGTAGAGAAAGCCCACAGCGACAAAGAGGTGTGACTGACATCTATATCCCCGTGGCAATTTCCTCACTGGACCACTATCCAGTGAACCTACTCAAGCTGCAGACAAAGGACAAAGAATAGTCATTTTTAGTGTAAAAAGGAGGAAAGGAGGAAAATGAGAATAAATGCCTCCTGAATTGGGGAAAGAAAAGGATGTTTGTTAAGAAATTTTCTCAAAGCCATTTTGAATAAAGATAAACTCACTATGAATTCAATCGCTGAAGGTATTTAACTTCTGGGATGCAAACAAATTAAATACCTGAAAACCGTTTCTGCCATAATGGCTATAATTGATAGAACTCTGAGCATGAGCTATTATTTTCATTCAACTTCATTTCCATTAAAATAATGGCTCCACAAACAAACCCTGAGGTCCATGATAACTGACTACGCTCTGGGAGATAAAGTGAGTCCTAAATAGGAAATGCTCTTTCCTTTGCCTAAAATGTACAGGTGGGGTCTTTGCTGATAAATCTCGGGAATTCATACCAAGTCAGTCTACATTTCTGGATTTTGCCGTATTAGGAGAGGACCACACTGAGCGGCGCTAGGGGGTGAACGCTAAGGTTTGAATACACGTGGTGTGAGTGTGACCCCCGAAGGGTCACATACTGAGAGCTTTAGTCCCTGGTGTGAGGGCTTTGAGTAGTGGCATATGTAAGAAGTCGGGCTTAGTGAAGGTGATTGCGTCCTGAGGTCAATGCCTGGGAGAGGTGTATGGTCATTCTCAAGGGACGAGTTCACTCTCCTGTGAGAAAATTGCTATAAACCGGGCCACTTGGTGAGCTTGACCCCCACACACAGCCCTACTCCTTGTCTACCTCTCTTCCATGTTGACCCAACCAAGAAAGTCCTTGCTAAAGACCAAACAGATGGTGCTGCCTAACCTTCAAGCCAAACAAAGCTACTTTTGTGATAAAGCACTTAGCTTCAGATCTCTCTTTTTATCTCCCTCCCTCCCTCGCTCTCTCTAACACACAAACACCAAACACACAGACCAATGGAAAATGAGCTCTTTAAGAATCAAAACAAAAACTCTTGATATTCAAGGCGAATTATATGGCGAAAACAAAGCATTTGCGGCATTCCGCTAAGAAGATATTATCCGATTTCACTTTTGCCTCATCCATATTTTAGAGAATTAGGGTAGGCCTCAATCGTCTTCTCATTCCGCATTTCAATAGTGTGGAAGAAAATGCACCAAAAAAGAAAATGAAGCTAATATGCACTTGGAGAAAAATAAAATTAAAGTTATTGTAGCATTCTATCTCAGTATACAGTAATACGTGCTCAGTAGAAAAACGAGAGCTGCAACCAGATACACAGCACAGTCAGCTTCAAGCTTCAGGCTGAGAACTTGAGAGGGGGCTGGGTGAGGGTGGAGCGCTGTCTTCTGCGGTCCAGTCCCACTCTTCAACCCCTGCACGAGAAAACAATACAGAGAGGAGGCAGTAACGTTCGGCTAGGACACTAAATCGAATATCGAGCACATTATTTACGATGCCGTTGGTTTTGCAGCCGCTTCGGTGGTGGGGCGTATCTTTTTTTCCATTTCTATCCAGGTGTTAGCAATATAAGAAAATCACCACTGAAACGGAGTAAGGGTCCAACCCGAAGAGTTACCGTTATATCCGACTTTTGCCTGAGACGACTAGGACTGTCTCAGATTTGATTTTTTTTTGCTTGTTCGTTTGTTTGTGTGTTTGTTTTGCTTTTCAAAAAATGAACGTGAGGACATGAATTAGGAATTAGGAAGACACAACCTTTGCACTTAAGAAATGTATAGTCCTAGGCAGCTGATGGCTTCTAGGGGAAGGGGAGACAGGGTTTCTAACACTGTGACCCCTGGTAGGTCAACCATGCCGCAATGACGCCCTCACACCTAGAGGATATGGTCAACATAAATTGGACTCAATGGGTTATTAAGAAAAGAAAATTTTAAAGTACACGAAGTTGGGGAAGGTATGGATCTGGCAAGAGTTAGGGAGAGGAGGAAGGGGATGTGAACAAAATACATTGTATGAAATTCCCAAAGGGTTAATAAAATTATTGTATTTTTAATGTGCAATTCTGAAAAGGAAACAGATTCGTACTCTTCTATTCTTCCTCCACCTAGGGTAGCCATTTATTCAGAGTTACTTGCATGTTGATGTCATGTTATATCACAGGACTAGACATGGCCTAGACTCCGCCCGGTCTTTGCTTTGTGGCTTGTTTCACACTGGAATACTGATTGACAGAACCTTCGCTGACTCTGACCATCTGCTGACCTCCGACAGAGCCTGCCTTTTCATACAGGACCACCCCTAGTCCTGGAGACAGAGTATCTGGATTCCTCACCTGAGCTCTAGCTGGGTAACCAGACTTTCCCAAGCCAATCACTTGGTGCTTCTCTCCAGAACCACCCACAAACTTAACATAACTGATGTAGTTTATAGCCAGAACACATTAGATGGACACAGAAATAGCAGTTGTATTACAACTATAAAAATTCAAGCTAATTCTAACACTGTCCATTCAAGGTTTGTGCCTAGATGTAGCACATGCAGCTAAATATATCTGTATTAATCAATATATGCATTAAATATGTGCAATAAAATTACTAAAGAGACCACCTATACCCAAAGACCACCATCAGAAGCAGCTAAAGGCACCAAGTACCTGGTTTATTTCCCATCGGAGTAATGTGTTTTGAACATGCCTTAAGAGACCACCTGCCTAACCTGAACAAAGGCCCTTTGCCAGCACATTCAGCTATTTTTAAAAACGATGCTTTTAAGAAAGGGAGCTATACAAAACATAGAACCTGGTCAGCTTGAGCTCTCACACGCCTGTCATCACAGAAATGCTTTTCATAAAACAACCCGGGAGCTCTCGTGAGCTCTCTGAGTTCTCTGCTGGGTCCTCAGACCTCAAGGTACAAGAGCCCAGGCTCCTGGTGGTTCTGAAAGCTGAGCTGGTACCCAGAAATGGCTCCGCTAAGCAGGTAATAGTTCACAGAGTGAATGGTCAACTTTGTTGTAGGCTTTCTGGAGCAACTTTGAAGCTCCCATTCCTCAGAAGATCACCCCAGAAAAATCCAAGAGGTGGTTCATCTGTGTTCTGAACATACACTCTAGAGCATTCTGCTTGACTGGAGGCCACCTGCCAGAAAAGCCACTTAATTTTAGAACCTGGGGTGGTCTCCACATGACGAGTCCACGGTTTTAACATTGTGAGCAACAAAGAGTTACCTACGTTGTGCCAAGTCACAAGTGAATTCTGAGTTTGCTTAATAAAAGATAAGTCAGAAAGAAACTTTCGCCTGATTATCTAGAAAAAGAGTCTCCCACCCAATGTGCAGTTGCAGGAATGAGAACAATCCTAGCTGCCATTAGGAATCACAGCTTCTGTCAAGGAACTGATTGGGGAAATAAACAATGTACAAATAGTAAATCAATAAACGTGGCAGGTCTTCCTCATTCAGAGGTTGCTGACTGGCTCTCCAAGTCGACTCCAGATGACTGTCTGGTCACCCTTTGGTCAATTCTCTCTCAGGTGCTATGGGCCAATCGAAAACCTCAGAAAAGCCCTTGTAAATGCTTATGAGTGCATGATATGACATCGTAAGTCAGTTTGAATTGATGACAGGCAATTGTGGAAGGATGGTTGCTGGCGGTCCTGTAGGGTCTAGAACGGGTACAGCTATTTTTAAAAAGAGAGAGAAGAAGAATTTCACTAAAGTCTTAATAAGACTTCCTTTTGTATTTTCTCTCCCATTATCCAAACTCGCAGTCTCTCCAGCAAAGGAAGTCATTCATTCTGAGATTCCCGCATCAAGGGACAAGAGTAAGCCACACCAGGGTGTGGGGAAAAGCATCATTGTTCCCCTATGCTTCCTGCCTGCAGGTTCCAAAATGAGCATATGGTTAAAAACCTTCATACCTAAAGCAGCCCAACACAGTCAGCTTTATGGCTGATCTTTGCACATTGTTAACAAATGTCGTGAAATCCAGGAACTCCACTTTTAAACAGCTGTCAGAACTCACTGGCTTCTAATATCTCATCCTCAAAGAGGAGAGCAGTTAATGAGACTCAATCTGCCCAGGTTCTGAAAACTTAATTTTGAAGTTATAGACCCTAATAAAGGCATATTAGCACCTAGCTGATGCACTAAGTTTGGCTTTTAGCAGTTGAAATTGCATACCTTCCTGTCAGCCTGGGACCAGGTGGTTTATTCCAGTAATTGGAGGTTTTAAAGAGTCTTAAAACATACCGTAACCTTTTGTTTTATTTCAGACGTTCTTCATTCAGCCTTAACTAGCAGAGGAAGCTCAGTCTTCTGTGTTCACTTTTTTTTTTTTTTTTAACATGGCCATGTTTTCTGGAAAAAAAAAAAAATGGCAAGTTGTAGTTGTTTGCTGCTGTGGCGGCTCAGCAAGAGAGTCAAGGAGGCATTCTTATATGCACAAACCCTGCAGACCTCAGCAGAGAGAACCGCCTTCACGGCCGGTGCTGTACTCACAGTGGAACCCCAAGCAACTCAGCTCAGGTGTTTCTATCGATTCAGAACGCCTCAGGTATTCAACTGGTAGCATGTGCAGACCATTAGCAATTAAACAACCTCACAGAAATCCAACACCTGCAAACAATACAAAATGCTCTAGACCTAGGATAGCCCCTCACCCAATTGTTTAAAACAATTTCAAACGTAACTAAAAACGAACTTCCCCAACAAGTACTACTAAGTACCCGGCTTTTGTCTTCTCAAAGATAATGCCCAACTTAAAAAAAAAAAAAAAAAAAAAAAAAAACCACACAACGCCTGAGTTGCCTGCAGAGGACGTCTCCATGACTACAATTACAAACGTTGTGAAGTACAGTGCAGGCCCCATGTTGACACAAGGCAGGTTCCCTCTCTGAACCATCACTCAACATCCGACAGTGGCTTGGCCTTCCAGACATCCATGAACACTCCAGAAAAGGTTTCTGAGTCTAAAACCTTCATTGTAGGGTAATCATTTCAGGGAATAGAGAAGCCAGGATCTAGCTATAATAGATGCTTTGCATGAAGGCGAGTTACACTGTTTAGAAACTACTATTAGCCATGCTTATGATGGGCCAGCCTCTGTGCTAAACACTTAACCTGTGTTGACTCGTGTGTACCTTAAAAGAGACCCAGGGAAACACGTAGCTATCATTCCGCGCTCACTTTCTGTCGCTGAATAACGAATTGCAACAAAATTGATGGCTGAAGCAACACAAATGTATCGCCCCGTGACTTCCTCGGGTGAGGGAGCTAGCACATGTTAGTAGAAGTTTCTGCTCAAGGTTGCAATTAGAGACTGAACTAAAGTGCCATCTGTCCGCATGTGACAGCTCGCAAGGGTCGTGTGGTGTCTGCTTTCACACCGAGTGACTAATGTCTCCATCTCCTTCGCAGTTATTTTCACTTTCGACAGAAGCTTGGACTCTTTCAGGAGCAGAGTTTCGTTTTCGTTTTTCAAAAAGACAGGAAGTATAGCGTTGCGACCGTGAGCTGAAGTGTTCACACGTGGATATGCCCCTGCAACCATGAGCTTCATTGTTCATATATGAGTGTGCCCCTGTACCACCTACCCTGGCACGGTACCACGGTGCCATGGATGGGATCATCCCTCCATCTGTCCTAGCTGGAAGTCAGCACAGTCCTTTTCCTGCCTTCAAAGAGAAAGCAGTCAGCCAGAGGCCTCACACCCCAGAACCATGACCTGATTGATTACCAATGGTCAGACATTAGTTTAACGCTAACCATGCCGTGTTCCCCAACTCTGTCATCACCAGAGTTCTGAGTCTCCGAGGTCATCTATTGTAACTCGGCATCCTCCATAAGTTCCTCTCCACTCCGAGGCAATGCCCTTCATTTGACCTCAAATCACTGGGATGCCAATTTCGGAATGCCTCTCCTACAAACATCTCCTATTTGTCCCATTCCAACAGTTCTTCTAACACCCTCCACCCCAGCTTCCTAGCTGCCACGGAGGCCTAAAGTTGGGTTTAACATTATGTGCTTCCCTGACATCTGGAAACATCCTGGAGACCCAGAATGGCCTCCGGTCATGCTCCCCTCCTGACTCCACTCCTGCAGGTCAAACCCTCCAGTCAAAAAGCCCGAAACATCATGAGGCTTAGGAACAACTCCTGCTTTCTTCGAAGGAGCAGATGTTGGGTCCCTGTGAGCCTACATAATTATTCCTACAAGCCGATCACATACCCCAGTAGAGCCAGGGCCACTGCTACCCTTGTGAAACCTTAATGTCTGTATCTTACTTTCCCAGGTGGTTTGTTTCACTCCGGAAAACAGTGTCTTCCTCACTCGGGATAAGAGTATATGAGACCGACACATTACCATCAGTCTCGTCTGTCCAGAGAGTGAGCATCTCACGATGTAATTCAGCATTCTCCTTATCCCAGGCCATGGATCCCTCCCTCACCAACTGGGTGAAGAGAAGATGTTTAAACAGCAGGCCTTGGCCACGAGCCTAGATTGCGTGATTTGTCATGACAACCATCACACAACCGCTTCGGCTTCCTTCGACTCTCATTTCCACCATCATCCCCCCATGGGAAGCTCAGTCGATTACTCTCACCTGTCTTCCCCGCGTCTACAGCAAGAACTCTACTGAAGACAATGGAACACCATATTCCCGTGTGTCGATTGCTAACTGTAGTCTTTTCATGTTCTGCATTAATTAATTAATTATCTTTTGTCTGAGATCAGTCTCTTACCCCATAGCCTATAATCATAACTTCCTTGCACATTTGCTCACTTTATGGCTTCTTTTTTGGTTCCTTAACCAAGTAAAAGTGTTTCTACCTCTGAGTCTTTTCTGCACATTGTTCACTCTACTCAGAAAATACTTCCTGGAAATATTAATTAACTTGTCTCAAATGTCTAATTCTTAGAATGAGGACCTTCCCCGGCCATGGCAGATATTAGAGCCCCCAACAGGCAATTCACTTCTCTGTGAATTGTCCTAGGTCACTGTTTCAAATCACTATCTGAAATATGCTGACGGTTTTGGGAATAGTCTGCCCTGTCCCTGTATGGAAACTTAACAGGAGCCAGATATTTTTGCATCGTTCTATGCTGTAAATTCAAAATAATTCCAGGAATGTAATAGGTGCTCGATTAATACTTCTCAAATTAAAAACTATAAATTAACTTTCATGTATCTGCTTAAAAGATGGAAATGTTAATATTCTATACCACATCACAGTGATACAGTGATTTATTCCTTAAAATGGACATTTTTTTATATAATCTGTAATCGTTTACTACTTAAGACTCCATTTAAACAACTCACCAATCTATATATTGGTGGAAAAAAAAAAAAAACAGCATAAGTAAGATTTTCGAATCTAAGCCTTAATCACTATCAGGAAAACCAGATGTGTCTGACATCTCCAATCATGTTTATTATAGTAAGTTGGCTTAACGATGATTGATATGTTCATAATAAAAGAAAGTAAAGTTTTCTAAACTAAATTATAGTTTTTAAGATCCTAGTCTTGTGTCGTGTCCAGCTGAGATTCTCACCTCTGTAGCTTCCTTATGCTTCTTCAAACTGATTAGCACTGTACACAGACTACATATTCCAACACATCCCATTCAACCCATCGCTCATGCGCAAGCGCAGGAAAGACTGTGGCCGGAAACAGTTCTGGAGATGTTCCGTGGACGAGCAATTGCTTAGCGTACACAAGACCCCAGCACCACAGAAACTGAAAATAATTTATGCAAGCTAGTTCACGGTTTGGTGAGCAGCTATGGGGTACAGAAAAAGGCCTTTGCTCTGACCTGAGGCAGATCATCATTCATGAATTTACACAGTTGTTGCGGCAGTGACTCGTCTTACACTCCCGTCTCGGCCACGTCTGGGTTCCGAGTGTCGCCGGCTACAGGGATGGAGACGCAGCTCTACACTGTCTCCAGGGGGAAAAACACCTGAGGAATTTTTTTTCCTCAAGCAAATGCAGGATTTTTAGCTTTGACACAGAAAAGAATTTCCAGACAAGCCAGTATAAATCAGAGTTGAGTTTCTTACAAGAGATTCGATAGCGATTTTTAAGCACGGGGGCTAAGAAAAAGGTGCTGGGGGAGAAGGGTGTGGCAGTACCGGTGTGGGCGTCTGTAAGAGACAGTCACAATTCAGTCTTAGCAGTAAACACGTACGTCTTTTGGTAGCTCTCCTTACAACTTAGAAGGTTGTTAAGAAATCCACTCCCTCCCTCTGATAATAGGATAGGCTCTGAAGATGTCATGGATGGAATATTCAATCTGATAGAGCAAAACCGAACCTACTAGTGTTGTGGGTTGGGTCGGGACACGCCTTTTACTATAAATGGGGTTTCTGGTGAAATTTCTAGGAAACTGTAGGTTTATAGTTAGGAAAAAGAAAAGGCTTTGAGAAAACGTTAATGGCGTTAGACTTCTTGAGTCTCAAGTGAGAGGCTCTGACAAGACTCTGGAGTGAAGAACTCCTTTTCTTTCTCATGTTTGTAATTTTGCATCTTTCTATCCTACGTCACACGGATTCTGCAGGCCAGTGTGTATCGAGCACGCTGTCTCGTTTATGAATGTCTTGTAAGGAGAATAGTTGGTCCCATTCAGACTTTAATTCCAAGATGCCTTAATGAACGAAGGTAGATGTCACATGTTACTCTTCACAGCATGGGTGTTTACCTAAAGATCGGTAAATTCCTCTAAGTTTCTTTGGTGAATTCAGGGAGCTAAAAGATACTAATAATCAGTTTGATGGATCTTTGCCAAAGAGAAAAAAGATTATGCTTCTTGCTCTGTTTCCCACGTGCAACCTCCACAGCAGTGGTGCTAGTAAATGTTCTGTGTGGTCCATTTTTAAACGACTGTGTGCTTTCAGTTTTGAATGACTGAGTTTATTAAGTAAAAGAATAACTAGCAGACAGAGAGAAGCAGTGACAGGTAGTGAAACACCATCATTCTGGCATCCACAGCATCCAGCACAGACTGCTGGAGTAGCCCGGTTGGGAGCAAACAAAAATACAACATCAGCAAATCTGAGTTACAACCATCCAGCGGAAACTGCGCGAGGAAGCACTGGGCAGTCAGCGGGGAACTTGGGCAGTCAGCGGGGAGCTTGAGCAGTCAGCAGGGAGCTTGTGCTGCGGGCAAGACAGAGCAGTCTATACGCAGACCAGCTATAGACCAGCTCCGACTTCCCTGTGCCATTTGTGAGCACTTTTATATTACTGGAAAAACAATAGTAACCTAGGTTGGGAAGTTCTAAAAGGTTCACCTTCTAGCTGTTCCCAAGAACACAAGTGCTTCCTTTGCTGTTCTCTCCCTGCCCTATCAACGAGTTGGAGCAGGCGGCCAATCCCCACACAAGGAGACACTTTGGGTTTGAAATGGGATGGGATGGGGATGGGGGGTGGATTCTACTTTCAGAGCCAGCTTCGGAATGAGCTCCAACAACACCGTACAGCTTGCCCATATAATGGACGTTACAACAAATTATCTGAAGGAAAACAAAAAAACAGCAATTAGAACATCAAGGAGGTCTCAACTCAGACAAGACACCAACAGTGGCTGCTAAACCTTTAGCTGAGAAGCACATTTTCCGAGGCAAAAACGGGCATCAGGAGCTACAAACTACAAAGCCCTTGAATCGAGGCAGCAGTGTGTATTTAAAAAGTGCATTGGCCCCTGGTCTAAAGTAACATGTGAGTTCTGCTTCTTGCCTGTCCGCCCTCTTCTGCTCACGTGCTCCTTGCGCATCCTATAAGGCCCAGGCCAGACTCCATCCTCGGAAGACTCTTTGAGGTCACAGGTTGCTTCTGCCTCCGATCCTTTTTTGAATCATGTAACTTAGGACCCTGATTGAAATTATCTTATTTAAAACAGAAAAAGTCTTTTTGTTTGTTTGTTTGTTTGTTTGTTTTTCCTACACATCACAGGGTCTGGAACCCTGTTTGGCCACATAAGCTATGTCGTAAATGTTTGGTCTTGAATGCCAAGTTGCCGGCAGCTGTTCTCTGAATTTTCAAACTCTAGTTCATCTTAATACAATCCTTAATACAAGTCCAAAGCAACCAATAGACAAGTTGCAATGAAAAGAACACTGTGGTTTATCTTCTCGAAGGGTTGAGTTAGCAAAGCCACGACAAAGCCCAGTGATCTCACTTTGAAGGTAAGAGATTATTCCGATGACCTCAGAGGCTTTGCTGACTGGCAGTCATCCTCTTTACCACCTTCTGTCTCTAGAGACAGCCCCCACTTCTTTTACATCACCCACACCCACACCTGAAGCCTGCTGACTGCTTTCCTAGGGGCCAGGTTCGTTTCTGACTATTCCCTGCTGCTACTGATGGTCTAAGCAAATCTTACTTCACGGATCATGGGACTCAAGTTAGCAGTAAGGTGTACCTCCTATGGGACAAGAGCAAGTGACCAAATTCCAGGCAAGATGTGCAATAATGGCCATCCCACAAGCTACAGGAGGCCTCAGGCTGTGGTTGGTGGTGAAGGGTCTCTAACTCCTAGATAGGTGCAGATAATGTTGCTGTTTTAATAATCTTGATTTAATTGTCCCTTTTCTTTCAGATTCATTCATTTCGTGTTTGTACATGTATGTGTGCATGTGAGTGTGGGTGAACATGTAGAGATAGGTGGACAACTTCTGGGAGTCGGTCTCCCCTTCAAACCCAGGTTGCCAGACTCGGTGGCAAGCATCTTTCCCTGCTGTACCATCTGACCAACCCTCATTGTCCTTTCTTGGTCTCTGTGTTGATGGCTTAAGAAGTTATTTTGTTCGGCTGGTTCTTATCATTTTTTTTTAAATCCAGGAGCTTTCTGATCTTTGCCATACTCCCCCAATATGAGTCCCTCACCAGAAGAGAATTGGAGGCCCAACTCTCCCACTTTCCGAGGCAAAGATGGCAGCAATACAGAGATCATGGCTGACCCTTTCCTGATAATCTGATTCTCACCTAACAGAGACCAAGTGCAAGTGCTCATAATCCCCATGTCCTCCTTTGTCCTTCCTCCTGGTGAGCTGCTTTGGGGTCACTCTGTACCTTTAAGAGTCACGTGACTTTGAAATAAAAAACTGAAAACCAAAACAAAGTTCACAGGCTGTTCCTTGTAATTCTGATTACAACTCCAGTGAGATGATGGTATAGATTTAAATTACTGGATGAAATAAAGTAATAGGGCTTGGAAATTATGTGTGGGTACCAATTATCTTTGCTCTTTTATGCTGTCCTCCCCAGCTATTTCTCTTTCCCGTTACCATAGATAATTGAGAAATGAAATATGCAAATACTGTTATCTCATTTTTAGAAAGGAGTTGTAGTTAAGAGGTTATGACAAGGAGGAAAACGTCCTCCAGGCATTCCTGTTCTAGAATACCATCGTTTCTTACCCAGACACTCCGTCAAGAAGGAGCTCTTCCCCCTTCTGTCTGACTGCTGTCTCAGCCCACATGCCACTTAAGCACAAAAAAGCCAGGCATGGATCTAGTATCAATAGGAAGACCTAACTCTGTTCTAATGCCAAGTGAAGAACTTAAACCTAACACAAGAGAGTGTTCTGCCTTGACAACTAAGTCAGATTGAATCTCTATTTGCCATATTTGTTCCTCTTTCTACGATTTGTGTGTTTCCCCTAGGACTTTTTGTATGGCCACAATGTCATCTCTCTTGCCACACTGTCTGTCTTTGCCACACTGTCTGTCTGTCTTCACTCCTTCCATTTGATAAACTGGGATTGAAGTTTTCTGGATTGCAGTTGAATACAAGCATCCCCTTGATAAATATTCTTTGTTACCTTGAACTTGGCCTTCTCTATAGAACCAAATGATTAAACAAGAACAACCATTAAGTTGGAATTTGCTGAACTTAGAGTGCTCTGACTCCATGATTTCTCTCTAGTCCGTCCTCCGCTCAAGGGCATTCAGGGAGCAGCTGATGAACAGTGAACCTGTGCCTTGCACAGATAAAGGGACAATCAAGCATAGTTCCCCACCGTCAGAATGAGGAGTCTAGCTGGGATTTATTTCATTAACACCCCATGTATGGCAGTATACCATCATTCATATATATATATATGAATATATATACATATATATATGAATGATGGTATACTGCCATATATATATATATATATATATATATATATATATAGAGAGAGAGAGAGAGAGAGAGAGAGAGAGAGAGTCCTGAAAGTTATATAACAGGATAAAAGAGGATACAGCGTTTCAGACAAGTAGCTTTGGTTTCAGCCCCATCTATGTTCACAGACAGTCATCGGTCACTTTGCTTGTCTTTTTCAAAATTCTCTTCTAATTGCTTCTAACTTTTAAATTTAACTGATTGCATCATGTCCCATGAAAACCATAGCTTGGCTTTATAGGATTACTCTACCTGCCCACCCTACAGCCAGTAGAATCCAGTAGGATCAATTTTGAACACTTAGCCAATAAAAATAACTCATAAACCAGGAGGAGTCAATCAATCCTCCTCCTCCTCCTCCTCCTCCTCCTCCTCCTCCTCCTCCTCCTCCTTCTTCTTCTCTATCTCTCTCTCTCTTTTTCTTTCTCCCCCTCTCTCTCCCTCTCCCTCTCCTCCTCCCTCTCCTTAATCCCCATTCCTGGATTGTTCTGGTTAATTTTTTATCAACTTGACACAAACTATAGTCAACTGGGAAAAGGAAAGCTTAATTGAGAAAATGCCTCATAGAAAGCAAGCCAGAACACAAAGAGACTATAATCAAGCTGTAATGGGAACAGAACCTGTGAGTTCATGTCTATCAAGGTGAGTCAGTCACAAAAGAGAACGCAGCCTGTTAGATTGTGAAATATCGCCTCTAATTCTTCTGCTTCCAGTAGACATACCACTGCCACTTGACTTTACAGATGCTCTCTCTAAGTAAAGTTCACTTTCTCTGTCCACTGATTCTAGATTAGACCTGTGAGCTGCTTTGGTCACGTGAAACTTTCTAAGTTGGAGTGCACCCCCCTGTTGTTATTGTTTGGTCACTAAGGTTCACAAGAACACAAGGCTAAATCACTGGAAGACAGGAAACCTGGAAAGGAAAAGATCTGTTGGTCAGCGGAGGCTCCCCAACCAGCCAGCCTGCCAGCCAGACCAGCTCCCCAAATATCAGCAATGCCTGTACGTACCAAAGAACCTGTCAGTCACTCTGTAAAGTCGTGAGAAGGAAAGGTTTGCTTTTGAGATGTTTCTGCCTTTTTATTTGTTTTGTTGAGGTTACACAGGACAAACATTCTTTAGTCTCTCCGAGTGTTTCCAAATCAGAAATTATATGTGTAGCCCTATCTGATGGGCTGACATTTTCCTACTGCAAAGGTATGTATGTGACTAACACATACTGACCTAACAAACCACCCCAATCCAGATGAGGACAGTAGGAGGCCTTTTTCTGACACTGCCCCAGGTACTAGAAAATAGAAGCTGTCTCTCCTTCTGTGGTTCTTTCTTTCTGAGATCCAAACTCAAGAGTTATTACTGCTTAAGACTTACGCTTAACAGAGAGAGTCACAAAGGGACCAGAAACTTAACAGTGAGGGGAAAAGTGGGGAGCAAGCAAGTGAGGATATGGGAATGGGAAGGGTGAGAAGGAAGGGGAAGGAAGAAGAGAAGGAAGGAGGAAATGAGGGAAGGGAGAGGTTGGGTGGAGGGAGTTGGGGCCAGCAGCCAGACCAGCCAAGAGATGTGGGGAAGATCTCTTTTTATGGCTTTATAGGTGAGCTAGATCTAACCATCTATAGATTCATGGACTTCACAGTTACTATGAGTTTGAGGTAGTTTAAGTCGGATTTCTGTCTCACATTGCAATCTGTTCAGTTTTCTCTCTTTAATCTGTTTACAGGACTCAACACGGATAACCTCTGTTCCCTCCACGTCTAAGCACAGATTGATGTGGTCTGTTTATCTGTCAGAAGATCAAGGCATTATCAACAGCATCATTACAACTCCAGATGCCAATGAACACAGGCCTTGGGGCAGGGTGGCATCATTAGTAAGTGGTAACAAGGGAAGTTATTTCTGGAGAGGAGTAGTCGAAAGAGATACAGGAGAAATTACGAGTGGTTCCTTTCTCTAAGTAAAGAAATCTGCTGAAGATTTTCTCTAAAGAAATCAGCTGTGCTGTCAAGAAACACCCGTCATCCTTGGCCAGTGGCGATCTTCCGGATGTAGGCTTTGGCTTGTTTGTCTCGTCTACCTTGACATTGCTGTTTGCTATGAAAGATGGAGTGGACTTCACTGTTTTGTTGCTTACCATTCATTTCATTCCTTTTGTTATTGAAGGTTTCTCCCATTTGAGGAGTTTTCTCTAGACACAGTCTGAGGAGCAGGCAAATGGCCCAATTAAGTCACTCAGCTGCCTCCCCTGGGAATGCCCGTATTGAGGAGTCACAAAGAGACCAGAAACATGCATGTCATCACTTCCTTAGCTTCCTCCTGACAAAACCTTCAGTTCCTACAGCCCCGCCCTGCCGGTCCACAAAAGGTTCCTATTGGTTCTGCTAGCAATCTCAACGCCTCCTAATACAACCCTTTAGCCCTGAGGTTCAGAATCAAATTCTAGTGCCTGCTCTAAAGAACCTCAAAGCAGCACTGCAGCCCGTGTGCCAAAGATCTGTGTTATCTTTCCAGAAGACTAAGTACGGTCTGGAGGCAGTACTAGCTAACACTCCATTACCAAGTTCTCTGTAAATTCCAGCACCGTAAATTCGCACAGCTAGTTCTGGTTTACAGAATGTGAATAGCAACGGTATGTGCCGTTTCCAAAACCAGGAATCTAAGTGTGTGTGTGTGTGTGTGTGTGTGTGTGTGTGTTGTTCTGTACCGTCTTTCTTACTGCAGAGTAGACTAGATGTTTGCTCCCAGGTGACCTCAGATGCCACATGTAGAAAACGGTAGAGGCTTCTTCCGTGTGGATGCCTGGATGACAGTGTGTACGTGAGAGTGGTGGTTTAAATGAAAATGGCCCTTGATGGCTCATAGGGAGTGGCACTCTTAGGAGGTGTGGCCTTGGAGAAACTGTGGCCTTATGGGTACAAGTGTGTGACTGGGAAGGGTTTCAGGGTTTCAGAAGCTCAAGCCAAGCCCAGTGTCACACTCTTCTTCCTGCTGCCCGTGCATCTAGATATAGAACTCTCAGCTCCCTCTCCAGCACCACGTCTGCCTGTCTGCCACCATGCTTCCTGCTATGATGACAATGGACAGAACCTCTGAACTGTAAGCCACCCCCAATTAAATGTTTTCCTTTATAAAAGGTGTATGGTCATGGTGTCTCTTTACAGCAATAAAACCCTGACTAACACAGAGAGCGATACCTTCTTAAACATCTTCCCTTCTGTGATTCCCGTGTCCTCCACCTCTTGGATTTCATGAGAACCGCCCATTGTATTGAGCTAAAACGTTATCTGGGAGAGCAGCTGGCAGTACTTTAACTAATGCAAGCCCCCAGCCAACACAAGCAGAAACTCAGAGCGTTCTATTAGCATTCTGAAGGCTGAAACAACTGGAGAAAGCCTATTTGGCAGGAGCAAGTCACCCAACATTCCCAGAAGTGATCCAGCTGTCCCGAAGCCAGACACTGACCCTCTCCCAGTCCTCCCTCGCCCCACTCTCTCCTCACCAGCCAAGAAGGACATTTTTCTCTCTTCTCAGTTAGAAGAAAACACACTGCTAAGAGATGAATTAAGTTCTGAGGTCAGTGCTGTCTCCCAAATGACATCATGGAGAAATCTTAACACCTCTACTTTCAAAGAGACCCTGGGCCAGAAAGACCCAGATGAGACAGGCTCAAAACACAAGTCATATATCCTGGGAGACATACTAATTGGAACCGCAGGAGGGTTTCGGTCCTGATTAATGTGCATGCGTCGAGATCTGTCTTTAAGATTTTGAATTTCCCACAACTGACCATATCATCTGTATTAATGGAAGTAGTTCTCCTGGCTTTTCCTTGTAGTTCTTTTAATAATAGTTAATTATAGTCTAAACAATGGCTGCCTGGGGGGAAATTGTGTGCATATGTGTGTGCGTGTGTATATGTGGGGGGGGGGGTGTCATCAATAATCCTTTTTCAACCTTCAGGTCACCCCAGGCTCCAGCCACATGCTTTTGCCTTATTTGGAGGATTCCGGTTCTAGGGAAAGGCACTGGTAGAAATAAACCACCCTGCTCATACCACAGTTCTGCAGTGTCCCGTATACAAATGCATAGCCTCCTGAGTCTACAACTCTGCCTGGAAAACGCTGCTCTTACGGCTGACATTAGCAAAGAGTGTTCCAGAGGGCGGGGCTGCTCAAGACATCTGATGCTGTTGTCAGGTGGTCACCGGACAGCTGTCCTGTGGCTCTTATCATCATGTCCATTACTCCTGGCTAGTGAGTCCCACACAGAACCCATCTCTTCCAGTTTTCTCAACTTATGAAACAAAGAAAAAGACCGACCCTTGGCTAGTCTGTTGTGCTCAGTGAATCCAACGTGCCTTCTTGTGTATTATAATCTGTATGAAAACAGTGCTTCCGCTGGGTGGTGGTACACGCCTTTAATCCCAGTGCTCAGGAGGCAGAGGCAGGCAGATCTCTGTGAGTTCAAGGCCAGCCTGGTCTATAGAGTGAGTTCCAGGACACCCAGAGTTACAACAGAGAAACCTTGTCCCAGAAAAAAAAAAAATAGCGCTTCCATGTTGGAGCAGTTAGAAGTCTTATCTTTGCCCGAGCCCTTGTGGTTTGATGCCAGCTTGACGTAGAGATTGGGGACATTTCTGTAAGGATCCCACTATCCTGTAGCCCTATTTTCTTTTGTAAGCCTGCACTACTTAAAGTTTCAAAGGGTTCTTTTAGAATTATTTTGGGGTTACTGTCAATACCCCACACACACTGTCTTCCCTCAAAAAAATGGGCTCTGAAAAGACTTTCCATTAACTCAGCCTTCCTGGATTACTGGAACAGCCACACCGCTGTTCACGATCTCTCTCACATGCTGTCTCTACAGTCTCGGCAAATCTTTTCCTCCTCCAGGTAGGTCGTGTTTGCTTTCCTCTCTACCTTCTCTCCAAAACATGAAGCAACTGGTTGGTTGGACTCCTACAAATCTAAGGATTGACAAGTTCCATAACTCCTTTTCCTATCAGCACGGAAACCCATATTTGCCAAATTACTTCTTTTGAGATTAGTTATTTAGAATTATTTTAGACATTCTGTAGCAAGGTTATTAAAAAAACACGCAAGGTAAGGTGGCTTGCCTTAACTGTGTGATCATGTGTTTGATTTTGTACAGCTCTTAAGATATTGAGTTCTTAAGGGAGTTTAAGAAATATTATCTGCTGATAACTTTGATGAATTTGAAGCAAATTACACACTCTTAGAACAAAATGTAAATTCTTGTCCCCTGGATGCCATAACGGCTCCTTTTAAGCCACGTTGTCAAGATCCATTTATAATCTTACTAACCAGGTTCATAACTCTCTTTCTGTTCAGAGATTTCCTACCCATTCGAGACTATAAATAAAAGCAGGCCAAGATAACCATTTGAAGAACAGAGTTCTGCTATGAAAGCTTCTTGGATAATGCCCAGTATACTTGTTCCCAAGTTTTATAAAGCGTTCTTTTCTTTCTCCAAGCCCTCAAAGCCCCCGTTCACCTAATTGGCCAGTGCCCTACACATTACGCATTTTCTAACACAAACCTCCTTTGAAGTGATGAGGTTAAAAAAAATCACATAACATTTTCTACTTCAATTCCCAGTGTTACAGTTCTATACACAGCTTAGTGATATATAAGGTTTTAACACAAATCATTGGCAAACTGAGATCGGGAGTTTGAAAAGCGAGGTCTAACCTTTGAGAATTTACCTTGCACTTAAGTTGCTAATCAAAGGGACGCGGTTTGAAAGACCACAACCCATACATGCCCTGGTTTTCTTCGATCAGTTAGGTCTAGCTGTGTCAACACTACGTGAAGAAAACACCGTGAGAGGGAAGAAAGAAGGGGAAATTGAAGGAACACGGACCAGTTTCTCATCTCTGTGCCAGAATACCTTGGCAAGACAACCTAAAGAGAAGACGACTCATTGGCTCATGGTTTTAGAGTCCCAGCCAATCACAGTGTAGAGGGTGTGGCCTCGCAGGTGATAGGCACCAGGAAGCAGGTGTTGTGGGGCAGGAGAGGACTTTTCCCTTTTATTTCATCGGCTGATGCTACCCCCACTGAGGGCAGGATTCCGCTTTAGTTGATTCTCTCTAGAAATTCTCTCATAAAGCACTGAGAGATGTTCTTTTTTAGTGTCTTAGTTTGCTTCCTATTGCTGTGATAAATACCATGACCAAAAACAACTTGGGAAGGAAAGTGTTTATTTGGCATACGAGTTACAGTCTACTATCAGAGGAAGCCAAGATGGAACGGAAAGGCAGGAACTGAAGCAGAGACCAGGCTACATAGATATATAGATATAGATATATAGGTAGATATAGATATATAGATATAGATGTGTGTGTGTTAGATTTATATTTAATATATTAAATATGTTGTTTCTATATGTAAATATATATCAGATGTGGTTTCTGTGTGTGTGTATGTGTGTTGCCCACAAATCTATTCATCCCCACCCCTCTGTTTATAAAATAGAAGTCTATAATCTAGAACACAGGTCTTTAACTGTGTGCTGATGACAGAAAATGAAGGCATGTATCTACACCGAAGTGTGGAGTTGGATAGTCAATATTCTGTTTGTCCATGAGTTTTCTGGTGACACAGGATACCTTGAAACTATGTTCACAGAAAGGAATTTAGTTAGGGGAAAGAAAAAAAAAAACTTCATTGATTTGTAGTGTGGTGATAAAGTTCTCAGTTTCCACAAACCAGGCTAGACTACGTGTGGAGTTCTGCCATTCTGCTGTGCAGGTAGATGCTGCAAAGGGTGACATAGGTTGGATCTCTCGGTCATGGTATGACACCCACAGGGCTCCCTGGAAAGCCTCATTTCCAGTGCAAAGCACTGAGGGCACAGATCTCTTTACAGAAAAGACTATTTTGTCTGCACAGAGCTCTGCCCTGGGAATCCTTAGAAAGTAGTGGGTGGATACCTGACAAACAGGCTCTGTAGGTGATGCAGGACAGGAGTGGAGATGCTGAGAAAACATGGGTTCTTCCCTTTCCTGTTGCCAGCTTCACTACATCAACTAATTGGCGCCCTACAGTTAGTTCTTCCTTTACCCTGTTTGTATTTGTAAAAGTCCGTGGACATCGATGTGTTTGAGTCTATTTTTCTGGAAAAGCAGACATGATGAGCTCAACTTCAGCAGAGAGCTTTTTCCCTCACTTTCTGGCACTCTGTAAATAGGTGAAATCAATGCATACCTTTTAAAAATTCAGTGTTCAACTGATACACTAAGCTCTGAGCTTAGAAACTGCAGTCTGAGCACAGAAACTCCCGGAGCTGTAATACAATGCACAGTTATATTTAAATCCAAAAAAAAGATAATGTTTCACATGCTAAGAGAATTCATTTAAAATATAGTTAAAGTATAATTTCAACTATATTACTGTAGCTTTAAGCTTTAATGCTTTGATGAGAAATAAAACGTAACAGTCTCACTGAAGAAGAAAACTAATTTTCAGTGTGAGTAGAGACTATGAGGACTAGCTGAAGATATACCCAGGTTTTGTAGATGTCAATAATCCCACATTATAAAAATATTTCCCTTTAATCACTAAAGCAAACTATTCGCAAAGAGAGTCCCAATTATCTCCTCTTCTTCCCTCTATCACTCAGCATCACGTCTACTCATTCCCTGCCAAGCAGCTATCTTCTGTCTGCCCCTCCCCCCAGGCTCCTGATGTCACTCTCCACAAGCAGAAGCAACTAAATCTTAGATCTGGTTGAGCAACAGCAGGGCCTCCCCTTGGAGCGGAGCAGAGAATTCCAGAAGTATGAACACACTCAGAGTAGATCACCAAAGGCATCACAACTATAGAACAGAAAATGGCGTGGCAAAAGGAAATCAGGCATACAACCATTGCTTCTGCACCTTTTGATAGCAAACCATTGTGAGCCTTGGGCCAAGTATTACAAGTGGTACTTATTCTACCTCAATAGAAAAATTGGGACAGAAAGGGGAGATTTGAACACCAAGGAAACAGCCAAGAATGTTCACTTTGCCTTGTCCACGTCCGAAGGAATCTAGAAGTAGCCCTTCATCTACTTCAGGATGTGTTTTATCTTTTCATATCTTGAGAAAGTGTTTCCTTTCTCTATTAGCACCTTTAAACATTCACCAAGATGAGCAGTGCATCTTAAAAACTGTGTCCTTTTCTCTAACGGAGACTCTTGTGTTAAAAACTCCATCTTTCTACTCTTTGCTCCTGTGAGTTTGACTGTTTTATATTCTGCATATAAGACAAGTTCCACAATATTTTCTTCCTGGGCCTGGGTTATTTCACTTAACATGATATCCTCCACGTTCATTCATTTAGTTGAAGACCCACCTAATCTCAAATAACAAAAACATGAGAGGACACACATACACACACACACACACACACACACACACACACACACATACACACATATGATATAAAAGAGGAATCACGAGAATGACTTACACAATAGACTTTGGGTAGTCCAGCAATGGCTGTCTGTATGCTAGGGAGGCTAAGAACCCTGTAGCAGCTCAGTCCATAAAGATGGATGTCTCAGTGGTCCCATTCTGGTGCTGATGGCTTGTCAAGGTATATTATCCCAGAGACAGAAGGAAGCTTAGACGCCATCACAACAGCCTATCGGAAACTTGAGATACAGATGAGAGTGTGTTCTTTACCTTTCTGTGTGCCCACACAAATGTACTTTCCATAATTTGTAGCAAATTTTAATTTGCTAACCCTTCTATCCAATCCCTTTTCTTCTTTCTATGACATGACAGGGACCCTTGCTCTGGACTCGATATAAAAGCAGTACTCAATAAAACGTGGAAAAAGAGTGAGTGGGCGGGGGAACGAAGAGGTCAGTGGGTGAGTCACTCATCTGCAAGAAGTTTGGATATATTGCAGAACCTTTATGCTATCTCATCA
Organism: Cricetomys ansorgei; assembly: GCA_026225945.1. NCBI lineage: Eukaryota > Metazoa > Chordata > Mammalia > Rodentia > Nesomyidae > Cricetomys > Cricetomys ansorgei. The sequence continues at coordinate 4,617,793 of JAMJFZ010000271.1, read as the reverse complement.
TGTGTATTTTTGTGAAGCATTAAAGTGCCAGGGAAAAATGTAGCCCACAAAATTTAAACACCATCTTACACAATGCCGTAGCATCCTGTCTAAGAATTATTACACTCATGAAAAGTAGGAAATGATAATTCTGCGATTAAAATACAACACAGAACAGTATCATAAAAGAAGTGTTGAATAACTCAGACGTCATTAGGAAAGAGCACCCCGACAAAAATAAACTATTGAAGCCACGTTTAAAATATCCACTTATTTTCAGAGGTATTAGTCTTATCCACATAGTTGAACATTCT